>PKRV01000238.1:1248743-1814374 GCA_003709505.1 Hyphantria cunea | reverse complement strand
TGTGGTGCGCGGGCGGCGGCGAGCGCTGCAGCGCGTACACGGCCACGGGCGGCGCGCGCCGCACCACGCAGTCGGCGCGCCGCCACGCCTCGGCGGGCTCGGCCTCGGCGCCCGCGGGCGAGTGCACGGGCCGCGGGGGCACGCGGGCCGACGGCGGCCGCCGCAGCTCCAGGGGCGGCGTCGGCGCTTCGGAACCTTCCGCCTCCAGAGACCTGCGTGAGAAGTTCTTCATAAATATTGTTCGAGGCGAACGATTCGAGTCGACCGAAAACACGTTTTTTTTTTTATATATATATATTTAAGCTGCCAAAATGACTCTGCCCTGCCTGATGGAAAGCATGAGCAGAATCCAAGAGTGGTGGTCACCATCCTCGATGCGAAAAAGAACAATGCAGCTAGGTGACCCACACTATGGCGGCCTGGGGGGAAGGGGGATGGTGAGGGGGATAGGGGGCGTTGGATCGGGATATGGGCCTCCGGTATCCTAACTCACTCGATGAAACACAGCGTAAGTGCTGTTTCACACCGGTTTTCTGTGAGGCCGTGGTATCACTCCGGTCGAGCCGGCCCATTCATGCCGAAGCGTGGCTCTACCACGTATGGCGTGAAAAACCGAGCAAAAGATTTAGTAAAAAAACACGCACGGCAAAAATAAATACCTTGTGTACGGCGACGGTGTAGCTCTATTTTCATGCTGAGTGGCTCGGAAATGTTGTTGATACATCTGATAATGTTGATGCGAAAAATGAGGATACACTCCGTCACCCTGTAAGCAGACGGTTCGGTTTTATTACCTGAATTTATTTCGTATTCACGCCACGTTAACTACCATATTCTGTATCGCATTTCATGATCGCATGAACAAAACAGTATTATTACATTTTTATATACCGAGGTAACAGGAGAAGTTTGTTGATGAGCAGGCGGTGGGCTTCTAACTAATTCAGCTGACTGTTCCGGATGGCATGAACAGAATTAAAGTTATGTACTTTCACAATGAATATACTTATTTGGTCAAAGTGAAATATAATTACCATTGCCATCTGACCCTGGGGACTGATCGAAGGTACACTCGCAATAGTTACTCTAGATGCGGCAGCTGGAACAAAATCGTCATACAAAACATTAAAAAACTGATATATTTTCAATTGAAGAATATATTAAGTATGTCACTAATCGTTTTACATTTAATTACACACGAAATGCATACACATGCATAGTGACATATAGTGATATACAAAGCATTCTTTTGATTATCTATAATTGAAATTAAGAGCACAATCACTGTCAAATCATGTTTTCATTTTATAAATACCAGGTGTTTATAAATCTGTGCCTTCAGTGAAAAGTAAAACATCTTGAGCTGTATTGGTTTCATATTTTGATATCATGTTCATCAGAAAAATATGCTATTTTTTGTCTAATTGATGCTCCTCTAACGTTAAAATTGAGCAAGTTAGTTTTTGTGTAAAATGATTTAACTAAGCATTCTTTTACATTTATCAATGTGTAATAAAATGCAATTTTATTAATATCAAAGATAAATAAAAAAATATTGAAATTTCATTAATGCATATAAAATGTGAGTTTAAGTAACTCCTGTCACGCCACCGAAATATTGAGATGTGAATTAGTACAAATAATTTATATTGTTTTAACTAACACCTAAAACGACACTTATATTTGTTGTGTTTAATGCTACAAATGGATGACCTTTTAAATTTGAGAAAAAAAAATTGTTTTTATATTTTCTACCTTCGTCATGTTTTAGTAGATGCCGTAAGGTATTGTTTATGAAGTGAAAATGTTTAGAAAAAAAGTCATAATTTTGCCAACATTAATTTTCTTAAAATCATGATTTCCTAGTTACATCACTTTTCACTGCAGGTATAAAAAATGTCTATCGAAATAAGGTTGCGACGTAGTGATTTAGTAGTAGTTCATAAGAATATATTCTCTATCTTTTGAACTGATCAAGTATTAAACGGAACAAGTAACAATCAACAATATAATTTTACCAACCCCTGTCCCTTACAGGGTAAACTTTGACGATATGTCTGTGTATTGTACAGCACTAAGTGGACTCACCAGGATGATGTTGATGTGGCTGCGGGCCGACCACAGCGATCTGCTTGGCGAGATGATGGTGGTCCGGCGGCGGGTGGGGCGGGTGGTGAGCGCCGCGCGGCAAGCTGGCTGTAGCCGCGTAGCCGCGGAACACGCGCGGCGCCGCTACCGCACCGACACCACCCGCAGCGAGTGGCGCTTCGCCCTCCGGTCGGCACCCGGCACCTCCAGACACTCGAGCGCTTTCGTCATGTGCCGCAGCGGCTGCAGCCGCAGGTGAACGTGAGCGCACGGTGCGAATGAGTATAGGCGTGGCTCGGTCCGCGGGTCGATGCATAGATGGTGTAGAGGGAGCAGACGGAGGTCTATGAGGTAGGGCGGGCGACTGAACACGCGCGTCGGTGGCTTCGGTAGCTCCTACTGCCACGAGTGCTCCTGGCACGGCATCACCGAGACGCCGCGGCATCGTAGCTTCACCGCCGCCTTGAGTGGGAGGAGCTGAAGGTTCGATAATAGACCGCGACGCGTCAGGATTTGTGCGATCAGTGACGCCGGCTGCAGCGGCAGCTTCAAACACGGAAGCTAACTTTGCGCTCATCTCTGAAATCATCTTCTTGGGAGGTTTAGTTATAGGCGTCGGTGTAGATGGTAGTACCTGAGGTGGAGGAGTGGGTAACGGTGCAACCACCGCCTCCATCTGGATTGTCGGTTCATCTATGCGGGGCATTTTGGCATCCTTGGGACCTTCTTTGTTATTTTTCTCGTCTCCACTGTCTATGGACGCATCTGACAAACTTCGATCTCTTGTCCGCTTAACACCCCTCGGTGATTTTCGTACATCCAAACCGGACTTTTCTTGTACTGTTTTATTACCAGGCTGTCTAATCGATCTTTTTTTGTTACCTTCTTTTCCAGTTCTGGTGGGCAATTTACTGACATCTTCAATGACTTCGTCTACAGTAGTACGTTGAACGTCTTTCTCTTGTAGCCTACGAGACTTTCGTGTATTTAGGGATGGCGAGATAAAATCGTCACTCTTCTCTTCCTTGTTTCTTTCGAGAGATTTCGGTTGATCTTTTTGAGTTATACTTAGGGTTGAAGTGGCCATCATATTGGAATGACCCGATAACGGACTCTTGATTGTTAAGATCAATCTTGGACGAGGTTCAGATTTATTATGGGAAGTTGTTGTTTCATCACCAGAATCTTCGTGAAAATCATAGACATCGCCAGGCATAGTATTTGCATTGTTGTTGACAAAATTTTTAATTTTCTTATCAACTTTAGCCCGACCTCTGCCACGTTTAGAAGTGCCGCCTCTCGTTGGTTTAGAAATTTGTCTCGTTTGTACCCTGTCTTGATTTTTCTCAGTTTTTCTACCTCTGATGTTTCGCCCACCTCTCTTATTGGTAACGATTGGTATATTTTTATCACAGAAAAGATCTTCTGGTTTCTCCATGATAATATCTGTCTCAACTTTAGGTGGAGCCGTTTTAAGTGGTAATGTCTTGTTTAATGTGTCTTCAGTAATTTTAGGATCAACTGTCATAGGATTAACCACTTCTTCATCTATCGAGTTAATGTCAACGTTTTCATTACAAAAGCCATCTACTTGATTAATCAAGGAATCTACTTTTTTAATCACTGATTCTATGTTTATGTCTTTGGCGCTCCAAGAATCGTTTTCATCATTTTTTAAAGAATTATCACTCACTTCAGAGTCAGTTGGTAACATTGTAAGAAAATTACTACCACAAGTTTTATCTACATTTTCTGATTTATCGGTATTTTCAATTTCAGTGTTGTCATTTTTAGGTTCGTTATTTTGTTGTGCGTTGGCATTATCTGTGGTAATTGTCTCTAATGTTGTTTTCGTTTGCGTTGTAATATTTTCTGTAAGTGGTAATTCATTTACTTTTTCACTTGCTTGACCATTATTGCTCGTCTCGGTTTTTTCATCTTTAATATTTTTGAGCAATGGTTGACTTTGTAATGACTCTACTGGTGAAGTTTCTTTTTTAACAAAATCAATAGTATTATCTTCTTCTTTAATTATTGTAGGTGTAATTAATGTTATATTTTTACCAACATTAATTTCCAATTTTTTTTCGGGATCGTTTGTTACCTTTATTTCATTTGTGTTGTCTTTTAACAGTTCTTCGAAATCTGTTTCACATTTTGCATTATGTTCAATGGAAGAGGGAGACTGGTTTGGTAGTACGTCTCTTTGTTCTTTTGTATCACACACTTTAACTATTAACTTCTTAACGCCGCTTTCATCAAATTTCGGTTCGTTGTCTCGCATATGATTTTGTAACACTGAGGAGTGTTGTTCGATACTTTTGTCAAATTTAGAACTTATTCTGATAGATGAGGTAGGAGTAGTGGTTTTTAATAACAAGGGAGAATTAGTAATAGTAGTTGTTGCAACGGTTGATGAATTAGATAATTCTAGTTTTGCTACGAATGAAGGTGGTCTTATTGTAGCCATTGACAATACTGTCTGCGCTTTTGGCGTCATAGGCACTTTATTTCCTTCTAACTGAATTATGTTACTGATTGGTGTTGGAGTCAGTATTCTTTGGGAACCTAAAGAATGTATGACATTAGAACCTTGACTCCGGTTTATCTTATTTGATTCCTGCAAGTTGCATGTAACAGATTTTGTACCAGTTTGTATAATAGATGCAGTAGAATTATTTACGCCTCCGACGTGAATAATTGGAGTGGATCCAAAAGGAATAGAATTAATTTGTTCGTGTTTTTGTGCTTGGATATCTCTTTTGTCGTTTACTTGACTGACGGTATTAATCAAAACTTTATTATTTAAATGTACAGGTGTACTCATATTATTGACGTGCATAGCAGTTTGCATCGATATTAGACGGTTCTGAGCCATGACTGTAGCGTTGGTGCTATGCTTGAGGTTGTTCGGCGATAAAATTATTTTCGCATTTTCAGTACTATTTTCGGTGATATTTCTCTGTTCTGTTTTTCTGGTATCTCCAATTTTTTGCTGGTGTATTATAGTAGAGGAAGGTATACTTATTGTCTTATTTTGTTGAATAATATTATTAACATTTATTTGTTTAGTCATTGGTGTTAAGACCGGTGTAACAGGTAAACGGTTAAAATGGATTGGTGTACCTTGAGTTTGAACTAACACGGAATTAGGTCTGTTTGGTGACAACATAGTTCTTGCACCGTGCGACATGTGCATCGCTTGAATGGGACTCAATGGAGGCTGTTGCATTCGCACAACTGTAACTTGTCCTGGAGATCTTTGTTGAATGGAAGATGGTGAAGCCATTCCCACAGTATTTAAATTTTGTGGAGAACTTAAGATAGCCACATTTGTAAGTCGCGGTGATGTCATACCTTCTCTTTGGGGGCTGGATTTGGGACTCTGCATTCTAGGATCATTTGACATTCTAGGTGACATCACTATACCTTGTGGTTTTTGGTATAATATATGAGGCTCTGGAATTTTTATAGTAGGAGGTTGCATGTTTGTTGAAGGTGAACGAACCACCTGATTGATAACATGATATGGGGTACTAACTCGACCTGGATTTAGTATAGGCCTCGCAGAATGATTTGATTCTATGCTCGGTGGCTGTGCGCCTTTTATTTGAACAATATTTCCGGTAACCTGTGTAGGTTTCACTTCGTTTTTATCTCGAATATTTGTAGTATTAGCTGGTATATTCAATAGATGAGGTTCCAGCAGCTTATTATTACTTAAGGACCAAGAAGTTATAACAGGTGTTGCCGTTGATGTCATGAGTTGCACCGGATTCTCTCGTTTTGCTAAGTGGATTTTTACATCCAATTCTTCTCTTCCACTTGCTGTTATATGTACGTCAGTTGCAGTAGTATTCACAGAAGGTATTATATTGGATTTAGTTTGCGGAACGTTTGGAGAAACGTCACTAGATTTGTTTAGGTCAGGACTAGTATTTAATGTTTGATTTGTTGCTATTATATTAATAGGAAGTTTTTCTATAGCGTCCTGAGTGGCTTCATCAGCTTCTTCAGTATCTGTATCAATTAGTAATAAGTCATTATCTGAGACAGGTGTATCCGGTTTAACATCCATTTCGCTAGCGTTAAGGTTCTGAACGGCTTGTCTCATTTCTTCAGCGTCTTCCTCAGGAATATTTTCATTTTCTATTGTTGCGCTTTCTATTTCAATTTGACGTGTGGAATTATTTTCAGTTTCTTCATAATTAGAGAAATTTCGCACTTTGCCACCGAAACTTTCACCTAATAAAGCGGCTACAGCATCTTCGGTTTCTTCTTGTGATATTATTGCTCTCGGTTTTTCGTCTGTTTTCTTATCCATTTTACACGTCATTTCGACGTCTGATGATACTTTATCTATTTCTTTTTCGGAGTTGGTAATATTTCGCACTGCATTTTCACAAGAGTCCCCATCACTATTTAAATTTGATAGAAAATCTTCACGACTGTGATTTAAGCTGCTCGGTAAAGGTTCTTTTGGTAACGGTACTTCACTAATATCTGTTGTAACGAGAGTTTCATATGGTGGAGGCATAGGAATTTCTTCAATTTCAATCTCTTTGTTTTCCGAGTAATTTATTTGATTTTCATTCACATCGTCACTTGTATTATTGTTTTTGGAATCAGTGTTTTCATCGGACTGTATTACAATTGGTGGACTGTCAGTTAATCTAGGAAGACTTTGGGTAAGTGACTGTTCATCATTCGTATCACTTTGGTTTACAGTTTGCTCGTCATTTGGCAAAGGTATATCCAACAACATTGTTTTTGGAGATTTTTCAATAATATCTGTAACTTGATGGTCGAGATGTTCAGATTTCTCGATTTTTTCTTGGTGGTAAAAATGATGATGTTCTTTACGGCTTTGCCTGTCTTCTCTATTTTTCTTTTTTTTCTTTTTCTTTTCCTTACACTCTTTTCTTAATTTGTCATGTTTAGCTATTTCGCTAATAATAGTAGCTTCCATACATTTCAAATCATTGTGATTTACTTTATTTAAACTTTCAGAAAGTGTTTCTAGTTTGGCACCACTGTCATCATCTTCCATTTCGTCAGCAAACAACCGAGCTTCTATTGCTTTACTCACAGCATCAACATCTAAACTATTATCATCTTCTTTGAAATACCGTTTTTCCTTGCGCTTTTTCTCCTTTTTACGTTTGTTGTCCTCTTTGTCCTTCGGCTTGAAATCACAATTGTTCGAAGAAAATACAGAGTCTGTTTCATGGATAGTATAGTTATTTTTATGAGAACTAAGCACTTGCGTATCTCTGTCTGATTCATCTGATAATGGTCCAAAGATGTCTTCCATTTTTCCTTCTTTTTTCATAGTATTAGAGATACTTTCATGAGCTACGTCAAAGCTATTGTTCACAGATTTCTTTTCTCTCTTCAATTTATTCTTGTCATCGCGTGTTTCGTCTGTATCTACACTATCACGTAATTTATCTTTTCTTTTATCTTTTTGTTTACTATGTCGACGTTGCTTTTCAGTATTTTTGTGCTTGTGGTCTCCTTCTAGCAAACTAGTATCACTATTTTCAATTTTTGTTTCTTCATCAGAATAAACCGACTTGTGCCTTCTTTGTTTTTTCTTATGTTTTTTTCTATTTTCACTAGTGATTTTGTTAGATATAGATTCGTTTTCAGATGAGAAATCATTCGACAAAGATTTAATATAACTTGATTTATAATCATTATCAAGATTTAGTTTTAGTTTACTATCGTCGCTATCACTTTTCCCAAATAAATTCAACAAAGAATTTTTTTTACAATTGTTTTCTAAATTTTTTACGTTTTCATTTTTTAACCTGTGAACAGAATCGGAATCTGAAACTACTTCTTTTTTCATTTCAAGGAAAGTTGGACTTTTACTTAGACTTCTCTTAGAAATTTCATCATCAGATGAATCTGACATGATCCGAGTTCTTGAATTTTTACGAGACAGTTTATTGCGCATGTCATCCTCATTTGTACTGCCGTCGAAATAATCTTCTATTTTATCACGTTCGTAGTCCAGTCTAAGAATTTTCTCTCGTTTTTTTAAATGAATTACCATATTATCATCGTCTGTTGAATTGTCCATGGACGACTTTGAGTGTTTTTTTCTGTCCTGGTCAGAATCACTATCTTCGTCCCAACTAGACCTTTTCTTTTCTTCGCGCTTTGCTCGACTTTGTTTTAACTGACTAAATTTGGCTTTTATCTTTTCTTGTCGTTTTTCTTCTTCTTGTTTTTGCATATTTTTACATGAACGAGCTTTAACTTTGTCGTACATTGATATGTATATAGGACCATCATCGACTATATCAAATATCGAATGTTTCTTTGGTTCATCCGAATCAGAGCTGTCGCTGCTATGTATAAGTTTGCGACTCTTGCGTTTATTGCTGTCGATTTTCTCATCTCTACTTTTACGATCTGTTGACATTCTCTTTTCACGAGCTGCTTCTTTTTTCTTATCTTCGCATTTAGGTTTTTTATCATCTTTAGTTTTACCCATGAATTCTGCTTGCTGTAACGCGTCTTGTTGCATTTGTAATTCCTGAATTTGCTGTAACTGTTGAATACGTTTTTTCTCTTTCATCTCTTTTTTTAAAGCTCTTTGTCTTTCATCTTCTTCACTCGACCTCAATTCTAATGTAGCAAGGAAGTCCAATCTCAATCCTTCGGGAGGCGTGGGTGGATCCCTGTGATATTTTTCATCTGGTTCCTCTTTTGGGCTCTTTTTTGATGATTTTGATTTATCGCCTATTTTTGACTCTTTAATGTCATTACGATCGCTTTCTTTCAGTTCATTATAAATCTCATCTGGAGGTTTTACTTGATTTTTCTTGTCGTCTTTAGTTTTACTTTCTAAAATTTTAGCAAAATGGCCTTTGCTAAATTTTGTAGTTTTATGTTTATTATCAGAGCGATTTTCTTTGGAATTTCTTCTTTCAGGGATTTTTACCTCACTTTTACACTTTTTAGTATCCTCGTTAAAAGAGTCGAGACTGTCTTGTGAAGACATTCTTCGTTTGTGTCCGATATTGGGAGGCAAACTAGAACTAGAATTTAATCGTTCTTTGCGTTTTGCATCGACGCTTGGTGAATCTAAGGAGTAGTGTCTCTGCTTTTCGATATTCTCTCCTTTAGATTTTAAATAGTGCTCCATTGCTATTTCACATTTATTTTTGGTATGGATTGTAAAATCCTTATCTTCTTTGATATCAGTTCTCATGGGTAATTCTTTATTTATATTATTGTCATGTTTATGAAACAAATCGCAATGCCTCAATTTTGATTTAGCATCTTCTTTGATTTCAATAGTTTCCGGTTCTTTTACTTTAGAAGATTCATGTGACGTTCTAGAAGTTGAAGAATCTGTAGAATCTTTGCGCGAAATGTCTCTTGAAGACTCGTCTCGAGAGGATTTCCGATGTTTCACAGAATCTGAGTCTTTCTTAAATTCTCTCCTAGATTCGCTATCTTTCTTTAATTTATCGTATTTGTATTTATCCTCTTTTCTAGTTTTAGGCGCTGCTAAATCAACGTCTACAGAATCTTTTCTTGGTTCCTTTTCATTTTTCTCTTTTTTACGATGTTCATGCTTAGAGGATATCACTGTGGCAGAACTATGCCGTTTTTCTTCAATGTGTTTGGTTTTTTCTGTGTCTTTATCTATTTTATCTTTGTAATTTTTTTCTCCTTCTTTTTCTACTTTGGCCTTGTCGGTTTGAAATTGCAATTTTTCTAAATTCTTATCAGACTTAGTTTTCGATTTCTCTTTGTCGGAATCATGTTTATCCTTTTCAATTTTGTCTTTACTATGTCTTGATTTATCAGTTTTCGTACGATCGTCGTAATTCTTTTCAAAATCTGATGCTTTTTTGTCAGTTGTGCCAGGTGTAAACTTTTCTTTATCGAACGCTTTATCGAACTGAATATTCTCCTTTTCAAACTTTGCTATGTTATAGTTATGAATGTGCCTATCTTTAAGGACTTTCTCTGTGTTTTTTGATTCTTGAGTTAGAAATTCTAAATTATTAGATTTTATGGAATTGATCGCATTTAAGTGATTTTGTTGTATTTCAAATTCAATTAATTCTTTGGCGATATGATTTTCGTTTATGCCTTCTTTGTTTTTGTGATTATCTGATTTTCGCAATGGATCAAATTTACTTTCACTATTCACTTCAATTCTATCTTCTTGCTTTTGAAATTCTTGTTTTATTACGTTTTCCTTTATGAATTTACATTTTTTTTCAAAATGCGATTCAAGTTTTTTATTTTCCTGATAATTTTCAACTCGTTTCAGTAACATATCCATAACATCGCGAGCACTGGTATCTTCTGTTGGAAAAGTGAAACACCCACGATCTTTGGGAGTAACCACTTCCTTCTTCACAAAAACTGAATCTGTAGATTTGATGCTGGGACAATCTGGTTGAAGCCGTAGATTACTCGTCCCAACACTATAGTTATTTGTTCGATTCTGAGGAGCAATTTCATCTTCGACCGTAACAACATTTAACACCTTTTCTTCGATCATTGTAGGTGTACCAAACTCTCCGTTAGCCGCACCACAATCTTCGGGTACTCTTTCGAATGGTTTTGAATCGCTATCTGCCCCAAGAGAGAAAGATGAACGTCGCATATTTGTGTCCACCAGCAGCTCTCGATCTATAACATCAGCTGTTGTAGGACACACTCGTGGATCATCAGTAGGCGTTGTTAATGCGGGCGGTGTCGACGGCACTGGGGGCGGCGTAGGTGGTGCCGGTGGAGTCCGTGGCGCCGGAGGCGTGGGCGGCGGCGGTGGTGGATGCGCAGGAAATGGATAGCGGAGCGCTCGCGGGGTACATGGACCAACGCGAGCACGAGGACTAGCTCCAGGGCTAGGAGCACGTCCAGCACCTTCAAGTCGCTCGGAGTCTTCATCGAATACGGACCGCTTCGCAAGCAGAGACCGCACCACTTCCGACGGTTTAACCTCATTTATGTCGACCTCGAGAAGTCGGTGTCGGAGGCGACTACGATCTGGTGCATCAGCAAGAATTCGTGAACCGTTCAGCTTTTCGTCAAGACTCCGAATACGCTCTTCGAGTGAAGGCGAATGTGGCCCGGAGCCTCCGCTAGAAGAAGATGTAGAAGGGGGGCGCGGCGGTGAGTCAGGCGCGGGAGCAGGTGCAGGCCGAGGGGCAGGTGGCACAGTACGTAGTAGCTGTACAGCAAACTTCGGTAATGGCAAACTCATAGGGAGTGGTGGACGTTCGCGAGGGGCACGGCGCGGTTCCACAGGCGGGGCATCAGGTTCATCGCGTAAAGGCGTGCCGGCACGGGAGTGTGACCCAGAACCTTCACGACGACGTCTATGTCTCCGACGTGGTCCATGTCTTTCACCCCCACGCGAACCTGATCGCGAGCGCCGGGTACCAGCACTACGATGACGTTCCTATAAACATGAAATAGAAGCCATTTAGCTATAGATAGCATCATTAAAGAAAAATAACATACATATCTACCAATACACAAATTAGCAAATATCCTATTTCAGTAAGCAAATTTTTTCAGTTATTTTTTAGTTTAGTGATTTTAGAATTATCATTTAGAATTGGGCGTGTACGTTGTTAACTCTCAACTCGCAACTGAATCGTTGTTAATTAATTATTTACCTTAGAGTGTTTGCGATCTTCTGGGCTGGAGTCGCGACGGTGCCGTCGCGCTCTGTGTGGCGAAACTACTACAGACTGCAGCCTTTCTTCATAGGGAACATCCTCGGGTTGCGGGCTTGACCCTATCTCGTCGTATACCCTATAAGTAAATACATGACATGTTAGTCAATCTAATCAATGTAGGAAGCAATGTGTTAAGCACAATTGATAAGCAAGATCCAACATTTAAAAAAGTTTAGAAATAAATAGCATTTTTTTCAAATTGTTATTAAATCCAACTATCGAATGCACCAAGTGTACGAAGAACGATTGAATTGCGCATCGCATTCAAATTGCTATTACCCGAATGACATTCGGGATTCGACGAAAATGACATCTTTTCTACCTGTGTGTATGTAACACTTGATAAACTAACAATCAGTCGATAGTTCTAGAACTAGGATGTTTTGTGATAATAAAATAATATCAAGCATTGCAACTAATTTTTAAAATCATTTTCTTGATTTACGCGTGTAATACCTTTTGAATTGATACAATAAGCACTTCAAATCAACCGGTTATTTCAACCTTTGTTGAAGAAAAAAAAAACTAAATTCAATTGCTTTCGGACACCAGAAATTCAAGATTTTTGCGTCAAGCATCACCGATATAAAGAGATTACATGTCACCTGTACCGTCGGTCCGCAGTATAATCTGCAGCATCGTAGTGTTCTAGATTGGTGTAACGAGGAGTTCTTGAAGAACCACGACCATAACTGGAACCCCGCGACCGAGATGTGCAAGCGTCATATCTGCCGATAAAAATGTTCATTATTAATCTCAAATAAAAAAAAATGTAGTCAAATTAAACTTATCTTTTATGGACATAGTTTGTCGAGTTAACAATTATATTTCTTCTCTAAATTTATTTGAACATTTTGCTGTGGGTGACTTACTTCCGTACTATTCAAGAAAATAAACACTAGCAAGTTGAAGATACGAGTATAGCAAAACATTCAAATTAATTTTAACTAGATATAACGAAAAAATATACAAACCGAATGGGTTCATGGCGGGCCGGGGTCATGTATCGTGTCACTGTAAGATCACCAGTCAGTCTTTCAGAACCCGACAAGGCTGAAGTACCACCATTTTTTTCCAGTTGTTCATAAAACGCCTCCTTTAAATAAATTTATAGAAGATTATATTAAAATTATATGATTTTAGTAAAACTAGTAAAACAGATCTCGAACCGAATAATAAAACAGTTAATGTTAATATATTATCTGTGGCATAAAAAGTAAGGGTTATTTATAATATGAATAAGTTCCAAATATTTAAATGTAAATATTTAGGTGTTTAAGAGCGTTGAAGGTTATACAACGTATATTATAATCATTTACATAGTACTAGTCATTAATATTTAAAGTGATCTGTGTGTGTGAATTCAATTTAGTTTTATTACAATCTAATATATAAAATTCTCGTGTCGCGGTATTTATTACCAACTCGTCCGAAAAGGCTGGACCGATTTTTATGAAATTTTGTGTGCACATCGGGTAGTTCATGAGAATCAGCCAACATCTATTTTTCATACCCCTAAATATTTTTTTTTGTATATGACTGAACGACTTTTGCTGGGTATGCTAGTATGCTATAACCCTAGAGTGTCCAGAGACGATGTAGAGACGCATCTATAACAATATATATAGCGATGACAGTCGAAGGAGACGGACGGAGATGGGTGTGTTGTTTCACCTGACACTCGCGCGACGCGTAGTCAACACAGAGGCGCGGATGGTCAGGCTCGGCGGCGGACACGGTAGCCGCCACACGACGCAGTTCGCGCACGGCCGCGCCGGCCGCCGCCGCCTGCTCGAAGTGCACCAGCGCCGCACCCGCCGCGCGGTCCACGCACACCGACGTGGCGCCGCCGCACCGAGACACCGCGGACAGCACCTGCCACATGCATTCCACACACTGTTCTAACCATGTGACGGTATTTCATGTTGTGACCCCAGGTCCGGTATTCGAATAACAAGGCTGCAATAAACGGGCAGTGAAAGCCTTGCAACCAGTAGTGCCGGTGGAACCAGTCTCATTCGAATGAAATCGGAAGTTCAAGAGCGCGGTGCGGCGCGGTGCAAAAGGATCTCTTATGAACTGTACGGACGTAATTAACCAGAACGGACGAGTCCTCATAAATTTCGTTCGTGGTAGGTGCGACTATTCATAATTATATTGGCGCAAATAATAAATCATAATTATTTTTGAGTAATATCGACTGTCAGTGTCACTCACCGAATCAAACTACGATTATGTTAACTCACGATCGAGATCAACGAAACGAACAACCAGATTCGCAGTAGGTACTTCTTAAAAATCTCTTAATGTTTTTAATAATATTAGCTTGAGACAAAAAGTATATATTATTAATAAATTATTATGAATATTGAGAACAAAAATATTACCTGCTTTTCTGTGTGTTCGGTTAGACCGTCTACCCACACACAAGTAGTGGCCACGGGTTTACCGAAACCAAGTTTAACACGAGATCCGCCTACGTATTCGCCATCCATAGCACGAATAGCTTCCACCACACTCGATATAGAAGCGTATTGACAAAAAGCGTAGCCCGCGCCTCCACTGCTTCCTTTTTTGATATCTATCTCGATTATTCGTCCAAAATGTTTGAATTTGTCTCGAAGTTGCTGCTGCGTCACATCTTTTTCTAAATTACCGATAAATAGAGTCCTAGTTGCCTGTAAGTTAAAACGTTATTTAAAATTGAATTAAAATCAAATCTACTTGGTGAATAAATATTCACGACTAAGTATACAAAATTTTAAAAAGTCTGGTGAATGTTATACCGTTAATTATTTCAATAGATCAATAAGTTAATTATAATAAAAAAAAACATTATTAACCTTCGGATGGTATTCATCGATATCAGTCTCGTAAGGTTTAGCCGAATCTGCGTCTTCATCACAGCTTTGGTGCGGGGCCACGGAGATCTTGCATCCAAAAAACAGTTTGTCCTGGGATACTTCTAATGCTTTCTCCACGTCGGACGGCTTTTTAAAACGCACCACTGCGTATCGATCAGCATTTTGACCAACTACTTTAACCCATACTACTTTGCCGTGTTTCTTGTATTCGTGATAGAGACCATCTTTAAGTGAGCTATCGGTTGATCTTGTAGGTAGATTTCGCACACAGATTGCCAATGGCCTACCATTCGCTGTCGACGCCCACTATCAACACAAAGTAAACATATAAATATTATAGCGTAACAGAAACATTTCCTTTTTTGTTCATACAACTGTCTGGGATACTTTATCAATGCAATGAAAAAAAACACGTTGTGTTTTTAAAACACACTGTGTTCATTTATTAACATGTAAATAAAAATGTAATTAGGCGCAAGGATAATAAAAATAATGCATGAATCACGTCGATTTTAAAACAGACATTATAGTAATTACACTTAATTACTGTTTAATAAAATATAGGTCCAGACACTTAAACTAGTTCAAATTAGAAAACTACTAAGTTTTAGACATGTTATTTCATATGAAATCTTCAGATTATCATCTAACCAAGATGAGGCTTACGAAAATTCTTCGTCGAAATGTTACTCAAGGAGATAATTCCATAACTAAACTATATAAGCAACATATACGCCACTTTCTTTTAAAAAGTATTTTTGGATTTTAAGATCTTTTGTTTGAGATAAAAGAGTACATTTATGGAAGTTATAGTTAAAATACACCTTTATATCACTCGATCGATATATATACGACCTAAACGATCACGATTTTAAATTCGTCTTATACGACAAACAGTGTATTTTACGTCTATATATATAATCTGAATCTCTGAAACGGCTCCAATTTTTTTATGAAATTTAGTATACAGGATTCATTTTTGAAAATTTACCAAAAATACCGAGCTAAGCTCGGTCCATCCAGGTACTATTTACTGAACAACAATTCATCACAACACATACTAATGATTGAAAACATACTTGATGTTGCAATGTTGGTGGTGTTCGGTGGTTACTATGATGTGAAAGGGGTGGCTGGGTTGCAGGTGTTGAAGCGCGTGAGGTATCGCTTGGTTCTGGTGAACTCGAGTCGGAACGCGACGAGCCCGACCCCGAATGGCGACGGCGTCGCCCACCCTCAGTGCCGCCACCAGGCGTGCTCGGTGTACTTTCACCACCCGTCGCCCCAGAAACTCTGTCTCCCGTCGCATACCATCTGTGGTGGGGTGTAGTCCTAAAACAATGTTATGAATTTTAAAAAAACCATGAATTTTAAAGATAGTGAGTGTTCTTTATTTTGTAACGTTGCCGAGGAACTCAGTATACAGTTAACCATTAAATTAGCAAATAAATAAAATATCATATTTAAAAGTAAGCTTTTGTTTGAAATTGAATCCAAATGTTTTTAAAAAGCTACTAAAAAACAGAAAAGCTCATGCTTTAAAATCTAAAATTCGAGTAGTGGAGCATCTGTCTAAGAAATTGAGGATTAAGGTTTAAGACATTTATTTCTCATTAAGATTAACATAAATCACTTACATGAGAAAAATAACTAAACTAAACATTTTTAATTATTCGTCGTCACTTTAGAAGGTAGATAGTGCGTTCTTACAAAGACAAATTCATAGTGCAACATTGTAACATATCGCCCGCACAACGCACTCACAGCTGTGAAATATCCGCTAATATCTGTTAATAAAGTTTATTTTTGAATGCGTTGAACGGGCTTACACGTTTTAAATCCGAAGGCAGTCGGTTAAACATCTGTGCGCCTGCGAACACTATCATTGTTTTGCCGAGGATTTTAAATGTAATCTTAACCACAGTCCGTACACTCCACTCAACGAAGTAAAAACCTCGATAAGAATCAAGTGAAATTACAATTTTGGTAGCTTATGAAATGAAATCTGAAACGGATTGTCTCTTCATCATAAACACTAGTGCAGAACCAAAAACATACTTTTTACTTTATATTTTTTATTTTGTTTAGAATACCAACAGTATAAACATAAGGTAAACAATAAAGTTAAGTAACAACAAAGGCATTTATTTAAATGAAGCTAGTTTAACAAGTTGCAGTTAAAAAAAATCACTTTAGGTATTAAAGTAGTATCAGATGCCTAACTTGCTTTGGATACTCACATACACACATAAAATACACACAATCAAAGTACGCAGGCAATGTACCAGTGCAGGCAGTGCACAAAATCAAAGCATGTATGAAAACTCACACTTAACTATTACTGTGTACTAGAAGAAAACCGACACCCACAATACAGGTTTTGGGCTACTGTGGGCGGAAGTACTTTTAAGTTACGTACGAATATTTGTGTCTGACTAATAATAATAACAAACACGATACAAACGCGGCAAAGGCTGTATTCTGATAACCAGACTGCTGATAAACATATAATAAAATATGTACATTTTACACACAAATACATATGTAAATTTAATGGATAAATAACCAGATTAAGAAAAAAATATCATGCTAAATGTGGTTACTAGAAATTAATGAAGTAAGTAAGTAGTAAAAAAATAAAAAGACAACTTGAGGTGACAAACGTAACAATCCAGATTTCAATTGAAAATCACCGTAAAACACGATGCTTTTAGGTAAATAACATAAGCAACATATAATGTATATTATGCAAAATATACAAAGGTATTTATTCATCAAATATTGGCTCGCAATTGTTTTGTTGTCGTTAACTTCTCAGCGGAAAAACTGGAAATATTAAAGAAAATAATAAATACCTTTCCACGTTAGAGGGTGGTGTAGAGTAAGGTGCGGTAGAGTTGTTGCGCTGGTACCTGCCGTAAGCTGCAGGTGTGTTGCCGCGACGACAGTACTCGGTAGCGCTATCATTTGTACCGCGCCACGCAGCGGGAGCTGCAGCAGATGCAGCAATCGGACAGGTATTGCTTGAACTATCTTCTCCACCCCTATAAAAAACAAAATTAGTGTAAGAAACTCAAAAATTTGCAAAGCGGATGAATTTAAGACTAAACATAAAGGACAAATGTTTCATAATAGTATAAATTTACATATTTTTTTGCTCTGGATTCATACGTCTTTGTTGCGACTCGAGAACTTTCAAAGTAAAAGTCGGACAGATAATGGAATTGAGCGAGACGCGGTGCGAACCGATATATACTCGTAAGAACTTTAATTTCAGTAGTAAATATTTAACCAATATATGAACTGTTACAATCTTTTGATTGAGCGTATGGCCTAGTGGTTTAAGAGGTCCCTACGCCGCTTACTACTTCATCAAGTGTTGTGGGTTGTTTGTTGGTCTGAGTCTAGATGTTCTTTGTGACCGTTTCATGTATGTTTGTAAAGTCCCCCGAGACACATGGTTTGTTCCTAGCGCAGAAGTTGTCTTTTTAAAAAAAATGTTATTAATGGTGACCATATCTTTGAAATGTCGTGCACAGCATTTTAATTGGTCTAATTTTAAATCAGGCAGATTTTAACCAAAATATATGAGTGCAAGAATGGCGTAGTGATTGTAGTGTTCACCGCTAAGTGATTTGAACAGGATTAAACTTATATATAGATTCATACTTATAGACTGGCTATGGACTAGGACGAAGCTAGATTAAAATAAAAATAGTCTAAGTGACTCCTTACATCATCCGCTATCTGCGAATACCACTAAACAGATTAGAATGAAACTAACAATGGAGATCCTTTGATTTTAGAGGATGCACATAACCGAAGAAGAAAAAGGCTTTGTAAAACCAAAAAGATCCCACGCACTTCTTTTGTCCAAAATTTTATTTGTACACTGGGTCGATTTGTTTAAAAGGATATATATATAAGGATAATATATAGTGTAAATATCAAGGTTACTGATTGGCTTCAAAGTTTGGGATATAAGGAAACTGAGGAGGTTCTAGCAGTTTTATCGTAGTATGTACGTTCCAAATATTATTTAAGTTCAATTTAATATATTGTTGAATTCTCATTTTGACGTCAAATTACTCTATTCTGAAATCTCATCTCTAACTGATACACATCCTCTCAAACACACATGCACCCGAACACAAACGTGCATGCACACACACACATAGAGATGTTCACTTAACGATTCATTTTGTTCTTTATAATTTAGAATTATTCTAGTTACTTTTGTAACTAGCGTAGACTACGTTAATTACAAAAGTAAGTAGAATAGTTATCAATACTAGTTAAGTTGAAATTCCCGTGTAGAAAGGCGCCGTACGTATATTATACACATTTCTACCTAGTTTGGCAACGGCTGCTATCTCATGTTGGATTTGTACCTAAAACTAATTTTGAGTAAAAAAAGTCGTACATTTTTAGTTTTAATGCAATTAGTGTTTTAAAATTAGGTATTGACTATTTTACTAAAATATTTACCGCGATAACCAACATATACGTAGGTGATGTATATATTATATTATTAGGTAAGGTAAGAGCAAAGAAATTAATTATTTGGCAAGATAGGCATTTGGCACATGTTATGAATGGAATCTCATTTTAGTTTTTTATGCATTTTTTACTCTCATTTACTTAGTATTTAAACTTCACAATTATTTTAGTGCACGGTGCTGTGTGCTTGGGTTATTTTCGAGTTGCCTATCTGTTTAGAGTTGTGAAGAGAACGATCTGTATGTATCTACCCAAAAAAATAAACTGGCAAATCGTTTCTTGTAAATGTCTATCTAAGTGCGATAAACTAAACTGAGTGATATATATATTAGTTACTTTAGTATACAAATATAACGGACGTTCGAAGGTTAAGCTGCTAATAAGGAACCTCGTTTAAACTAATCGTGTTAGCTTTCATTGTGCAATTCTGTTTGACATCTGTAAGGGGAATGCTAATTGGCTGTCTGTAGAAACGTTGTAGAAATTTCATAATCATCAAAGAAAGTCGTCAATCAATAAGGTATTGACAAAAACGATTTCGTGAATTTTAACAGTCCAAAATAGTTAATACTAAAATATTTTTGCATTATCCCATATTTATGAATGCAGAAACTTTTTGAAATCTGTAATGATGAAGAAATTTTGTGTACAAATGGAAAATATCTCATAGTTTTAAATTTAACGTCATAAAACTTATGAGAATGCCCATACTCTACCATTCATTCAACAAAAGCATAACTACGACACAGTACAGATCCCTACTATGTTGTGTCACAGATAGACTAATACTACAGATATTTTTTTCTAAAACTGTAAAGTTTACAAATATTAAACTGCCTGTTATTTTTCTGCCACGTCGGAAATTTGAACAAAGGATAGTAAATAATGAACAATAACCTAATTTCGCAGAAATTAAAAAATTGGTTCACAAAAGTTCTTTGTCAATAACCTTTCTTTATTATAAATTAATTTTTTTTTCACCTATTAAGCTTGGCTGATGGCAATAAACACTATTACATATAACAATAACGCGATAGATTAACTGTCGAAATTCATCTAGTCATTTAGAAGGTACGAGGTAAAAAAGGAAATTACAAACAAACATAAAAGCCACTCGCAAAAATTATTCCCTTTCTCGCGGTAAAATAATTAAAATACAACAAATTCTACAAAATCTTTCTATTACTATCTGCCTTTTTTTAAAATTATAAAGGCAGTGTCAACGTTAATGACGTTATTGAATTTTGTTGATTTTTTTCTGGTAGTTTTTTTAAATAACTTAATTCACTGTATTCTTAAAAACAATTGACAGCATTGAAATACTGTCTCTTATGTCGTGGCGCATAAGACTAGACTATTTCTGTGTTACTTGTTTAACTATTCGATACAAGTCGATGCTTCAGCGTTTTATTGAAATGGACTAATGACCATGATTTATTGATGAAATAAAGTAGTAAATTGTGCAATTATAATATTTCTAATAACATGTTGAATAATGCACCTCAAAATAAAGTTTTCATGTTACTACCAATTACAAGTACAGATTTTTTTTGTACCCTTAGGTGTTCGATTCGATCTTGATAAGTTGTTTAAGAAATAAAACACTTGACATTAAGTCTTTTAAAAAACAGCAAAACAAGAATGTTCATTCTATACATATATTTTTAATTTTTATGAGCCTATTGTGTCCCACTGCCGGGCAAAAGCCTCCCCTGCAACAAGCCACTTCTCTCTATCCATAGCCAGTTCCGGCCAGTCTATACGATACGCGTTGACTACGCCAACATAAGCATAAAGTCCTCCTTGTACAGCATGTGCAAAAAGTTTAAAAGTAAATAAATATATTTTCTTTATCCTAGTAGCACAAGGGAATTAAGTAATTTGTCTTAACCCAAAGAAAGAAGTAATATATTTAAATATGTACTTCCGATATCTAACACGCAAACGTTATCTAGGTTCAATGTTGGACTCGAACCAACTAAAACCACACGCTGTCTCAGGTCCTAGAATACGGGGTACCAGGTGCACCCTAAAAAGGATAAACCTGGAACCCATAGGTACCTCGGGCCACCTACGTACCTGTCCCTAAAAGGGAGGAGGTTCCCCTCCTTCCTTTTAGGGACCCCGCTGTCCACCTTCACCTCTCCCGGTCCGACAGTATACAATTGCATACAATTTACATTGCCGTTATACAATTTGCATTTATAGGAAAATAATTATGTATTAGACATTGTAGTTCTTTTCGAAAAGGAGGTCAACTGTCGGATCCAACTAGCATGGGCAGCGTTTGGCAGGCTGAAGAGACGCTCAGAGAGCAATGAAGAGGACAATGCTCGGTATTTCCGTGAGTGATTGAATCAGGAATTAGGAAATCCGGAGACAAAGAAAGGAAAAAATACTGTCGGAAAAATTTGTAAACGTAAGTGGGTGGGGCTTTATTGCTTGCAGACACGATGTCTTTTGGGGCCATAAAATTCTTGATTGGCAACCGCGTACCGGAAGACGCAGCGTTTAGTAGACTTCACAAGGGTGTACGATGGCCTGGTGAAGGTTGCAAGAAACCTTTACATGCCAGCAGCAAAGGCCTGGTTATTTTAGAGAAACTTGGGGAAGGCCTATGTGCAGCAGTGGACGTCTTTTGGCTGTGATGATAATGATGATTTACCAACCCAGTAGCATATTTCATGAAATTAACTATACGAGAGGTGACAAGTTCTACCAAGACACTTGTTTACTATCTCTAAGCCATTAAATTTTATTTACTAGAATTTATCTAAATTTTAGAAATGTTAATTTCTTTTGGGCGCCAGTTCTAGTGAAAACAGCGAATGGCAAAAAGCTGCCAACCCCAGCTAACCTATAGCGTGTTGTCGTAGAAACAAAGCATTGATTTTATCCGCAAGGTACGATGAGATGTTATAAAAAAAGACCATGTTGGAACAAAAGAATAAGGCCTATGAACTTGAAATTTAATCATTTGAGAGTAAACTTGAGGTTTTAGAACGAAATTCACGCGCTACTTTTGTTGAAATCAAACATCAGAAATATCCCCAAACAGAAAACAGAGAATAAATCTACTTTTACTAACTCAAGATGGTAGGTAAAGTTATATAGCACCAAACAACTGACTCAGATATTCATGACGTTTACCGTCTTAGGACTAAAAATGAGTCAAGGTAACAACTTGAATTTAAATTTTTCTAATACATTACGTAAGGATAGTTTCACCAAGAAATGTAGAAGTTTTAACAAAGCAAATTAGGAGAATAAGCTCACCACTTCTCACCTCAGTTTACATGCGATTCCTAAACCTTTTTTGCAATGATATAATAAATTCAATCGTTTTATACTAACACTTTTTCACACATTACATAACTAGCAGTAACAAGAAATACTTATACACCACTATGCATAATAAAGATACTACAATATTTTGCTAGACATCAACGTTCATACGCCACATTACTCATTCGATATTAATTAACTCACGAAATAGATATGTTCGATACTAATAAACGGTTCTGACTTAAACCTCAAAGTTATTCATCAAAATATCCGCGGAATTAACAACAATATCACAGGGCTTTTAACACTTCTATATCCTATCCAAGCAAATACAGAGTGGGATTTGGTAGTAGAAACCATTTTTTTTTTACTTTATTCCCTCGGGCCTTCACTCCACCAGGGTTTGCGGCGGGGCGGTGTGTCGGAATCGAACCGACTAAAACCACACGGTGTGCCACTCTGCGCCTGAGACGGGAGGGATCCGGGAACCGCTTTCTTACGCCATCCGGATCCTTCCCAGCGCCTGCCCGCACTGAAGTGGGCACCGTCTGCTGTTAAAAACTCTCAATTTAGGCGACGCACGGCACACGCGTAACGTCGTCCCCTCGCGGCTGACCTGTGAAGCGGATGGAAGGGAAAACCCGTCCCGCCCATCCGCGGCCACACTCAGGGCGGCATGAAGCGCTGGTAGGCACGCCTCCGCCGCCCGGTTCACCTGCGACAGATCGGGTACGAGTGGATGTCGTCCTCCCGGACCTTCTCCGCCGTCTCCTTCTGCGAGATGACTTCCTCGCAGAAGGTCGCGACCGCGGTAAAACTGCTCTCGCCTCCGGTCATGGCCGTACGACGGCCGGCAGCGAGAGATCTCCTCAGATGACTGCAGTGAGGGCCCGGAGCTGGGGCGCCCAAGCGAGGCACGAGTGGGCCGAGTCCTCAATGTAGTCGCAGTGATGGCAGGCGGGACTTAATTCCCTCCTGGCCGTCGATAAATTTCGGCGAGCACTTCCGCCTCCAAATCCCACGGGGGTGTCCCGGCCAAGGCGCACGCCGCCTCGGTTCACACGGTGCGGTAACCGCTTATGGCTCTGACCGCCAATACCCTCTGGGGCCGCCAGAGGCGCGCCTTATTCTGGGCGGTCAGAGCCGCCATCCACACCGGTACGCCGTAAAGCGCCATGAGCTTATCGTTGCGACACTGGCTCTACCCAGATTGGGCAATAATCGCCCAAGGGCGGAGGCAGCGTCGACCAACTTCGGAACGTCACACTCACCATATACCAACCATCCCAGGTTATATTCAAAGTGACAATATCCTATCACAGAATGAGGGCGTGATTGTTTATTCAAGAATAACAAAGGGCTAACTGCTGTACAAATTAAAGATGCTAACTGAATAACATTATGTACAGTGCCGGGGTTATTGCCAAACTAATACCATAAAATTCGGCGGCTGCTAGACCTTTGTAAATATTATAATCGTAGTCTTTCTAATCCTATCACGTATCATTGATTAGAAACAATTCATTTTTATTCAAAGAAATGACTAAAAGGCTACTAGCACAAAGTTAAATTTAACGTCCCCTGTTGAACGTGACAATGAAAACATTTTGCGTGCGTGAACCTGATCGTAACGATGAGAATATTGTTGTTGACAGCTGTTCTGAGCTTGACAGTAATTTGACTGAACCAATATCTGAAAACGATGATGAACAAGTATCGAGTAGGAGATCGTTTTTTGTTTTTTTCGAAAGATGGGGGTACCGTCTTTTTCATGTCATTCACATTTTTTATCATTAATTTCATCATGACAATATATATTACCGAAATAGCTGATCCGGCTGGTTGCCATTTCATCAAAAGAAGAAGTAAGAGTGATCATGTACCATTGCAAAAACACATCTCAATTTACACTTATGAAGCGAGATATGGAACAACTTGCAATTCATAACCGGACAGGCAAAGTTGAACGCCTTGACATAACATAATTCGCTGTGTCGTCGTCCCTCTAAAAGCTAAAGACTGGCGCGAAAATCTGGAAAATTCCTTATGGTAATCCATGTGATGAACTTTGACGGAAAACTATAACGGTTGTTAATTCAGAAGATATAGAAGCCAACTTGTAAAATATAAAATCAAAACAAATTGGTAACTAAGGAACTCTAGTCTATGCATAGCCTGACAAGCACTTGGCCGGTTTTTGTTCTTGACTAAGCTAATTTCTGATATAAAAATACATCTAAACGTTGCAGTTTTTTTTGTCTCCTAAAAATTGTAAAAAGTACGACTTTGACTCGATAAAATTTCGTGTTTTAAAAAATTTATGTGATTCTCTATTGCAGCGTTTTCTTTTGCGACTTGTTGTCTCTTGGATTTTCTATAACGAATAACTGAACCCTTATAAACAAAAAAAAACTTAATTGCAAACAATGTCTGTCTGCTATTTATGAAATGATAATCAACTCATGAAATAAATCATAATTGTTATGTGCTGCGCTCATAGCCCAGTTGCACTCGGTGATTAGAAACAATCACCGAGGGTAAGCAAAGATGGCGCGGTCAGTACCTGGATGGGTGACCGCTAGTGGCATGTTACCATGAGCGTCTCCGTGATTCGGAGGTCACGTTAAGCAGTCGGTCCCGGTTGTTATCATACGATAACAGCCGTGAAGCTTAGTTGGAGGCCTTCGGGCGGCTTAAAAACATCCAACAGCAAGATTTACGTAGCCACAACGTATTCTTGCCTATCCCCAACCCGCACTTGGCCAGCGTGGGGATGTATGGCCTTAACCCTCTCCTGAGAGGAGACCCGAGCCCAGCAGTGGGACATTATGGGTTGTTGATTGATGATTGATTGTTATGTGCAATTTAGCCACACCCACAAGTCTCAGTCAGTCAGCCACGGTGGAAATAATGGGCAGCAATAAATTACATACTTCAATAATTTAATTTAAATTTTCCTAAGCCTTCTAAAAGTTTCAAAATTAAGGTGTCTAGTTATTACAAGACGATCAAAAGATGATTTCTTTGATCAGTTAAAAATAGTATCCATAAAGAAGTGTGTGCATTATGATTTTTTGTCTTGGGTTTTCCCTGATAGTGCTCGCTCATTGTTTGGCTTCCTTACATATATATACATATTTTAGTTAGCTTCTATGTTTTCGAAAAAGACAGTCACATCGATTAAGAACAAATTCGTAATATATCAACATTCGACATTTACCTTTACATATTATTTAATACCTTATGAAATTATAGCACCTAAGCTCAAATACTCGGGTCTATGGTCCTCAGTAAACCACCGGAAAGTCGAGGTGGTTAAAACATATGGTCTTTGATGCTGCCTTTTTGCCGCGTATTTTTACACTCTCAAGGGAATCAAAATCTACAGAGTACTTCCCGTTGAACAACAATCATAAAGTGCCATAGACCAATGTCACATAGCACAAGTAAAGGAAACAATCTTAAAACCGTAAATTTGTAATAGCGTATTTTTTATTATTTTCATTAAAGTTTTTGCATTGGGTACACTAACTATGGCCCTATTTCAAAGTAAGAGGACAACAGTTTTCCAGCGACAAAGTTAAATTTAAAATAAAATATGAAATATTTCTGACATCTAAAACACAACGACATCTAGTCCTAAGCTAGAAAGATCTTGTGTTATGGGTACTAGACAACTTTTTTTTTTGTAAAATAAATACGTACATATTATAATATACCCAAACTCCGAAACAAATGTTTGCAGGTTATACATAGATTTGGTCCGACCTCGGAATTGAAACCGGTACCTAAAACACAGTTCTCCAATCCAAACTCAAACGCCAATGAGGTAATCAAAAAGTTTTTACAGAATCCTCGTTGTGCGAGTCCAACTTGACTTTGGCCAGTTTTTTTTTAATTTAATTGAATCAGTCCCAAAAATAGTAGTCGTGAGTCATTACAACAACACATAAATAATATACGAATTTAATTCTATCTTTAATTTAGAAATATAAGTTTTCCTTACCTAAAAGAACCGTTTGCACGAGGGCAACAATAAGAAAAAATCAGGCAAAACTAAGTTAACGACGATTAGAGAACAGCCCGTTGATGTTACACTTGAAATCTCATCTTTACTTTTGTCCACTCGGGCCGTCACTCTACCGGGACATGTGGTTAAGTGATATGTCAGAATGACACCTAATAATCCAAACGGGATATCAATCTACACCTGAAATAAGAGGGATTCGAGAATAGCTGTTATTACGATCTCGGATCCCACCTAGCGCCTGCCCACAATATCGCAGTTACCACTTTCGGGTTCAATTTCTGATTACAACATCACCTCCTCGCGGTTAGTCTTTGTAGCGGTTGGAGGCGAAATTCCATCACGGGAAAAAAATAAGATTGGAATATGTGACTTCTCTCCATATCCTGATCTGACGTCCTCCGTTATACGAACCACTATAGTAGTAGTAGTGTGGCTGGGATGGAAACCAGAATGGAAATATTTGTTTTTTATACTTCGAAATGAAAAATAAAATGAAGTTGGAGCTATGACCAGGACCAAAGGATGAGATCAGATTTCTCATTTTAGGGATTGGCATGATTAGTAGCAACAGTCCAGACTGTTTCAATCTCACTATTCAGTATTAAAAGTTTAAAATATGGAAATTAAATATATTTTCAATTTTATTAAGGTTTATTTTACGGGTTTGTTTAAATGAAGTTTATATAGGTACTTTAAACGCAGAAGGATCCGCCTATTTAAGTCAGATCCCATTGCGTTTAAAGTATTTTTTTTAAACATGTCAATCAGAGCATTAGCTAAAAGAGAGTCAGCAGTCTCTAATTTTAGTATGTAGAATCTAATGCCCTCTATCAATGTTTGACGAGGCAGAAAAAACTATCTGCCAGTGAGAGATTAGCAGACACAAATTCATAAAAAATGATTTCATAAGTATCATATTTAAGTATTACTATATGCATTTAGTGAAAAGCTGTTAATTTGAAATTAGTTACAAACAGATACTTTAACTTGATTTATTTGGCAAGATAGACATGAAACACAAATTTTCTTGAATTACCTAACACTGGTCGATTAATAAATATCCGTTTTCAATGTAACATGACATTACCACCTCGTAATGTCTAACCACTACTATTAAATGTCATTGTGCTTAATTGGAGGATATTTTATTTGCTTGTTTTTTGTGAGCTGTTTGTAACTTTCTTAAACTCGTTTGAGTGAAAACTGGATGCTGTTTATGGGTGACCCATGACAACCATTAGATATTGGTTCGATGAGTTTAAGCGTGGTCGTACTACTGTTTCGTAAGAGGAGCGGCCATGACGTCAGTCTTGTCAATCACCTCGCTCCTTAGTTATGAAAATATATTTTATATGTTTAGGGGTGTTTACAAAGAGAATAAACTTATAATGCCTCAGTCTACTAAACGTGTCACGTAGTCTTGGATCAAGAAAAAATTGTATATATAATATGTTAATGCATAGGGAACAGTTATTTTGGGAATGGAACGCTACCCCGTTTTACGCGAATTTGGAGATACGCGGTTTTTCATTTTGATTGCCGCGCGCATCGGCTGTCTCGCTACGCCCTCTCAGGGTTCAGTTTGCACGTGTTCCGCGTGAAATTGTTTTACATGTGCAGTGCGTTTTACTTATAATGTCTAATTATGTCATCTAAAAGAACAAAAAATGAGTCATTTGAGCCTAACAAGAAAAGAAAAACACCGTCTTTGTAGTGTAGACTGAATATAATTAAAGACTTTGAAGCAAAAATTTAATTAAAGTGAAAGACTCTCAATCTTTGAATTCAAATATCATCCGTAAGCGTCAATGTATTATCGCACAGATGGAAATGGTGATAACAATATTATCTTACACTTTATTAAACATTTTTCTTCTAAATTATTGTTTTTTGTTTAAACTCTGGTCCCGATTAAACATACTTTATACGTAAATATGCAAAATTGAACTTGACTTGACTTCGCACACTGTGACTGTTTTTTATTCCTCAATATTAAAACAATTTTAAAAAGACTCACATCGAATGAATAGGTTCTCGCGGGAACCGAAGAGAATTTCGCAAAATATTAAAAATATTATTGTATTAGTGAATCATCCTGAATGTTTATAGGTAATTATTATATTTTTAGAAGAATGCAAAGAGTTAATAAGTTCCTCTGAAAAAACGTTGTAAACGCTATAACTAAACGTTTAAGTTAACGTAAACAAAACATATTCTCTATTTTCTGAAATTGCCATTCATAAAATGTGAATAACATGAAATCGATAGTCTTATTTAAATCGATAGTCATTGATTAGGTCACTACTGTTATTATTAGGTAAAAACAATCATTTTCTTCCGTACAGATTAGACAATGACGTCTAATCTGTACATATCCATATATATACATGTCAATATTATTATAAAATAGTAAACGAAAAAATATTTTAAATCAATTAATTTTTGATAGGGTATCAAGTTTTGATCAAAACGACTAGATTTATTAATTCCAATAAGTGACAAAGTAATATAACTGATTTGACCGGGCAACATTTCATTGAGGAATTATGAAAATCCTATAAAAGCACAAATATCAAATAGCGTCATAATATTATTTTGTAGTTTTGTTTGATGATCGAAGATCGAAAGCTTAGCATTTTTGGCAATAGACATACACTGGATATTGTACAATGTATTACTTGATTAATCTTACCTGATCAATATGCAATTATAATAATTATATTACAATTCGAATAATTCTAGAGAAGCTTACATCTCAAAGGTTGCATGCTTAAATCTTATAAATGACTAAGAATTATTGTAAGCCTATATTTAATTGCGAGGCATGAAAGTCCAATTAGCATACATTGTCATATAGAAATATTTTCAAATGTAACTTCACCTTTTTATTTGTTTTAAGTTCTGTCACATTTATTATTTTAAATGTTTCCAGTTTTAATCAATGAATAAAGTACGTATTGAATACTGAATTAAAAGATCAAATAAGTTTTCTACAAAACATGAGACATAAAAGGTCACAACACATAAGTCTACCTAATATTAAAACACTTGATCCTGACTGCTATGCCAGAAGAGGAGGCTTGTGTTATGGACATAATCATTTGATTTGTGTCTAGGTGTAATTTATCTTTAATATGTATGTAGTTCGTCATCTATAAGCATGTTTATCAGCAGCATACTATATGTGATACCCCACAGTCAAAACTCAGTCTAACTTAGGACTAGGCAGCTTAGTGTGAATTAAGTGTGATTATTAACCAGCTATTACTATAGACAATGCAACAAACAAACAAAAAAGTATATGCTGAAGCTATTTATAATGTGGGTTGTGACGGTATATTATATATGTATGTGGACCATGTAGTACTATCACAAATGAAGCTGCTATAATGCGAGAGTTATAAAATAATAAAGATATCAATAATTTCTTTAGATAATCTTGAGACCAGAAATAGATTGAAGGAAATTGATTATCTGTTACTTTGTCTTAATAAAGTCTCAACCTACATCTGCAAAGACATAATAATAATGATAACATCATTCAACACCTGGTAATCACAAATGGATTTAAACTAGGTATTAGAACACAAGTGGTGGTCCTTATCGCTCTGAGGAAATGCGATGAAGAGTAAACATGACTTGGAAAAGGTTACAAGGAAGATAACAAGGGAAATGATAGTATTTAAAGTATTATAGAAAGTGATAGTAAGACAAGTTGTAATAAATGTATAATTAAATATATAAATATTATTTTCATAAATGAAATAATCTACGTAATTGACTAAAATAAAAAGTTGGGTGGGCCTTTGGTATCGCCTAGGTACTGCTCCCTTATATATATATTTTTAGGGCACTGTTACTGTTTGTGTTCTTTAGAATATTTTGTTCTAATAACGCCTAAAAAGTCATCATGTGAATGGTCGGGAGGCAATATTCAGCTATTGTTGTAATTCTATAGTTAGTTTATGGGCCATAGGCTCTGCTCACACTTAATGAGCATTATCTGGTACCCAGAATATTTGTGGATATCCACGAATAAAGGATTAACTCGATGGGCTCTTTTCTTAAATAACATTATTTTGACGTATGTAACATGGATGTTTATAAACTTGTCTACAGTAAATTAATACTTCGACTAGAAAAATTCATCTTTGCATGAATACTGGAATATTATTTGCTATATATTTCGTAAGTATAACAGCGGCACAAATAGAAATAATATATCTATATCTATAATATAATATCTACCTACCGGAGGTTTACAATAATCTTATGAGAACAACATAAGATTACCAAATATTGTTAATTGTATTATTATTTATATATTGTTTATAAAACATGGGTTTATTTCCCTTATATGCTAAGAATAACAGGCTAACAGCATTGCAAAGAGAATGAAAACAGGATTTTGTACAAGCGCATGTGGATAGTATAGGGTATAGTAGGCTAAACATCTTCGCCGAGTATATAGTATTAGCGCATCATAACATTCCTTCTGTTTAGAAACATTGACAATAAAAAGGTTCCGAAAATACGAAGGTACCTATTGGCTAAGCCAGCAGGCTTGTAGGTTATCTTGTTTGACAACCCATATGTGACAGCTAGATGGCATAGATTGTAACTTCTTTAAAGATTATATGAATGATTTATGTGAATTTAAAGCTGAAATATATTTTGAATGCACAGAGCTATAAATCTAGTGATTAAAAAACTGTAACACGGTAAAAGTGGATTTGTTGATGCTATAACTAACCTAATAAATACAATAAAAATCCCGTTCAAAGATGCTATTGTCATTTATATAATTAGTATTTATCGCAAATTATATACATTAGTCAAGGTTTTGGAATATAAAATAAGTGTAAGGTTTGTTAAACAAAAGAAAGGTACCTAGGTTTTTTATTCCTACATATTCCATTTTGGTGATGATGAAGATTAATAAGAGTAATGTGATATTGTAAACATTTAATGTAAGGGTTTGTAAATATTCTAGATATCCTAATTACCAAGGTATTTACAACCGTTTAACTAAATAAGTAAGTATTCACGTATCGAAGTGTGATTGATTATAAAAATTAAGTAGACAACATAACAGACAAATTATCGTTTATTTCTGCTTTTAATTATAAGTAGTAGTTATAAAAAGTGGACGGAAAATGATTTTGTTTGATTTAGTAAAAACAATTCTTAAGTCCGTTGAAAAAAGAAAACTCCGTGAGTGATACCAGGACCTCACAGAAAACCGGTGAAAACAACGCATGCGCTGTGCATGTTTAGGTTTGTGTTCCGTTTCTATTTACTGCATTATTTTATGATTCCCAGCAACATCTCTGTGTTTTCACAGTTAAATGAGAACAGCCACTTTGTCAACTTTTCCTTGCATTTAGATCTCGTCATAGTATATATAGATAAAATAGCATTAATTATATTATATAATAAATCTGCTAGATAACAAAAAAAACGGTGGGACAGATCGGTTTTGAATGGTTTTTTACTACAAACTTTAAATTTATTAGGCTTGTGAAAAGAGAAGATTATAAGCTACTTTCAGCACGGCACTCTGAGCCCTTTCCGATTTAAGCTTTAAGTCTTTCCGGCCCCACCCAACGAAGAATTATAGTACGAAAATAAAGATTAGCAAAGAGCAAAATAAGTCATTTTTACGACACTTTCATCAGCTTTGTTGTAGATTCTCAAAAATGAACAGCCTCTTCCCGATTCTATTGCATAAAAGTTATATGCGTTTGTTAAATGTTAAGTATTTATCTATAACGACGCCGAGATATTTTATGTCATCTACAACTGAAAGAGATGTATTCAGTCTTTATAATAATCAGTGTAATTCGATGTGGTCTTAATCAGTTACAAACCAGTTTAAATCCATTCTGCGCATGCTGTTAGGCTTCGAAAAACAAGATAGCTGTATCATCTGCAAAGGTTATTCTGCAATAGGTGAATTGTCATCAAGCAATGACAATTATCTAACTTTTACCATTATCAAGATACATTTAAATGTACTTTAATTCTGAATTATTTTGTTTTCTTAGTTTTTTTGTATATTTCTATCTCTATTTCTATCAGGTAATTAAGATGTTATGTTATCAATATATTACCAACAACACCATGAAGTGACCTGTTTGCTCGTTTGTCTTTTAAAATACATATGTTACCGGCAATCTGTATTATCCGATATTCTATACAATACCAAAAACGTGTAGGTAATGTGGGAGAAATTATTTATTTTGTACTTTGCCTAGGTATTCTATTCAAAGCATAATTCGCAGCCGGTCTGTGCTGTCTGAACAGGTCAAAACAATCTACTTAATCTTATCTAATCAAAATGATTCAATAATAACAAAGGGGATCTGAATAATGGTCGCTGTTCTAACTTAACCTAAACCTACATGATAATGAAAGTTGATTTAAAACAAACATAACATGTTCCATTTTGCTCGTTATTTTACGAGTAGGTAATAACACAATATCTTGCAAATGAAAAAAGTGGAAGTAGTGTGTAAGGCGTGGTCGTAGTCCTCACTAATCTAATTCTCCACTTTTACAGATTGGACACGACTATGAAGGAAGCTTTCAAAAAAATTTTGTTGTGTCACGAATACCCAAATTTTGTAGCTCTTCCAGAACGCTTTCACGCAGAAACCGTGTCAAATGCCTAAACAATATCTAGAAATACGCCAAGAACTTTCTTTTTATTGTCAAGTTTGGTGACTATGGTTCGGTGCGTTCATGTACTGCATCACTAGTTGATCTACCAGCACGAAAGTCGGATTGATTTGTAGATAGCGGGTTTTTAGACTAAAGGCATCTATCTATTCAGCGTATATTAACGTTGGTAAAATGGAGATCGGACGATAGTTGTTAACACAGTCCCTGTCATAACTCTTGTGGATCGGGTGTATGAGTGACTTTTTAAACTTCGCAGGAAAAATGCGGCGAAACGCTCACATACAGATCATGGCACAGTAGGGCGCGCGGCACTGCGCAGCATGCGCGTCAACGCGCTCTTGGTACCTGCCTAACTTCGAAATTTGATGATTTTATTGACTGATACAGATACTCATCGGACATGATTGTTTCGGTGAACATCTCATCATCGGTGAATAGGATCGGACGCGAAAAGGCAAAGCTTCCACTGCGCAGCAGACTGGAACACTTTAGTGTTTCTGGGTGGTTTTTATTAAACATACTCACATACTCCTAGCTCTTCAGTACCTGAGGAGCCAAAAATTGAAAAGAGATTTTCCACCTCATCAACAAATAAAGAAAACATGTATCCATTGTTTTCTGGTAACATAATACAAAATTTTAACAAAAAAATCGACTTCAGGACTGTTCATCCAGTCGAAAGTTTTGAGGTAACAAACATAAAAAAAATATAGTCGAATTGCTTACCAGCTCCTTTTTTTTAAGTCGGTTAAAAAAGGACCGTCGCATACGCTGAGTTGTGGCCCTTTGTTCACACAACAACATATTTTTTTTTGTTTGGGAGTATTGTTTTGTTTTCTTTGTTAAATCTAGTTACATGTTTTTTTTTTAATATTATAGATGATGTTATCAGTTCTTGCTCGAAAACAATACTGATAAACCTACAGAAACTGTTATGAAGCCATGGATGACTTATAGATTGCTGCAATGTTCTGGTGTGCGTAAAATTTACCTTACTGTAACTTTAACATTAGTTTATTACGTAAAATAAAAAATGAGTTCATCAATTGATGATTTGCGCAAGACGGCTGGCAGGAACTGGATGCGAGAAGCCATAGATCGAACTAAGTGGCGTGAAATTGGAGAGGCCTATGTCCAGCAGGGGACTGCGATAGGCTGATGATGATGATGATGTAAAATAAAAAATGACTAGGATTCACATTGTTGCAAAAGGCACAAAAATCATCAAAGGAAACTATGCAGATGATCAATCACTCACAGAAAAAAGCTGTACAAATTCTAATGCGTCTGAACTCATTAAAACTGATTCTTGCCTATCTATTAACAGCATTTGATGTAACGAGTACGGGTTTGTACCAAGACGGAGTTAAATATTTGGCGTATGACAATTGGACGACAGTCCAACCGAAGCAAAATTACTGAAAGATGAAGTTAAGTGAATACAAACATGACAAATACAACTTGAGAAACTTATTTAAAAACAGTGCTTAATTTTTCTCTGTTCCAAAATAACTACCAAGGCCATATATTTTTAAATAATGTAAAATTTGTGATAAAAATTTCCTTAATATTTTTAAAGCCATAAACATGTAAACTTTCGTAGAATATCCACAAAGAGTTACTGCTTGTTACAGAGATTTCATATAGTAGCACAAAAATCATTTTAACGCGAAAATGTTCATGATGATACATTTGTTGATTCTATTTGTAACCATTGTCTGTGACTTATTAATAAATTCCCTTGCGCAACTATAATGTCAAAAAAGTAAAAACTAAAACCTAACTACGGCATAAAACGACGCTGAAAAAGTAGGACACAAAATTTTCAGGATTCTGGATTTAACGTTTTACTGAAGAAGCAAGATAATCGACACATAGACTCTAACCAAGATGCCTTCCTTACAAGTAGAGAATATTATCATATGATAACGATACTATAGTATACAATTATCAGTGTACATAGATACACATACACAAGTTTGAAAAGTTAGTCACGCGTTGCTAAAGTGTTATGGTACGTTTCTATGTAACGTGTGACTACGACTTTTCAAACGTTGTTTAATTTAGTGTCCTAAAAATCTAGTATCAAACTTTTTCAGCGTCGTTTTCTAGCGTAGTTGGGTATTTTTTATATAATATTATATTATAATATAAATTTATTTGCAAAGTATTTATTAGTTAACAAATCGAAACAAACCGTAAAGATTTCATAATATATCTAATTGTGCAAGTCATCGTTTATTATGAGGATTTTTCAGTAATTTGTTATTATACAAGGTGCTTATAAGCAATCCCTCTATGCTGTTGACTCTACTGAGAGCGACATATGCCAGTTTCTTTTTAGCAAACAATAGCTTTCCTAAATCGATAACTGCTTTGTTTAGAGTACAAGCATTCCATAGAAATATAACAAGTATCGAATAAATAAGGACAAAGTCGCGAGTGAATGCGAATAATATATATTTTTAAAATGTACAAGTAACGCCCTTTCTGATGATACCAAACACGGCAATATTTACCTCAAAATTATTTTTAAACACAGTACTTTATGACCACTAGAAGGCGCCACATTAGATTCAGTGACATATCATAGACTTCAAGTGACAGACGAGCAAGATGCTTCTAACGATACCTCATTTGTCCAATTGTAATAAGTAATTGAGGAGCTATGAGGGAAGACAAAATCATAACCTTCCTTTGGCTTTGCCTTAGTCGGGTGAAAACGAAGAGCTACTAATGGAAAGACCCTGGTTCTGCGTAAAAAATAATGTGGGCAAATAATGATTCAAACTACATGTGACTGCGTGATATATAGAGAAGATAGTGATGAGGGCAATGCATTTTACATCTTGGTAGAGCGCTAGAAATCACACTAATCTTCGAACGTTAACCACGTAAGATAAATAGGTAATTCATATTTACATAGTCTTGTGACAAAATTGACCAAAACGTTTGTTTTATCACTTTCGTATTTATTAGATTACGATTGATCTATTAATGAGAGGCGATTCATAATTAGAGACATTAATTCAAGTAAGTATGTTTTATCACTTTCGTGTTTATTAAATTACGATTGATATATTTATAAGAGGCGATTCAAAATTCGCGACATTTATTCAAATAAGTAAAAAATCGAAGTTCAGCCGTATTGTAGTAGACTTACATTATAATCCACCCCAACTTAGTTTGGGAAAAAAGCTATTGAAGTATCGAGTCCTTTTATAGATTAAGGACTTATAGCACAATTTGCCCATTTTAGAATTGCTCTGAGAATTAAAATATTTAAGATTGTTCCAAACAGTGTCCGGCACTGTAGCTAAAACACGTGCAATCTTCAGGATCAGTATATACATATTTTACATTACAGGCAATCTGTATAATCTTGTATTCTAAACAATTGCTAAAACGTGTACGTAATGTAATATCATATTTTTTTTACTATTTATTTATAACTTTTAAGGTTTTTTATAAATTACCCGGTAAAGTACAAGGAACAGATCAAAAACAATATATTTAAAGTCTTCTAATCCAAATTTTTATTTTTATCCTCTCGGCCCATTAGGCCCCGGCCCCACGTCGGGGTTTGCAGCGGAGCACTGTGTCGAAAACGGACCGACTATAACCACACGGTGTCCCAGACTCCCATGGTTTCTCCCTCTAGCGCCTGCCCGCACTGACACCATCTAAGCTATGAGTAAACTGAAGTGCCCACTGAAGCTCACTGAAGGGCGAGTCCCCTGGTGACTAGGCGCACCGCCTCTGGAAGTTCTCACCGCTGGCTGTGACCAATGTGTATTAACGGTAACATATACGCATGAATTTACTTGTATGAGTCTAGTATCTATAGTATCTTTAAATCATTCTGATGTAGCATCATGTTCCGAATGATGCTACTTCGAAGAAAATCAATATTTGCATTTTGTTAGTAAACAAGACAGGATATTTATATATATTATTCAAATTATATGCATTGTAAGTGACTAAATTTAAGTATTCATTAAATTATTAGCATATTGCCAATGTTTCCGAAAGACTAACAATTCTGTAGCTATTAAAAATTCTTTTTATGCATACGTTCTTATCGATTTACCAAGTGCAAGTGAAGTTCCAGTTGCGGTGAAACCTAGCTTTATACCAAATTTTAAGATTAGTAACTGGATCACCGAGCTTTGCTCAGTATTTTTTTTTGGGTCAATTTTCTAAAAATGATTCTAAGATAGATCGATTTATCGTTGTAGCCGTTTCCAAGATTCAGATTATTTATAAGAAGGAAGTAGAGCCACGCTGATCTCAGCACGAACGGGCTGGCTCGACTGAGGCGATACTACTCTTGCTCAGGAAAGCAACGTAAAATGACAGCGTTCGTGCTGTCATGTTTCATTGGTAAATGCGAGACCGGAGGCCCAACGATGCAAAAGCATCACTAGGCCGTCATGGTGTGGGTCACCATGCCACATTGTTAGCATTCGCAGTGAGTATGGTAACCACAACTTTTGGATTCTGCTTATGCTTTCCATCCACCAGAGATCGGAAAACCCATGCATAACGGTATGCGTTACAAACGGTTATCTGTAACCGTTTCAAAGAGTCACTCATTAATTCGGTTAACAGATTTTAGATGTTATTGTTTTTACCCAAACAGTAAGAGTTAACCTAAATTAAAGGGTCTATGTTTTTGAAATTGTTAACCCAAATGATAGAAGTTAGGATTTCGGTTATTTTACGACGGGAATTTACGTGACGCGAAAATTAAACAACTTTACATACATTATCTCTTATGAAAAAATAATTACTTGTTATAAGCCAAGATCTCCCCCTCTCACGCAAATAATGAGCGCCCCCGACGACTATAACGAAGAATTACTCACGCAACTACAAATATCCAGAAACCTAAAATATATCAATTCGGTTAAGGCTGACCGTGGATATCCCTTATTAGACTATTTCTGTTAACATTTTTATTTCGGAAACATCTATTTATGTTTATCCAAACACTAAGTTAACCCGTTTAACCCAAAGAATTAACGACGTGTATGGCGCCGATGTCGCAAAAGAAAGCACGGACGTTTTTGATCCCAACGTTTTCCCTCTGCCAATTTCAATCTTCATAACAAGCTTCGTGGACGGCCGGAGACCAAATTGGATATGGAGAATTAAAGGCTAGTGTTTAAACAAATTGTTATGATCCATTTCAAGAAAATTTAGGCAAACACGCGTCGACTGCTACGTTACATTGCTCAATCGAAACAATAATGAAGGGAATTTAAATCAGGTCATAAGCTGTGATAAAAAGCGATGTCGTTCACTACAGCTCTCCAAAATCTGGTCAAACGACTACGGGATATATCTATTGTCACCAACTTCAAACCATGAATGAAGCTGATCAATCCCTCTAGGCTACTGCTACTTCAGGACAACGCTAGACCATACATTGCACAACAGACGGTCGCTAAACTAGAGGAGTTGCAATTGGAATGCCTGCGACATCCACCGTACGCCCTAGAACTTGCGCCAACAGATTACCACTTTTATTACAATTTAACTTATATATTCGAAACTGTCGTAAAAGATTTAGATGGTAGTGTAGTGTAATAATCACTATAAGGAAAAACTGTAAGAAGTGTAATAATCACTATAAGGAAAAACTTAAAACACAACAAGCAAAATGTGATAAATAAGTAATGTGCGTAACACATTAACTACGTTAAAATTTGCATATTCTTTAACTTTAATCTAATCTTTAAAACTTAACAATTGTACGTGATTATTTAAACTTAATTTTACTCCAATCATGCAGCGATAACATAAATATTACACTTTCCAATACTAATAATTAAACAATCATGTCGAATTGTGTTTAATTCTTAGGTAAATTTTTTTTCAATTTAAATGCGGGCCTAAAGCCCAAAGGGCAGCCGACTTCGGATCTATAATACAATAACTGTCACACGATATGCCACCTACGATTGGTTGTGCAGTCGCAGCATATGCCGCTACTCTAGGAAACCACTGTTTCCTGCAGCACGTTGCAGCTGCAAAAGCCGTGGCGGCATGAAACCTAACTACCAACGGCAACTGTTTGTGCTTCCATAACAAATAGTAAACGGCAGTTATTGGGCCTGAGAACGCATTTTTCTGGCACTAATACATTCGTGTCATTTAGCGGCCGTTACACTAGATACTGATCCTTAGACAGTGACGTTGTGTGTCGGTAAACAGCACGTGGAGGGGCCGTCAGCTGCACGTGCTCTATGATTGGAAACCATTTTGTAGAAACTATACCAAATTAATGATCAATGCAACTTAAAGTAATTTGCCCTTAATTTAAGGCTCACCTTTTGGCGTAATTTTTTGAACGAAAAGTCCTTTGCTGTTAACCTGGCTTGCAAAAATACATTATAACAGAAACAAAGGTAGGTACAGCATTGGATGACTAATACAAAAATATGAGATATGTCTATATACAAATATAGATTTGTATGCGAACTGACATAATTCAAATTTCAATTTCGTACTTATAAATCAAAAAGTACAAGAAGTATTATAATTTAACATTTTCACACACTCAGAAAGTATGTATTGTTAAAAAGTTTGTATTGCATGTTGTGGCTGATGAAACAAATTGCCAATAAGAAAACACCGTTCGAATAAGACATCACATTCTTATATATCTTATATATATATATATATATATATATATATATATATATATATCATGTGACTGTGTATATATATATATAATAAGACTCCACATTCTTATATAGCACGTGACTGCAAACAAAATGCCTTAAAAAACGCAAAAAATTGCTATCAAACTGGTATATTTGGTGACAATGTTTTTGGCTGTTTTAGGGTTTATCTGCTAAAAGTGCAAAACTAGTTTAAATAACTATGATGGAGCCTGAGCCTATATCATAGGAAATCGTTCAAATTAACCAAACAAAAGTAGATTCGTTGATGGAAGCAAATTTTTTTACCAAGAACAAGGTTTTTTTGTGCAGCAGAGTTTAGGAGCGAAAACATCTTTGCAACAATTTTTTTTTAAAAAGGCGTAATAGTCTACCTATATACAAACAATTATATATGACGGCGCGCTGATTTGTCAATACGTGAATCCTAAATAACATTATTGTTAAATAACGTCTCAGTTTAATCATGGCTTGATTTATTAATTGTTTTAGTTTTTAGTCGATTCTGTAAGCAATGTTAAATGTTACTAAAATAAGAGCGGATAACCCCGAATAGAGTAGTAGGTATCACCACTAGTAATGGCGGTTGGCATTCTACGGATAGCCACCCCATGAGGTGCACACGTGCTAACTTATTGGCTCTTAACCTAACTTAATTTTGAAATTCCTGACGTTGCACCGCTCACGATGGCATGCGATAACAAAGACCGCTATGAGGCCCCCGTCTGACGCTCTTACATATATATACATTATTTTAGCTTATATAATGTATGTAGATAATATCTTAGAGATTAAATAGCACATAAATACTATAGCTTTAGTACGAACGCCTCTAACAGTTTGACAGCAGTTTGTCTATTTATTACACTGTTTCGTTACCAAGACCACGTGACAGCTTTTAGGCGCGAAATTTAATCACTAAACTAATTAAAATTGTATTTAAAATTAGTGAATAAAATATCTAAATATAATTCTTCATAATATTTACGTTCATATCTATAAAATGAAAACAGTTCCAAAATTTAGTCAACGTTGTCGTTGTAAATACCAGAGACCTTAATAGATTTATTGTGTCTTTGAAAGATGGATTTGCATCGAAAAAAATTTCGTGCTATATTTTTTTATGATTTCAAATGTGACCTTAAACCAGATGAAGCATTTTATTGACTTCAAATGGTTTTAATGGATAAAAGCGATTCTGTTGCAACCATGTAATAATGACTTAACAAATTCAAGTATCATCGTCTCTTTGAGGAACAAAGAAAGTAATAGTCGTCATTCCACGGTTATTGCCGAGGAAAACTTGGTATGCAGTGAAAAATCGAAACCAAGAAAACAGATGAATTACATACAAAGATCAGATCAGATTCAGCACATTTCAGAAGCGCTCACAAAATTCTACACTAGCACTTTCTCGCGAATAGACTAGATTCGTGCTAGGGCTCGCATAACCTCACCAAAGCTAAAAAACCGAAAGCCCAATGGAATTTTGCCATTTCCTGTTAGTTAACTTGAAGCAGGCACGTCTCGGTACCTTTACGACATTGTAAAGAGTCACGAATTCTGTATTTTTCAATACCATCTAGAAAAAAGGTTTTGTCGAAGTTTAACATGTCAGAGCAAACGCCCACGTGAAGCGCAGGTAGGAATTTCTTTCGCTAGTTCTTTACTTTGAATGGGTCTTTGGATAAATTGTTAAATCGCATAATACTTTATAGAGGCTAATGGAGAGTACTCTTCAAGAAATTCAGAAAAAATATTTTATCCATATAGGCTGATTTTGTTTTCTTAGCTTTTCAAGTCGTACAAAAATGTTGCTAGGTTTTTTGTATACTTTGGAAAAATTCATGTAAAAGGATAGTTCTGTATCGATAGCTTGAAAAATGTTTAGTGTGCCTTATTTAGCCCTAACTTTTTTACTCGTTTATTATTAATGAAGCCACAATGTGCCACTTAATAGGCTGTACCCTGCCACGTGCTGCCTTAGAACATTTCTTATAAAACTACTAAACCATCGTTGTCCTAAATTTCGTTAACTATCCAAATTTTTTGTACATGACGGCGCGCTGATTATTTGACAATACGTGATTATGTATCCTAAATAACATTATTGTTAAATAACGTCTCAGTTTAATCATGCCTTGATTTATTAATTCTTTTAGTCGAGTCTGTAAGCAATTTTAAATGTTACTAAAATACGAGCGGGTTACCCCGATTAGAGTAGTAGGTGTCCCCACTAACAATGGCGGCTGGCATTCTACGGACAGCCACCGCACGAGGTGCACACGTGCTAACCTATTGGCTCTTAACTTAACTTAATTTTGCCAATCGCATGTGATTTTGTGTGAACTTGTAATACAACCAAATAATATAATAGTAATTGGATTGATAGCCAAGAGTCTCGACCAACACCTCAAGAGGCTCACGTTAGATGGTTGGGTCAAGGGTCTGATGCAGAAGGCAGTCCTTTTTGACACGGCTCGTATTGTCAGGAGGTTCCTTTCTTTGGAGCCCTAACCACCGGTTTCTTGGTCCCTGTACCCGAAGTCGGTGGTCTACTATTTTTTATATTTTTAAATATATATTATTGTTAATTTTTTTATGTATTTAAAATGTGATAAATATGTATATATAAATGTAATAAAGAGAATAATAATAATAATATTTATTTTTCTCCCAAAAAATTAGTGTTACACTGTTATACTATAACTATGATCTGCAATTTTTCTGGAAGTCAGGAAGTCAAACTAGGATAAAATCCTGTGCTATGGATTCCTGCCCCCCCCTCACGGGATCACACAATCATTATTTTTTTTCTTTTTAATTGTCTCCTTCATTATTTATGAAACAAAAGAAAAAAATTAAAACAATTGAAAATTAATGTTAGTAATAATTAAGTAAAAGTATTGTATGTATGTATGTGTGTATGTGTGTGTGTGTTTGTGTTTGTGTGTGTGTGTGTTATGTGTTTGTTTGTATAGCGTATGATATTGTATGCTTTAATAGTCAGCAACGACACGACGACGGACACGGTAAGATTAGGATGCAATTTTAAGGAGGGCCTCTGTTTCGTCGTTCGTGTTCTGTAATTTTTCTTTTACATTTAATTCCTTTCCCATCAACAACTGAGAGTAGTAGATTAGCTTTATTATACAAGCGACTCGCTCTAAAACTGTAAAACTTTTGTGCGAATGAGGTTTTCACCGGCACAGATTAACAGACTGCAAAGTGTCTCCGGGAGTTAGTCATTTCATTAATAGCTGTATAGTTTATGGAGATATGTTTTTTGAGAATAATTGCTTAAATATAAAGTTTTCTAATCGTTAAGACGTTTGCTTCATTATAAAGACTGTTTATGGGATAGAGACGCGGCTTAAAAAAATAAGATGTAGGAAAACACAACTGTGCGCTACATCACATGTCTACCTGAGCGAACGGCACGGCAGGTACCTGTGGCACTAAACCGTAACATAAAAAAACTGCCGAAATAACGAACTTATTGTGTTGTGGATGGGTATAAAATTCAGAACAAAACATTTATTGGACAATATGCTTATATGAGATGACACTATATTATATTGGACAATATATTATATGAGAATTATGTTACATTGCTCAATTTAAGCAAACTTTTATATAAAATATTAAAATCAACACACTTTTTTTCATAGGTATGTAGTTCACTCAAATAACTTAAGGATGGGATCACAATATAACGATTAAATAATTTAATATCTTATAAATATGAGGGCAGAGAGTTATGTTATTGATGCCAATATTTAAAGGAGTGTGAGATTTCTACTTGTAATATCTTTTGTCGTATTAGTTGTATAAAAAACTGGTTTACAAAGCCAGTAATCTACTTATCAGAGCTGAATCTAACCTTGTAAACAAAACTTGTGGGTGCTATTTTTATAAAAAAAAATAACCATGTGAACACGGTTTTTAAACTAGCTAACTGTAACAAAATTCATTCTTTGATAGATAGGTAAGCTTAGGAATATCGTAGCATGAGAAGATAAGATAGAACAGGTGCCTGTAGATGGGAGGAGTTCTGCTAACGTGTTACGTGAGTATTAAAAACAAAGAATTAATTTCGTTATTGTGACATTTTTTTATGTTGTGTCATATATTTGTCTTCTAACTATTAGGATAAGCCATATTTAAATACCTTGTCATGTAAAGAATATATGGTTTGTACTTAACATGAAAAATCTAATCCTAAGCGAATTTAATTTAACTCTTGCAGTGGCAATATAAAAACTAACATCGAATATTTTGTGCCTTTTGCTCACAACACAACTCAGTTTTAAATAATAGCGGGAGTTTGCTTTGCGGGTGTTTTCTCGTGATGACCAATTTGGAACACAATCAGATAGCAGTATCCCTCGGTGAAGACCCTCTGGTAAATATTTACCAGTACCTTTCTTAGTTCAGTATAATTATAACCTTTTCATTCATTGGGACATCATTGATGGCGTCATCTCCGTAACAAGTAACACGTCACTCGGCAAATCAGTCAAGATTGGAACTAGCGAAAAGCGAACGACAGGGTTTAATGCATTGATTGAAATAGACTGATTTGACATGTCAACAGTAATAAAGTGCTGTTCAGTTGTTCGATGACAAGTCGTACGAAAGCATAAGTCTTTTTGCACCCTTAAAATACAACAAGTACACAATTGGCACTGGCGCTATACGTATCGCCAATTCTATGTTAAAAAATATATGCAAAATAGTTACTTCCATCACAAACGATTTAAAAAAGAGGGAAGAGAATTCAACGAGGCTGATGTATAAATACGGAGAGAGAGTAAAAATTCAATTGACTATGAATATCAAAGATAGCTGAAAACTTTAGAATTATTATATTTTAAACTTTTGTAACTACTTTGACTTCAAAAAACCTTCTAATAGGTGGATTAACGATATACTTGCAGGAAACATTTCCGATTATTGGATTCATCCTAACGTTTTCAGATTTTTCCTTTTACCTAAATTGAGAGTTTTGGATATCACATCTGATCACATAAATAAAAAAATATTGATATACTGGCATTTATTTGTATTATCTTTCGATGTCCTTTGGAAATGTGAATAACATGAGGTTCAGATCCTTGAATATGCATTCATTTTATGGCAAGCGACTAAAGATGTGGCTATTTAAAACAAGTATGACTATAGGCACGGCTACGACTCGTGTATGGCTGCCATCTGAAGTATAGTCCCGACCAACCATCGAAGGCACGATGTTCTTAGTGTATATGTTAATAATGCGAAAGCGACCGAACCGAAGTGACTTCAGACGAGGTGTTATTGATTCTCATCAAGCTGGCTTCGATAAATTTATGTATCACATCAACTCATTAATAATATATGTTATCTGAATACGTTAAATTGGTAATATTGTGTTGTCTGACTAATTCAAGTGTATTCCAGGATTGTTCAATTGAACACAGACATTGTTAGAACTTTTTTGTGTACGTACGCTCTGCTTGGTAACTGTCAACTAACGACAATCACGAACAATTTTGTTGAGGTCAATAAACAAATACGTTCTCACAAATATAGGAAAAGTACTGCAAAATTCGTATGTGACTGTGATGTACGAATTGATTGAGAGACTAGATAGGAGAGTTAGGACGCAGAGAGTAGATAGAAGGAGACAGATTCCTAGACGCCCGTGTTATAAATAAATATACGTTTATGTTTCTTAAATACGTATGTGTAATCGTTTATACAAATATCTATGACAGTCAGTGCATACTATTTTATACTACAATGTAACAAAGCCTTTCTCCATTGTACTAAAAAAAGGTCAAGAATTTCTAAACTGGCGCGCAGTCTGCAAGTGAGTGGTCGTGCGTGGCTGTGGCATCACTGGTAGAAGGCCTCGAGCATTTTGCAATCTACTAATATAGGATATAGAAGTCAAATCAAATCATTTACATCTTAACCCATTCTTGACCGCAGTACCAAAATGGGAACACCTATTTATCACACCTATCTATAAGGGATTATGAAAAATATACTGTCGATTTTATTTTATTTTATTTTTTTTTATTTTTATGTAGTCTAATTTAAACTACTGTGGTGAATGGCTTTTGAAAAAAATGGTGTTATAGTAACTAGCTTTTTTGTATGAACATATTTATTTTACTCGAACATATCAGTTTAGTATTTTTAATTAATACGTGCTGTACAAGTTATAATTATGAAAACCCTTTATTCCAGTTGAACCCAGTGTTATCACTGACGTAGAAAAGGATTTTCATGACAGTATAGAGATATCAGGTTCATTCATAGATGTCTCTGAAATCAACGAGGTGTCATCTCTATAATGATGGTATTTCAGACTCGGGAGGTAGCCGTGTTGATGGGCCATTGACCACCAAATTGGTTCGAGTTCAAACTCAAAGATCAATACGAAATGAAAAGTTTATTGTAGCTGTAGTGTATTGTAAGTTTTTGCAAAGATTATGAGAAAACTGATGACTGATCACAGACTTAAAACAGTAAAAGAAGAGCTGCCACTAATTCCAAACATTCGAAAAGCTTTCTGAAATTCAAATGGGAATCAAATAATTGGAGGTTTCTCCAATCGAATAATATTTACTTAATAAGTATTTAATAACACAAACTAATTATAAAAAATGAGTCTGTACGAACTGTAAAAAGACATTGTCAAGTACAATAACTAAACTTTTACATGAAAATACTCTTTTGACTTTACAGCAAGGTGATCCGGCAGAGAACTAAGGTCATCGACATAGCTCACTGGATAAGCAAATTGAAGTGGCAGTGGGCTGGACACAACTATTCTACCCCGACGGTTGTAAGATTTACGACGACCTAGAACTAATGACCGTTGGGGGAGGGGAGTTCAAAAGTGGTAACCGCGTCTTGATAGGTCGCACTAAACTTAGACGTCGCCTAAATACACGTCGACTAAAATACCTATGTAATTATTTCTAATATTTTTTACATTTCGAGTTTAGTTTAGTTTTTTTTTTACTAATAAACAAGCGTATACTTCTGAACAACTTTTAGTTGGTACTGAACCAAATATAGTAAAAGCTGAGATGTGAGATACCCACAAATGGACTGAAAGCGGATGAGATTAAAGTATATAATCCAACAACAAATTTCAATGAATTTTAGTTTAGTGTACAACAGAATTACAACCAATGTCTGAAATTTAGCAGTGTCTTGTAATGTTACTGAAAAAAATGATTATCACAGATTAAGATACTTCAACTATGACAATCCTTACTTCCTTACTAATATCATAAATGCGAAAGTAACTCTATCTGTCAGTCTGTCGCGCTTTCACGCCAAAAATACTAAACCAATTTAAATTAGATTTAGAACACAGACAGTCCAGAAACTTAGAAAGGACATAGGCTACTTTTTAATGCGAAAAAGTGTTGTAAAGGGGTTGAAAGAGGGCGATAAAAGGTTGGATCCGGATGGAGTAAGAAAGCGGTTCCCGGATCCCTCCCGTCTCAGGCGCAGAGTGGCACACCGTGTGGTTTTAGTCGGTTCGATTCCGACACATCGCCCCGCCGCAAATCCCGGTGGCGTGATGGCCCGAGGGGGTTCCCACACGTAAAAAAAGGGCGTTAAAAGGTTGCATAAATGTTACAAAAAGTCACTATTCCACGCGGATGAAGTCGCGGGCACAGCTAGTAATATATTTATATAAGGTAAATATTAATAACCTATAAATTCAAAAAATTACCCTATAAATAAATGAAATGCAATTTAACAAAAATGTCACTCAGATATTTATAAGTAAAACAATAGAGCAAGATACCTAGGCCGCCAGACGACACGTATTTTCTGACGAACGAAATGTGGACGATTGAGTAGTCTTAGTATGTACTACCATCGCATGCTTACCTGCTAGCTCTTAGACGGCCCATTTCCAGGTATCAGATAATCAAGGTATATTTAAACATTGCTTATCTCACGTATTTTCTCCAAGCTGATTTTGATGTATATTTTAGAAAATATTGTTAAAAATAAATCTTCAATACTCCCAGACACTTTACGCCGGCCGTATTGCTTAACGGACGCTTTAAAGATCCTAAAATAATAACTTCTCGTAAATTCTAATACTCTATACTTATATATGTTCGCCAGACAACAATTTTTAAATTAAGAAATAAGCTAAATCATTACTTTAGTTAACTTCAATTTGAAATGTCAAAAACTCGACAGTGTTAACAAATTTATTAAATAACAGTATTTTTTATTCAAATAATTATTTATTGGACAATTTTTTTTGTGAAATAATTGTTTTTGTTTAGATTACGAGTTTCAGATTTGTTAACATAATAGAAAAATGTTAATCCCCCAATGAATAGAATCATTTCATCAGTAGCCCAGTGTGATTTGAAAAGTTAAAATTATTTTTTTTCACTTTAATCAGTAAAATATTTTTTTTTAATTAATTCATTTTTTATTTTTTTTTGCAATCCACTACTGGACATAGGCCCTACCCATTGCACTTCACTGTGATCGATTTTTGGCTTCTAGCACAATACTTATTCGTAAATAACAGTACATTACGATTTAATAGTCGAAAAGTTCTGGTGAACTATTTTATGCAACGAAGTACCAAACAATAACTTGCAAACAGGTACCTATTCTTTATAAAAAGAAATTATAAAACCTATCGTGCTAAGTAATTTATTGTTAACAGTACCTATTTTATTTTTATTTCATAAAAAAACATAAAATAAATAATAATAATAAATAAATATTTTGGACATCTAACACAACGCCATCTAGTCCCAAGCTAAGTAGAGCTTGTGTTATGGGTACTAGACAACTGAATACATATATACTTTATTTTTTTTGTAAACACGTACATATTATACATAGAAAACACCCAAACTCCGGAACAAATATTTTCAGATCATACAAACATTTGGTCCGACCCGGGAATCTAACCCGAGACCTCAAGCACAGCAGTCGCATACGCTGCCACTACGCTACCGAAAAAATATCTTGAAAATTATCTATACTAATATTATAAAGAAGTAAAGTTTCTAACTTTATTTGTATGGTTGTAAGGGGTAATCTTCGGAAGTACTGATCCTATCCTGAAAATTCTTTCACTAACAGAAAGGAACACTAACTATTCAGGAGCGACATAGTCCATATTCTATAACATTTGAAAAAAAAAAGTTCAATAATAGTATTTGTAAATCAGGTTCAATAAAAGCGGGCGGTTAACAAACAATGAAGAGGGCACAGGTCGGCTAGTAAATGATACATTGATTCTGTGCATGTGAACACAGTGTACAAACTACAAATACATGTTTTCTAAATTTTAGTTACACCTAAATGTTAATAGTAGCACTTTAGACAAATTATGTCTAAAAATGCCATGAAAATCTGATATACGGTGGACAGGTAAACTCTGGTGAACGGTGCACAAAGCAAGCCTGCAAAAACTCAAGTGATCATTAATGTGGTAGTTCTATTAAGGTTCTGAGAAATATCAGGTAACAACTGCCGTCGATCCATTTCAACGGCACTACTAAACCGCTTAGTGAGAAGGTGATAAATTCGGAGCTATCTTGGAGTTATCAAAGGCAGGAAGTAATTCATAGAATCCTTAACTCCTACGACCATAATTGCTTTTATTTCAATTTTGGATTCTAGACTATGCCAGCGCCCATTATCTAGATTTCACCAAGAAACGATCGGATAAACTTTAACAGCTTTAATACTTATCAGATTTATATTTGGATTGCGTAAATACAATCATTTCTCTAAATTCCGAAAAAGGTGGGTGATACTTATTCGTGTCGTTGTTATACAGTATGCTGTTCATCCCTTAAAACACTTCCTTTACGACACACATTCAATGTGCTTAAAAAGACTTGAGAGATTAAAAGTGCAACCACATATTACAGTTTTTTATGAAAAACGGTTCTTCTACGGTTTTATCGTTTACGTTTGTGGAATGCAATGTCGGTAGAAACAAGACAAACTAAATACCATAATATAATAGGGGTTAAAGTATGAATTTTTCGTTATATAATTATAGATATGTACTTTGAATTAACATAAAACTTTCATGATGTAAGATTTTCGGGTGTATTAGTATTAGGTTCTTATTTTAATAAAAACTTTTTAACCAAAACAATTAAACCGCTAAAAAACTGAAAAGCAAAAAATAATAAACGTTTTTTATTTAACCTTAATTACTAAGTTCTTAAACTAATGTAAGTTTACCTATGTAATTTTGGGTCGGCGCCAAACAAGCAAATTAATTACGTAAATAATTACGTAAAGCGTTTTGTGCGGAGCAACACACACCTTCGCCGGAAAATGCAGAGCGTTCACGAAGTCAAACTCAGCGAGACAGTAACCCGAACGGGCTCACACGTGAGGGCACACGTCGTTGCGAGTGTTCGTGCGGAAAGCGTATTTGTTGATATTTTGGTTATTCCTTTATATTCAAGGTAATTTAGTGATCTTTGTTCATTGATTGTTTTACACCGACTTAAAATTACGTAGGTATACTTACATTCAATTAAAAACTTAATTATTGTTGTAAGTTAAAATAATGTTTATTATTTTTTGCTTTGCAGTTTTTTCGGCGGTTTAGGTAACTTTTTTGTTAGAAAGTTTTTATTTTATAATTTTTGTGGCTATAAACTACATGGTTAGTGCAGGGCAAAAGTTTTTTTTTATAAATTTACACAGGACCAATTTCGAAGTTTCCATATCCAATAAAAAAAAACTAAAATGTGGCAATTCTGTAAAAAGTTATGCTTGGTCATATATAGAAAATATAATACACCTCGATTTGAGAACCCCCTGCGTTTTTTTTGTCGGTTAAAAAATATACAATGGTCGATGGTCGACTTTCAAAATTTTTTTTATTCTGCTTAGACAGGATAGGAGGACAATTTCCTACGCTAAAAATGTAATGGTAACTGTTAGGTGGTCTATTCAATGTGTTATTCACAATTGCTTTCAGGTCTAGTCAAGCACCAACAGCAGTTGTTTGCTGTACTGATCTTCAAACAATGATGGCAACAGCAGCAGTGAAACAGTTTCGACTCGTGAATCGATCTTCACCACTATTGCTTCATAATAACCAAAGACCTCACACTGTACGAGAAACCGTTATAACTCTACAGGAGCTACAGTTAGAAATTTTACCTCATCCTCCTGTTCGTGATTTATACAATTTTCGACGTGGTAAGAGTGTTCTTCCCGATAGGCAGTACAAAATGCTTTCACGCAGTTTCTCGAATCTAGATCCCTAGACTTCTATCGCAAACGTATAAATGAACTTCCGATGGCAACAATGTATGTAATTCACACTTAGTCCATACCTCCTACTCCAGTCACATATATAAGGATAAATTTTTGATTCAATAAATATTTATTTTTATTTATTTAACTTTATTGTACACACTTAACAGATAGAAAAACAAAAAGAATTACAACATACAAATGTGACAATTGGCGATCTTATCGCTCATGGCGATCTCTTACAGACAACCTTTATACGGATAATTTGGTGACATTAATTAGGGTACTAGTAGTAGTGTGCACAAATCTCAGATCCATTTAAATGTGAATATTTACAAAAAAAAAACACTAAATTCAAAATATTTAACATTCATATATAAATACATATCTACTCATATTACTTATATACACATACATATACATAAATACATACACAGACTTAATATATGTACTATAAACAAGGTATTATAATCAAAGATAATAATCCTTCACCAACTTTTTAAATACAGGCAAAGATTTAGCGTGACGGATCGTTTCAGGTAAATCGTTCCAGAGTCTTACTGCCTGCACAGTAAAAGATTTATCTGTAAGCTGGGTGGAATGTTTTGGCATTGCTAGTTTCAAATTCTCTGATGATCTCAGGTCCCTACAATGAGTCTTGTGTAAGAACTCGAACTCGTTCTTTAAGGTAAGATGGAGTGTGGGGATGAAACAGGATACTGTATAAAACAGAAAGAATGTGAAGATTCCGGCGAAAGCGTATTGGTAGCCACTTGAGTTTAGTACGAAATTCAGAGATATGGTCATATTTGCGTAATCCAAATATGAATCTAATGCAGAGGTTTTGGAGCCGCTCAAGTTTGTTTAGTTGGTCTTCGGTGAGATCCAGATAGCTGACATCACCATAGTAATAGATCGGAAGAAGAAGAGATTGTGCGAGTGCAATTTTAGTGTTTGTGGGAAGGAAGTTTTGTAGCCTTCGCAGAGACCCAGCTGCTGCAAATAGTTTGCGGCTAACTTCCCCAATCTGGGGGCCCCAAGACAGGTACCGATCCATATATATCCGCAAGTTTTTAACTTTATCACTGTATGGAAGTTTATTCTACAGTACAGACCAGGACTACCTATTATTATAACTTGTATTTTGGCTGGATTCACACTTAGTCCACACCTCACACTCAAGTCACATATTCTCATTAAATCGTTATTAATAACACTCACTGCTTCTGTTATATTATCTAGAGGAGCCTGTGAATAAATTTGTAGATCGTCTGCATAAAGATGGTAGGAAGAAAGTAATTGATTTGTGATTGAGTTTATAAAAACTGAGAAAAGTAAAGGTGAAAACACGCCACCCTGAGGTACGCCCGCAGATGTAGTACACCAGGAGGAGTAATGTAACATTTTAGAAACGAAACGATGTTTTATTTTTCAGTACAAAGTCGCAATTTATACCTTAACTCCTAAGATTTAATAAGTAGATGATGCGGTGAACTAAAGAGTTACCGATATCTATTTAGCTGTATTGCTTTTAGGGTTCCGTACCTAAAAGGAAAATATCGAACCGCTATAGGTTCACTTGTTGCCCGTCTGTCAAAACGAACGCTGATCAAGCTGAAATTTATATCAAATAAATACTTAGGTTGACTGTCCTTTAGAGCTGTGAAAAAACCAATGTCTAAGCCAACGCAATCGAAAGATACAGCCGTTCATGCTGCAAATTTCGGACAAATTTCAAGGGAATCAAATCCTACAGGTCACTTCCCGTGAACTCAGAATCTTGAAATTTGGTATAAAGCAACGTTTTATAGCACAGATAAAGAAAAAATTGCGAAAAGCATAAATTTTCTGTTACATCATACAATATACCTACAGGTTTGTACGGAACCCTCAGTGTGCGAGTCTGGCTCGCACTTGGCCGGGTTCTTATTTACAGCTGGAGCATGATATCTCTATCTTAGTTTAATCCTTTTTTTATTATTGTTTATTTTCTGTTTATCTATATTAAAAAATATAGATAAGATGTTTTATTAGATTCATCAGTATTTTGTTTTGTTACCGACTTTTGTGAGCCCTTTAACCGTCATAAAAAACCGGTCAGGTGCGTGTGAGGCCAGGGATAGAATAGGGTTCCGTAGTTACCCATTTGTAATGATTTTATTGTTATAGTTTACATATTCACTTATTATTATATTATTTTTGTGCAACGTTTTCTAAGTGAGCGCATTTTACAAACTAGGCCTCCATAACTCCTGAACTAACAAAATCATCCCCGTATCTGTAAACCATTATAGTTTTCCTTTAAAGTTTATGACGTGGACTACTATCAGGATTTTGTTCAAATTTTTCGCAGCAGCCATTTATCTTTTAGAGGGTGGGACGTGTTACGCCCTGTTTTAACAAAAAAATGCACTTCAAAGTTGAATATTTTCTTTTTTTATGATTCAGGGGGCAAACGAGCATACGTATAGCCTGATGGTAAGCCATTAACTGCGCCCATGGACACCCCAACACCAGAGGCGTCACAAGTGCGTTGTCGGCCTTTTGAGATGGAGTACGCTCGTTTCTTGAAGGTTTGAAGGTCATATTGGTCCTGGAATACCGCAGGCGCAGTTCATTGTTCAGTTTTGTTGTGCGAGACGGAAAGTTCCTGGAAAAGCGCACAGTTGTGACTGCCAACCATCAAGAAGAAATTTCAGTCGCGTAGGAAAATGGCGGAAAGAGGCGGCAGGAATCAGTCCGAAGAATTCCTTGAAGCACTCCCCATGGTAAATGCGGTAGCTGATGCACAGAAACTCACATCTCTTCGCATCGCCAAAGAGCCTAGCCGAATTGAAAGTTCTTTGCAATCGCAGATCCGAGTCGCTCTCCGTTGAATGCGGTCCAAAGGGAGGAGCTAGTATTGGAGTACCCCCGCTCAAATATGGGTATAGTATTCCGTGTGAGGTCAGACCTGCGCCTTATATAGCAAAAGGCGGTGGGCCGAAGTGAAATACTGTCTCGATCTGTTGAACAAACCGAATTTATTCCAGGCCAATTTGGCCTTATCCTCGCAAAGACCACGAAATTGGACTTAGCTTGATATGTCGACACCAAGTATTTCAATATTGGCTGACGCAGGTAGGAAAGTGTCTTCAAAACCAGGACATACGACCCAGTAACCAGTACACAGACCTTTTTTATCGCTGAAATTGTGTATTTGTGGGGTCATCAAAAAAGATGTAAAAATCATGCCTGCCTGAAGATTTTAGTCTGTCGGGATACTCATAAAATAATTTATGAAGTTTTTATGTAGTATATTGTAGATTTTCAAACTTGGAAAATGCTCTTCAATTTAGAAGATGTTTCTTATAATAATCATACATCTGACAATACAGGTATGTAATTCTTTAAAATTACTTATATTGAACAGGAATTATAAGTCAAATTACATTCAAAGAATTACATACCATAGAATATTATTCTAATGTTAATTGACAGAATAATTATTACCCGACTACGAAAGAAGGAGGGTTAAGTTTCCGAGTGAATGGATGTATGTATATTTCTAAAGCACGCCCTAGAGCCTAAGCGGCTTGTCCTATTTTTAGCCGTGAGAGTGACACTAGGTACATCAAAATTAATAAGAAAAACAAAATTAAGGATTTTTGGCGCCAAAAAGTTAATATATAAAAGTATATATAACTTATGTTTCATTAAAAAAAATGAATTTAATAAAGATGACAGATATTGTCGCAGGCGGGTTTTAGTCTCTTTAAATAATTTTACTTGATTAATTTTTTTTGCATGGAATTATTGGCCTACTATAATCACGCTTTGACAACTACGGAATAATAATATTATAAAATAATATAATATTATCATTCGAATATGGGCAGTATGTACTCTTCTTATTTTATTTAACTCCGTATTCTTCTTATTTTACACAAAATTAGGAAAATTTAACTAAATTACCAAAACTTGACGATCGCTATAATTAAATACAAACCTTGTATGTAAAACAGGAAATAAGTACCAATAAAAAGTTATTATTGAAAGCGCATTACTTTTTATTTTTATAAATCAATAAAATACACAGCTACATCGTCTAGCTGCTGGTGCTGGTATTGGTGTTTTTTTTTCAAATAGTGCTAATGATTATCTGTTAACAATTTTAAAAAAGTATAGGATTTATTTTTAATTTATGTTACTTGCAGAAATGCTATCTTGATTGATTGATCTCGCAGAAACATATCTTACTTAAAGGAGCTTATAGACTATAATCGAAAATTTATAAAATACATTAGGGATTTATATTATGAATATTCGCGACCGTCAGCTGCGATTCCATGGGTGCACCGTAACATCATACGCAAATTTGTTTTTGTTACCTAATAAAATATAGTTTACCTAACATCATGCAGGAAAATTAAAGTCAGTTGATCCTAACATGGTGGATTATGCGTCAATAGGGATGTTGACATAATAACGAATATATGAAAAAATATGTTTTTCCACAACAAGAAGAATATAAGAATGTTGAAATTCGTATTTTGTAAATGTAATAATGAGTAATAAATTAGTTAAAAATAATAGAAAATGTTTAAAATAATTCCGAATATCACGTGACTGCAAACGCCAATCGCAGCGCGTTACGTCACAATGAAAAAGAACCACAAAGTTGTCTAACCTAGCTAAATGGACGCCTTGCATGGCTACAAAAGAAAATTGTTGTCAAACTGTCATATTTGTTGATAATCTTTTTGAGCTGTTTTAGACTTATCTGCTAGAAGTGCAAAATTAGTTTAAATTGATTACGATGGAGCCTGAATTTATCAAAGGAAATCGTTTAAAGGAGAATGGGCAGTGGTCTACCTCCTCAACGCTAATTAAACTTATGTCAGTAAATTCTTATTTTTAGTACTTGATTTCAATCTATGGAAGTACTGGGGTTCAAGAGATATCCGAGAATACCGTAAAGCATCCCCCTTCCTTATTTTTCTGTGTTTTACGGTCGTAAGTCATTATTGTTTATAGCTGGTACCTACAGGTGCGAGCGAGAGGGCGTGTAGATTCTAGAGATGGGTCGTACTAGGTAAATTAGATATTACGTACACCTGTTCCTAATCTAAAGCAATATCTAATCAAAATACCTAATCCTCATAATCTTCCTAATCTCATTAACAAAGTATTACTTGATACAATCTCAATCTGTTGTGTGATGTGTTATTAGGATTTGATGAATGAGATCGTTGGAGAATCATATTAATTGAATGATCAGGATTAGGCATGCATTAGCAAACTGTGAAAAGTTGTTTGTGATATTTATTTATATCTTATAGAGTGAAATGCCGACACTTACGGCATGTCTAACTACTATTAAATGAAACTAAAATATCATAATCATAACTAGGCTGAAGTCTCGAGATGTATTTACGACTGAATAGTTAGATATATTTACGACTGTATAGTTAAAGCCTTAATGCGCCGTTGCACGAATTTGGTCTTCTTTCTGGTATCTGTTGTGTGACCATGCTCTCCTGCGCAAATCTGATAAGGAAACGGCATGGACTGCGAGTGAGCAAAAAAGAGGGATCAATAAGGTATCCATTGTATAGCGCTGTCTCGCTTTCTACGGCTCCAGATGTGTAGCGAGATGGCGAGATACTTTGCGACGTGTAAGTGAGTGAGATAGCTCAGGAACAGGGGAACGTATGCTGAACAAACGATTTTTATGTTTATGAATACGAAAATTAGGTGGAACAGGTGGATTATACACATTACCAAAACGGGATTAGTTGCAGCCTAATTTCGTAAAATACCTAATGCTCCCATCTGTTCTAATAAACACGACTCATAGCTAGTAGATTCCATCGCAAGCGCGGCGTACTTTCTTATCTACCTGCGCCCTCCATTCCATTCCACTGGTCCCCCGCGAGATGTCTCGCAATTCATCTTCGCTTGTCGTTGTGTACTGTGCGTTTCTTTGTTATAATCGGGTTTTATTTTTACTTTGATCCTGGCGTGTTCAACGGACTATTTCAGTTTTGCTTTTATTTCAAACTATGCGCGTTTATTATTGGACTTCGATTAATTTTAAAAATGGAAGAACACAGACAGAGTTATCTGTTGTGTGCAAACATTCGGTTTTGCGACAGCGCTGGCATTTGATAACGAAATACGTCATACAGTCAAACCTTTCGTTGAAGAATATATAAGAAGTAATTCTTCACACGAGGTAAGCTTTATACAAAGTATTAACATTACTAAGTTATGAATAATATATAATTACAATAGGTATGTAAAAAGCCAAGAATACTAGTCTGTTTCTAGGACAATCTAAAAAACATATCTCTATTTCACTCGCTCTCTATACACATCCTTATCACATATTAATTTTTACGCGAAAAAAAGGATTTCTTTGTGAACCGGTTTAACATCTTCATAATTGTGCACAAGTGGTGATAATGGCAGAGAGTGACTTTACGTGGATACTTTAACTTGACAATATTTTCGAGTATTTTTTATAGGCTGTTTACATGAAACCCGTCTCCGAATACCTAACAACATAAAAGTTCATATGCTAACTTCTTACAATTTTTATATAGCATCAAGTGTTCGTGTTTGTAACAAACACATGACAGCCCAAGAACCACTTGTTAAATGGAATGTGTTTCACGACTTTACAAATGACCACATAATGGACATGATATCAATGTTTATGTAAAATGTAATTAATGTACGTGTTTAACTGGACGACTGAATTTATATTGGGCTAGACATCAGGACGATATCGTACCACCTGCTGTTAACCTAAAAAATATAATTCTTGATGTAACTATTAATTCAAACTAATGACAAACTAACGTGACATAAAAATAAAGCCTATTTTTTAAGCATTTTCTTTTTTTATTTGAGAAAAACTCCCATTAATTTAGACCTAAACGCTAGCTGTAATTCGATTATGGACTTATTAGCTACCCATTTCCACAGTGAGCGTTAGTATTAGATAAGTAGACCAACGTTCAAACGATTTTTATTATTTTATATTATTAATTTTACCACATGGTTTAACGTACGTAAAGTAGTTATCTACTCACTAACTTGAGAACGCAAGAAAACTTTGAATAAAATCACTCCCTAATCTGTCTTTCTGGTGGATTATCAACCAACGCTAAATAATAATTTTGCGTTCGTATATTGAAATCATACCTATTAATTCTTGAAACACTCAAACCAAACATAAACGCTGTCGCACGAGGCAAGAGTATGGCTGCGTTTCGACCAGAAAAGACCAGACCCATTAAGGGCTGGTTTAACACGAAAGAGTAAACTACATTTCATTTTGTCTTCTCACCAACAAATGATCGATTCAAATTCAAGTGAAACATTTATTCTGCGCCGGGAATCGAACCCATAGTACCGTGCATCTGAAGTCTTAAGCCTAGACGTGTGTGCCGGGCCATCGCGCCTCCATCCGATGGACGAAGAGAACATTAAGAACAAAGCATACTTACGGTTTCCTGGTTAGGAATCCCGATTTGGCAATCTGAATTCTCTTCTTACATACAAAATCTTCAACCAGGCGCACATGTTCTTATTTTTCCCAAACGGAAAAACTAACATTAACACTAACATTCATTTCGTACCAGTCGTATAAAATTTCTAAAACAAAACACGAAATCTAACCAGATAACGCTACATATGCGTCAAGCCAGACACTTTGAAAATTCCGTCATTTTATTAATTCTATCCTTTATTTTTAGGCAAAAGCGTCCCGATGTCGCATCGTATTTGACGGCATGTGTCGTAGATCTTTAATTTCTCTAAATTTTAAAATTTATTGTTTACTCGGTGTTTAATATTCGTATTGGACACTTGCGTGGTGCATTAGAATTTTCTAATGTAAATGATAATATAATTATAGCTTTCGCGAAAGCTTTGTGTTGTCATTTTTTTTGTAGGTATAGTAAGTTAAATAAGTACAGTTTTAGTTTTTTGTGTCTATCTTTAACTAATTTTGGTGTTAAATTATTTTTCGAATAGGTACTAGTTTCGAATAGGTAACAGTGACAGTTATTATTTATAATGTTTAGTGCGAGTGAATACGGGTAAATGTTTAAATGCTATGGTGAAATATGCGGTTTATGTCAAGGAATGTGCCTTCAATGCGTAATGTGATACGGCTGAAGAAATGAGAAGCCGTATCACATCTGTATTCTCAGACCTGAATGTAAGAAGTATCTAGGACCCTACATTCGTGATTCGCGTTAGCAGCCGAGCCCGTCTGATTGTAGACTGATTGTCTACAATCAGACGAGCTCGGCTGTGCCATGAACGAGAAGCAGCACAGTTGAATACCAACTATCAACTCACTAAATCTAGATATTATAAGGCTCATTTTCATTTTTCGTTAATTAAATCGTAATACAGTAGCCGGGGAGGCCCTGAATACTTCCTATCAACTAATGAATCAGCATGCGGGTATTCCCGCATGCGGTTTAAATCAATAAAAACCAAAATAGTTATAAATAGGCATACTGGTAACTACGCTGAGCACGAAATACATTGCTGGCTATCAAATTGAATAAAAATCTTGACACTTTGTTTTCTTCGGCTACATTTTTTTTAAGATCAGCTAATATTTTTTTATGGGTTTTGTGGTGCTGAATCTGCCCCTTTCGTTTTCGGTAGTCGTCTTTTTACAGTCTGTATATTTTTCAACTACCGACAGTGAATTGAAATTTATTTTATCAGTCAAATTAAATATTTTACCGAATTAATTTGATTCAGATTTCAATAAAATTACCTAGTTTTGTAGTTTTTAGTACATTGGCTTTGAAAGATACAACTTATTATTTAACTACGGCAAAACAAAAAGAGGATTTTGACCAATATGTTCCTTTATTCCCACCAGGATTGGACAAAAATATTTTACAATATATTGGCGCGAAAATAAGAAAACACAATTAACAATAGTATAAAAATGACAGATTCCAAATTAAAAAGTTATATTTTGTTTATTTTTAATTTAACCAATATTTATGGCCAGATTAAGTATATACTTATATTATACTATAACTTGGGAAGATTAGGTGGCACATCTTAGGATTATGTGAAGTCCGAAGAGAGGGGGGAGGATACCATAATCCTCGACTCAGGCCACCTGATGTACTTCCGCGAGCGAGACCAACGATCCCAAGGTGGCGTGGGGTTTCTGGTAAACAAGACGCTTTCTGGCAACGTTGTGGAAATTTCCAGTGTGTCGAACAGGGTAGCGTACCTCATTGTCAAGCTCAACGAGAGGTATAGCCTCAAGGTAATACAAGTGTATGCACCGACCTCGGCTCACTCGGACGATGAGGTGGAGGATATGTTCGATTACATATCGAGGGCTCTCCACTCCACAACTTAAACCCACTACAACGTTGTTACGGATGACTTCAACGCCAAAGTGGGAGTACAAACCTGCGGCGAATCGGTAATAGGATCCCATTGATTTGGAAACAGGAATCATAGGGGGCAAATGCTAATCAACTTTCTCGAGCGGGAGGGGCTGTTTTTGATGAACACATTTTTCGAGAAGCGGCCCCTAAGAAAATGGACGTGGAAAAGCCCCGACGCTATGACCAAAAATTAGATCGATTTCATCATGACGGACAGGAAGCACATATTCAGAGACGTTCAATAGGTTTATCACCGGTAGTGATCACCGTCTAGTCCGAGGTTCTCTGAATGTCAACTTCAAGGCTGAACGTGTCCGCATGATGAAATCCAGGCTCCGACCAACTCTGCTCCAAGTCGAGATGGGATTTGAAAAATTCCAGTCTAATTTGGAAAACCGATTTGTTGCCATGGAAACCACAAGAGATAAACCAGAACCTTGAAAATGTGGTTCGAATCCTTAGGAGTGAAGGTACGAGATTTTGTCAAATGCAGCGTACAGGCACGAAGTCGAAACTTTTAGAGAGGACACTAGGGTTAAAGAAAGAACGACGTGAGAACCCGCCAGTCACTTCCTCGGCAAAGCGGACTCTAAACCGAGAGATTAGTAAGCGTGTACGACACGACCTCCGATGCTCCAACGCACTTTTGATTGAAAGAGCAATCAAGCAGAATCGGGGGTCAAAAGTATTTGTGAAATCTCTTGGAAGAAGCCATTTGTCGAAGCTGACCACAGCAAACGGAGAAGTCGTTGCTTCTAAGCTGGCCGTCCTTTCGGAAGTAGAAAGCTTCTATGGCGATTTGTACGCTTCGCATGCATCTCGCCCTGATCCCGAAAATGAGGATCCTAGAGCCACGTTAACACGCCACTACACCGAAGATCTGCCAGAAGTCAACATTGACGAAATCGAGATGGCTCTTAGACAGCTGAAAAATGGAAAAGCCCCTGGAGGATGGCGTTACTACAGAGCTGTTAAAGGCTGGAGGTAAATACGTACTAAAGGCGCTCCAAAAGCTTTTCATATATCAATACTGTCCTGTTCGAAGGGAGAACTCCAGAGGCGTGAAGTAGGAGTGTGGTCGTCCTGTTTCTTCAAAAAGGGTAATAAAACCGTGTTGAAGAACTATTGGCCCACTTCCCTCCTGAGCCACGTCTATGAGCTGTTTTCAAGAGTCATCACGAACCGTCTTGCGCGAAGAATCGACGAATACCAGCCACCGGAGCAGGCTGGGTTTCGGAGCGGATATGGCACCATAGACCACATCCACACAGTGCGGCAGATAATACAGAAGACCGAAGAGTATAATCAGCCCCTGTGTCTAGCATTTGTGGAATATGAAAAGGCCTTTGACTCGATCGAGATCTGGTCTGTTCTGGAGTCCCTGCAGCGTTGCCAAGTAGATTGGCGGTACATCCAAGTGTTGAGATGTCTCTACAAAGCCGCCACTATGTCCGTCCAAGTACAGGATCAGCATACAAGACCCATACCATTGCATCGAGGAGTGAGACCGGGAGACGTTATATCCCCGAAATCGTTCACTAATGCAATGGAGGACTTGTTTAAGACGCTGCACTGGAAAGAACGCGGTATCAACATCAATGGCGAGTACATTTCTCACTTGCGATTTGCAGATGACATCGTCATCATGGCAGAGATGCTGCGGGAGCTACAACAGATGCTGAACGACCTGGCTGACTCTTCTGTGCGCATCGGCCTACGGATGAACTTGGACAAGACCAAGGTCATGTTCAATGAACATGTACTACCGGAACCGGTACGGTACACGGTGCCGTTCTCGAAGTTGTTCAAAAATATGTATACCTCGGGCAGACTTTGCAGTTAGGTAGAAACAACTTTGAGGACGAAGTGAACAGAAGAATCCAGCTAGATTGGGCAGCGTTTGGGAAACTTCGTCGGGTATTCTCATCGTCGATCCCACAGTGCCTAAAGACGAATGTCTTCAATGCGTGCGTCCTACTCGTAATGACACACGGAGCCGAAACGTGGACACTTACGGTTCGACTGGTCCATAAGTTCAAAGTCGCTCAGCGTGCTATGGAGAGGGGTATGCTCGTCGTTTCTCTAAGGGATCGCATTAGAAACGAGGTGATCCGACAAAGAACCAGGGTCATCGACGTAGCCCACAGGATTAGCAAGCTGAAGTGGCAGTGGGCTGGCCACATTTGCCGAAGAACCGATAACCGTTGGGGTAAACGAGTTCTTGAGTGGAGACCGCGTCTCGGCAAACGTAGTTTAGAACGTCCACAGGCCAGGTGGAGCGATGATTTGCGCGGAACGGCTGGCAGAAGCTGGATGCGAGAAGCCTTAGATCGAACTAAGTGGCGTGAAATTCGAGAGGCCTATGTCCAGCAGTGGACTGCGATAGGCTGATGATGATGATGATGATAAGTATATACAATAGATCAATTATATACGTATAAAAGAAGTTGTCTAATTTTTGTCCCCGAATGTGCAGAGATCATGTTTGTGTTCTTTCTAGATATAAATAAAATAAATGATGAATTTTGCGTAGCTTTATAAAGTTCCAAGCAGATTTGGAGAAAAATTCACAAAAAAGGAATGTATGCGATGCTTGCAACTTGAATTACTTTGAAAGACTTTAAATGGCTATATGACGTAACTAAAATGCGAAACAAGTTGAAAATAATTAATCAAAACGTGCATTCTATTAATATTAAACTAACTTTAAATACACAAAATAAACACTACTTTAATTTTATATATTATTTACTTCTCAAATTACTTGCTGTAGAAAATCAGTAACTTATTAGTTCAAAATAATAAAGAACGATCAGTACAGAGACAATTTGATTTCATCAATGGCAACACTTAATAAACTTGTCAATCGCTAATTCAATTTGTCTATTTTTGTGTTTTAACCGACTTCAAAAAAGGAGAAGGCTCTCAATTCCATCGTATTTTTTTTATGATTGCTACTTCAGATCTTTCGACTGGATGAACTGATTTTGATGATTCTTTTTTATTTGAATGTTGGTGGTAAGACTAACCTGTTAAACAAAACTAAGTAGAGCAACTAATGATGTACATATTTTTAGTGTTGGAGGTAGTTGAAAAGTTCGAACATGACTCGAGCTACTTTTCATGGACTTTCCACACAAGTTGAGTCGTGGAAATAAGCTAGTAGTATAATATATTTTGACATACGCACACATATCATTCTCATTACTTTTTCATGACATGCTATGCTTCATGAACCTTTTAAATTCTTTATTTAGAAGATCCAAGCTATTAAATGCCACTTATTTGATCTCTGCATATTCTGGAGCACAAATCCATACATTTTTGACTATCTCTGCCATAAGGATAACTGGCCCTCCAACAATGTATGCTACTTTTTAATAAACCTTTTGCCTCGCACAACTAATTGTCACCTGCAGAATTTCTGGACCGTTACGACCCGCCATACACTTCCAACCATCTAGAACAGACCGTATTCCCTCGCATGTCTTTGATCTTCTCAGACAAAGCGCTTAGCGTCAGTCACTTCTTATCAAGTACCTACGTATCATGAAAAAATAGTATCCTTGTGACAAGAACTATCAATGTGGCATAAGGTGGCGACAGTCCTTGGAGAATAATATACAGAAAGAGGGCTCCTGCCAAATTGAAAACCTTAGTATACCACGTCTGTTCAATTCGGACAAACTTGAATTCAGTGCTGCGTTTTGCATTTGTTGTACTACTAATAGGAGAATTGCAAGTGCAGCCTGTTGTAACCCTGTCCCTAACTACAGTGCAGGTATAAGACGAGAAAGCCATAACGGAAGACGAGAAAGCCAAACGTAGTTGGTCGGTCTTCGTTGAGACTGGCCGCTGAGGCCGAAATCGGTTGGGAAAATATTATCATAAGTATGGGTATGATCTCATTTGAATCAATCCAAAAAAATTAGCGAAATATGACTACTCACTCGCCTATTTTTAAAATGAACATTTCACCCATAAATCCATGAAACGGGGTAGGATCCCAAAATTTTGATAGTTTAAGTTAGTTTTGATAGTTTAAGTTAGTTTTGTTAATTTAAGATTTCAATACTCAAGGCTACGACATTATAATTAAAACATTTGTTAAAATATTATACAGGATACCATTATACAAAGAAAGCATTCATTTTTAAAATTAAAGAAATATCGTATCATTTCATAAAAATAGCTTTGTTTACGATCCTTTTTTTGCGGACTATACTTTCTCACGACGAAAATAAATATTTTTATTACAGTACTAAGAAATATTTATTTTATTAAAAGTGGAATCCGGGACCGAAAGCTTCTCCATCCCAACCCAGGTTCATAATTTACACTCTCATTTAGGAAAACTTATATTTTTGTAGGAAAAATGGTTTATATTCTTAACATGGGTATGCGAAAATAGGAAGGAAGTATCAAGGAATATAAGACAGCTGCACCATGAAAGATTACTGGCTAAACCTTCATTACGATTAAAGCGGGTTACTCACAAAATAAACACATAAAGAAAGTTAAGAATACGAAACATAAAAATGCACATAAGAGAATAGTGTAGGTCACATTTCAATATACATATATGGATCCTTATCTGGCACGCTTTTAACTGTAGGTAAAATGTCTTACTGAAATTGACAATTGTTTATCTTCTTACAAAAAAGCTATTTATTATTAATTACTTGTTAAAAAAACTTGACTAATTGCTGTTAACATCGGGTAGATTTTGAGACCAAACTATAAAATTAGAAGGTCAAACCATATCTTAAGATATTTTAGGAAATATTTTTTACGGTTTAATCGACTAAGCAAAACAACAATTTTATGTTAAGCGCTGCCATATTGTCTTCAGGCCAGGTGTGCCTTTTGGATATTTAGTTTTCATAAAATATGTAAGTGTTTTGTAATTTTTTGCAGCAAAGGCAAAGAAGCTTCGGAAATTGACCGTTAGCTTGTTCAAATCTTTTCGAAAATACTATCTACATATTTACTAACTCTTAGATGTATGTAATCTAACGCTAATTAGAGATAAAATATTGCTAATTCTGTTGTTGACATCACTAAACTAAAATCTCACTAAAATTTTCGTAGTTGAGTAAATTATTTCAATCTTACATACCAAAAGCTATATTATACATATACCAGATGAGCCAAAAGCACGCAATCACTATCATAAACAATTATTTCACTAAATTTAAAGAATTTTAAATTAAATGTTAGGTTTTACACTAAATTAGTCGGCACGTATTTAGACGACATCTTAGTATAGTCAATGTTAAACGTTTTAAACGTTAAACAGAACAAAAATTAATACAAATTATGGTCTAATTTGAGTAACTTCACTAATTTTGGTTGTGTCGAACTATGTATTATATTACATAACTTAATTTGAGAGAACTACGTTAAATTAAAGTAATTTTAGTTTAGAGAGTTACTAACAACCGAATTAGCACTAATATTTTGCTACATACTTTTAAATGTCCTATCTTACATATTATTATACAATAGTTAACCAGAAAGCAAAATACCTATTGTTACACACATCAATATTTGTGAATTTGATAATGTATTAGACTTTTAAATTAAAATAATAATACGCTATTTATGACAATGACTAAGTGTATGTTGCGAACATCGAGTCACTCCATATTTCAGTTCTATAACTGTTCACTATGGTAGTGTACAGAAAAATGTTAAATAAATATGTTATTAAATTATAGTTTCTACACATATACAACATGTATATGTGTAAAAACTAAAATCATGTTTACTTTTTTGTTTTTCTATGATGATACGTATTAACTATTTGTTAATGATATAAATTGCGACACAACAATTAATACATGATAGTATTGCTGCCGGAGTAGCCGAATAATAATAATAATGTAGATTTTTTGTATTCATTTTGAATACAAAAGTTACTAAGAACACAGTTAAAAACAAGGTGCATATTAAAAACAGAGGGCCGCCGCCAGCCACAGTGACTTAGCTACAGCAAATACCACTGAGATGTCAGGATCACTGCACTCCATCACTAGATTACGTACACTGTCACATATTTTTATCACTACACAAGTCACTTTTCCGAAAAAACACTGCAATCCAAATTATTCACTGCAATCCATCAATATAATCGAAGAATCATCACTGTTAAAGGCGGCGGCGGCACCTTTAAGTGCATAGACTGAGAATTTACATGCTATTGAAGGATTAATTACCAATTCAATAAATAAGCTCAATAAAACTATAATAGCTGCACATAAAAACTTAAACGTCAGTTTAAAACAATACAAACATGTGGGATAGTATGCGAAATCCTATACAGAAAGTATATAAGCGTACCAGATACCAAGGCCTAAAACCACTATAAAGAATGTTATTACTATTTTAATATATTTCCATTGTAAGTCTTAGATGCAAATTAGTTACTTAAATTTTTATATGTACATTTTAAACGTTTTATTACATTAATTACGTCACAGAATCAAAAAACATTTATTTGACTATGGCACTTATCTACGTGGAAGTAATGATCACCTATAACTTACGGCCTTTATATCGAGGACATTGACTGACAATCAAACCAGAAAGTAATTAATTAAATTCACTTATCTTCAAACACAACAAAACAAAGGTAAATTAAAATACTATTCACAAATAAATTATATGTAATAAATTAAATAAATAAATTAACTGAAAAAGTTACGTTCATAAACATGGTAAAGAGTGTGAAGCATTTAAAGTAAGCACTAAAGGGACCCATAGGCTAGGCGGTGGTTCGATTAAATACAGGTGTAAAAGAATGACAAAATTATGAGGCCTCGCTGTATATATTTACGCTTACTAGAATTAACGCACTCACGATAGTTGTACTTAGGTACGAGGTAAACATTTCTTCATCTAGCCGTACGGCTTCAATATTAGAGTAAATGAAAAAACTTGTGCCACGTGGACACGGGCTTCGATGGGCGTGCACTGATGCGTCAGCTTATTGCCAAGGAATTGCCAATCTCAGGCATTTGAAATGCCTGTTCACAATACTTATCGTGAGCACGTTAAGACCTGTTAACATAACTATTTGTATGGAACGCGATATTTTAAAAGTTAGTGAAGACCCGGTGTCCGACCCATATTTTGATAAATAATATGCAAAAAAAGAAACTTTCAGATTTAAGCCATGATTTTCTAAAAACAGTGACCATTTTTAGTAAGAATATAATTAATATATTTTATTTTAAATAAGAAGTTTAAATTAAATAAATAGAATAACTTTGAAACCAAAGATGAGTCACTGATTAAAAGATTTAGCCCAGTAAAACTTGTACTCACGAAAGGTGGTAGCGTGACACGGAAGCGGGAGCAGGGGTAGAATTCACGGAGGACGAAGAACCTGAGTAGCCAGAACCGGCTGGTGATGAGCCGGCCGAGGGCGCACCCGCTGCTGATGGTATTGCAGCCGGCTCATAGTACTCGGTGGTAAGAGTGCGTTCATCCAGCACGTGTTCTGCGTTGTGTGCCTTTGATGCAGACTTAATGTCCATAAAGGCAACTGTGGCACAAACACCACTAGTTCCGCCAGCAGCCACACCCGTGGCAACGTTGTCAGTCCGACCCAATAATTTGACATTCTGGACTCGGCCATAGCTGTAAAAAGAAAAAGGCTTTCACATATCAATAATCTAATATATTTCATTTTAAATACAGTGATTAGTGTCAGGACTATTCCATGAAATTTAGTTTAACCAAAAAACATTTTATAATAAAGTACCGGCTTCGTACAAGAAGTCTTTGAAACGTTTCGGATATTCACTACAATAATAAGCATCTAAAATACACATAAACCGAATCAGTGATTCCAGAAGAGATTCGTGAGAAATTGGCTGTGACAGTCGGAAACCTTATAGAATCAATGTTTCGTCTTTCCGACGTAGCATTAATTCTATAAGGTTTCTATTCCTCCAAAAGGGAAAAGGCTCCCTCATCAATTCGTTGTCCAACTGTCGTTCGATTAGATGTTATGGTGTTGGCTAAACTACTCAATTCGTCAACGTTTATTATAAGCACGATATCAGTAGGATTAGGAACACAGAGTAGCCACCTGGCTAATGAAATTAAATATGAGACAATAAATGAAGCTTACTGATATCACTTGACATTAACTTGTTATTTACCCTACTGAGATAACTTTGGATGGCTAGACGACTATTTACCTAACATGAATTAAAAATAGCTATGTTTATTGCATAGAATATATCAACTACCAGACATCTACATTTCTTTAAAATCTAACACTATTGTATGCTTCAAACCGAGTGAAACAACTAATAAAATATTGTTAATTTGTCTGCAACTAGGATGATATTCTTTTTTACAAATTTGTGAGAATAGGTTTTCAACTTCGTATCTCATTTTACGTGACTGCGTAGGAAATTTGAAAAAATAAACTGAGTATTTCGTATTTTTGTCTCAAATCAAAGCATGTCAAGGAATATAGTAGGAATATATTTATATGATAAAAATATATAAATTTTAGTAACGCTTTGCAAGTCCTTTATACTTTGGACGTTTCATACATAATAATATTAATAATAATTTAATGTATACGTTAATTTATTACAAAGCTAGTAGGTATTTACGTACACTTCATTTCAGATTTAATTATGTGGGGAAACTGGTTTCTGTAAAAGGAGAATATTTGAAAGAATACGAGCCTTTCTCTTGTGTAGTTCTGTAAGTACTTAAGGAATGGAAAACACTATTATGTTTGAGTGCGAGCTAAATCTGTTAATGTATGAGTAAGTGACTGAGTGCATTATAAAGGAGTAACAAAAATACAAGAAGTTCTTACGACAGTTTTAAGTAATAATTTAACTAATGATTACTAATGAAACAGAATTCCATCAACATTAAGAACTTTTCGTTCTTTAGTTTGTAGTAAGCACCGTCACATACGATGGAAATATCGACTGAAGCAATTAACCCAAAGTGGGTTAATTGCTTCAGATTCTTAAGGCATCTGTACAACGCCTTTTTCAAATGCAGCTACCGTATCTTTAGGGTTCATACTGTAAGGACTGACTAGGCGCATGGTGGATGGTGTTGACATGATAGAGGAAGATATTCTGCTAGTCGTTAGAAAATGATCGTCATACCAATCTAGGGTAATAGTTCTTTAATATCCTAGAATGATAATTATTAACTAACTCGTTATACTTTTCCCTTGTCAACCCTCATTCACTATTATCGGCAAATCTTGGAATGGAAACATTGAATGCCTAGATCGACTTTTGGATGTTCGATCGGGTTCGTCACAATATATTGTATATATCCAGTTTTCATCACCTGTGAACCTGTGACGATATTATATCCATTATTCAACTCACCTCTGTCATCCTTCAATTACTTTATTTTCGGTAGAAGTAAGTCTTTCTCAACAATCATCAGTGAGGTTGCTTCGTTCAAACTCATAAAACCATTTGTAAACAGTGGCAAGAGATGTCTACAAGTCGAAGTAACATAGTTGAGTATTAGTAGTAGTAGGAAAGTCATAATAAATCATTAAACGAAAATTTTCCCCAGTCATATCTATTATTGAAGGACGAAAGACACTTCTAAAATTGCCGTCAATTTGTAAAATCAAATACCTTAGGGTATGTCTTTAAATATCTACTACTTCCCAAATAGTTCCTAATAGCTTGTTTTTCTTATTGACCTATCTATGCTTAAAGGTTTCAGTGTGACCCATGTAATATATTGGTAATTTAACTTCACCCGATTCAAGTCATTACCTAGAACATTGTCCTTCACTAAGTTATTTTATACCTAAGACTTTTTTAACACATTGCATTAAATAGTTATGTTCGAACCAAAGCAAAGATATAGATTCTATCTCCAAAGTCATTTAAAAAAAGACTTTTTGTCATAGTATTGGGATATATGTAGATATTGGAATACCGCGAAAAAAAATCTTTCTTTTTTAGTTACCACAGCAGTAATACATGTAACAATTTAGATTCAAACTAGTTTATCTTTTAAACTTCGTGAAATGTATTTCATTATAATACCTTTGGCAGAGTACAAATAGAATTATTACGAAGAGGCACGCACCTTTATGTTTAAAAAATAAACAACTAGTCGGGCAAGTCTAACCGGACGAGCAGCGGTGCGCGTCGGCGCGCACACACTCGCTCGGGAGAGCGAGCGAGTGCGAGATACTACAAAAACTCGTAGTTGTTGCCGTTCCGATCCCAGCTCGCAGGCGGTAGGTATTAAAGAGACAAACGTTGTTGCCATACTGTGCTGCCAGCCGCAGTTTACCTCCTCGTTTTCTATCAGTATACTCAAATCATGAAGTATTTAAATCGCATCGTATGGTAAAGTTAGTACTGATATTAACACAAAAACAACATTTTTAACTTCATACCTACTGCACAAGGGTATGCTTAAGGTTCAAACTAAATTAACTTGTTGAAATTACTTATAGATATTTTGGTATAAGTGTAAAATAACTTTTAATGCTTTCTTATAGAGTAATAAATTCTATATTATAAAACTTACTGAATATCTATAATAAAGCTACTTCTACTTAAAATATATACCTACGTCTCTTTGAGAAATTTAATCAACGCCACAAGCGATTATATCGTTCGATGTCTGGTGCGACGTTGCCAGTTTTATATTCTTACAACATGGCCGCACTCGTTGCCGCAGCCGGTTTCCGTGTGAAACTCGACTCAACAACTGCGCGTGTGTTTGAGGTAACACAAGCAACCGACAGCGGGGTGCGGGTTCCGGGGGGAGGAAGCGTCGTCCAGGCAAGGAAAAACGAGCGGTCGACGCGAGGGAGGGGAAGGGAGATACCAGCTCGATGACGTCATCTACTTTCTGAATAGCTGCTACTTCAATCGAGCGTTGTTCGATTTCGTGCGTTGTAATTCAACATGGGTATTTTTGAGTTGCGAGTTTTAATTTTAACTAAAAGTGATTATAATATAGCTTAACTTATTCCTCCCAGTCTGTTCTTCTAAACTAGGTTGGGAACTACTACGATACAGTTAAACAACGAATTCTCGCATTGTAGCATTAATTACAATTAAAATTTTTGAACTATGTTAATTAACGCGTTTAAAATTTTAAAACCAAAACATCTGAAATACGTAGGTATTTATAAATTTTAACGTGTTATGGACTGAATCTTAAAGAACTACGATATCCTATATGCGTGACTGGGCTTTTTGAAAATTTAAAACACGTGTATTAATTATTCTACACGGTTTGAAGAAACTAGTAAGGACAACGACACCACTTCCTACAAGCAAGTGGTCGTTGTCCTTTAGAATGCAGCTTCCATTACGAACAGCAACATTGAATATATAAATATAAAGTAAATAGGTACATTTAGTTGCGAAAAATTTACCACCTGATTATTAATTAATGCGTAAATATTTGCAGCTAGCAGATGAATAAATATGTTCAGTCCTGTATGTAACGTTTTAAACATTTAAGATTTCTTTAAAAGTTATTTCTTCTAATTATAGACAAAAACAAAATTATTTTAGTATAGGACAATTAATTAGAAGGTTATTAGTAGTAGGAAATAGGTTAACCTATATACATATATATATAGCCAATTAAACTTCAACTTCTCTTAATACCTGCGTTCTTTTGTCACGTTTGGATTCTTACCTTTCATAATATTGGCTTTTAATTGTGGATCAGTCGTATTTACGTAAGTCATACTCCTTTGTTTTCAAATTTGTATAAAGGTTGCATGTTTTACGTACACGTATACGATAGTACTGATGTTATATTTATCATGTATAAAACCAAGCGCACGAGTGATACGTATTGCTTTACCGTTGCATTGGTTGCCAGTCTGCAGAAGCAGGCCGCTTTACCGTTACTCTGAACAACGGATAACAAACTACGAATGGTTCCTTGCATGTGTATAAAAAAAACTGAGTAAAATTACTCATTTGGTGTAATGTGTTTTTGTTGTTTTTCCTTTTAAAGTTGTATTTTAGTAGGTAATTATAATAAAGATAATTGATAAAAGATAATAACGATATAGATATATGTAAGTAGGTACCAGTTTTTTCACTCACATAAATCATACGTAAAGTCTTATAATGAGCCGAATCTCATTTATACTGATAGGTTCTTCCCTTTTTAGATTATCAACTTTTAACAAAGAAAAAAACTCAAAATTTTGATATTGTAGCCGTCGTTTAGTAGGTACCTGCACAGACACTAGATCGATACGCTTCTATTTCTTTTTCACTATTTTGTTGGGGTTTCTTTTGATAAAAACATTATGTAGTTTTATCAGTATAAGATTTAAAAAATATTTGCTATCACTCCTCAGTTATTTGATTTGCCCTTCGCAGACTCTCGAGACAGCCCCTATCGAATTCCGTCTATAACATGTATTAGAAGCACAGTTTTAAGGTTATAGAGACAAGAAACAACTTGCGTACTTGTTATGTTTTTTTTTTTACTAGCTGACCCTTTGTGGGTTTCTTGTGGGTAACTCGTCTGAGTCTCCTATTGGTCCGTAGCGTGATTCTTTAACAGCTTGAACGTGTCGCGTATTTTTTTTTTTAATTTTAAAGGGAAGCAATTTTTTTCATACATTGTTTTTGTGAAACTTTAACCGTCTATGCAGAACAGGCAATGGAAGCTCTTAAAAAAATAATTTTCGACCGTTTTCACAACGTTTTTTATTGATACTCTTATATTTTTGGTGGAACTATATGAATGGCTGGGCTATCTATCACTGAAACAATTTTTCAAATCGAACCAGTACTTTCCGAGATTAAAACGTTCAACCAACCAAACAAACTTTTCTGTTTTATAATAATACATATTAGTATATTTTTTTACCGAATATTTTTATTTTCGCAATTTGCATGGGTGTAACATACCTGAACGAAATGTTTAATAACATTAAACTGATAAAATAAATATTTTCATACACTCTCATGTTTTTACATGTTCGAATTTAAATTTTCATGAATGTAAATAATTTCATGCAACACATCAATGTATGTAAATAAATGTATTTATACATCACATCGAAACTCAATACTTAAGAAATGATGTTCTTTGCTTAACAAAGGCGTATGTCTAAATATGGTGTTTCGTCTTTGATACGCATCTTCAACTTTAATCAACTTTAAAAAGTAGAGCTTCTCAATTCGGATGTTTGTTTGGTTACCTCAGAGCTTCGTCATGTATAAATCGATTATGAAGATATTTTTTTATTTGTTATGGTCTATTTGGTTAAATCTGAATTTGAAGACATTATGCAAATATAGTCTAAACACTTAAAAATAGGCTTCTAAAAGTCAGTTACATACAAAAAATCATACAAGGGAAGTTAATAAAAGCGTATTAAAAATGGCATGTCCATAAAGGTCAATTAGGATCTTTCGCTGGCATGATTGTATATTTTTTTGCGAGAGCACATGGAACTCCGTCGCCTCTTTCTGTGAGCAAGTCAAGCTTGCAAAGGAGATGGAAAAGCGGAACGGGGAGAGGTTTAGAACTCTCCCGGTTCGCCAGGCCCGGTTATGAACCCTGTACAGCCGACGATATAGGCGTCGGAGGTCACATGGCTCCAAAATCGCACGATTGGCTGATAGGTGAGGTCTTCTACCACCCTAGCAGAAGCAGGCCCGGGTGGTGGTGCGATCATTGAGTTCTCAGTACCTCGAGACGGCGTGCGGTTTTTGGTCGGTTCCATAGACATAAGCTCCAGTAGGTGGTGTCCGGGGGTGATTTCCGTACAGAAAAAAGGGGGTAAATATGGATGGAAAAGAGAATTGAAGTAGATAATATAGGTATGATGTACGTTTTACTGTATATTTTCATCAGTTTCATTATTATTTTAACAGATACAATACTGGCTAGAGGCTTAATATCAAAAATACCAAAAGATCTTAATGGTTTGGCACAATATTCGAGTGATATATAAGATTTACGTTTAAGTGTGTACCACTAGACTTAAATAGTTATTTGTAATACAAGAGTGCATAGTTGTTTTTTAACCGTGCGTGCTGAATTTTGAAGACCATCAAGCAAAGGATTCTAAAATCCTGAGCGTTAGCGAGGGAATAAGAAGAGTACGAGGTGAAAAATCTTTACACTCAAGTGGAACACGCAACTTTTCATCCCACCTTAGCGAGCAAATGACTAAATGCAAAAAAAAAGCATTTACAAATCACAAGATACTTTTCATTCAGTTTAGGTGTTAAAATGAGTTTTTAACAAATTTATAAAGGTTGTTTGATAAATTCTGCACCACGGAGGTAGAAGTAAATAGGTTTTATGATGCTTGGAATTCACAAACTTGGTGCACACGATGTTCTACATTCCATTGACTTTATCTTCTAGCGGATTAAAACGGCTTTTACACTCAGATATCGAAGGGCAAAAATACTCTTTCCGAGATGGAGGATGAAATTTTTTTTTATATTAATCCTTTAGTCTAAAGACGTTTATTTATGAAACACGTATATTTACACTTACATATAGGAGTAATTAATTACGAATCCTACATAAGTCGTAACAAAGGCCTTTCTTCACAGACGCTTACAACAATAACTGTTTGGGTACGAATACTGCTTTCAGTTCACATAGCAAGACGATTCGCTAGAAATATACAATACGAATAAGTAGGTATTCGTCAAGACAATGAACTGCGATGTGATCGTTTAACAGTTACAGACTCAAAATCATATACATACAATGCTTTTGAAAGTTTTAGTCGCTTAAGTTAATTGTAAAGAATAGGCTATGATTGATTTAATTTATAATAACACGAATTCCGTATGCCATTATTTCACTATCAATATAACATATTATGAAGATATCCACCGAAACTCATTATAATGAAGTCATGTTAATATTATCAATCATAATTCCACTCCGATTATTTTTTAAATCTAAGGTTCATAAAACTACGTGCAGCTTTATTAATTATAACTTTTCTTCAGAGACAAATGAAAGAACAGAAAACAAACGAGGTTCATATTGTATTGGGTCTCCGATAACCTAACTTTTACTCCAGTTGCGCATTTCTATATGTGGCGTGAGTGGGTGGGGCATTGAGGTAAGTGGTTAACAATATAATTAATTCTAATAAATTGAAGTTGAATGCGGGTGGAACAGGACCGGTTGTTGTCGCGAAACTTGGCAGAAGCCTACGTCTAACCTTTTTCGACTGAGATGATAATGAAATTATGAGAATGGTTTATAAACTAGATTCAATAATATTATATGCCTACTTGTAATCGAGGAGCACACCTAATAGACTTTACATAGGAGATTTAAATTTACTTATTGTATCAACTATCTTGACAGCTTATTTTATTGAAATAGGGGCTTTCTCTTTCTCTCCCACGCCCCCTAGTGATGAGTCATGAAATCTTGAACAAGTGCCCAACACACAAGTTAAAGGAGGTACATATATCAATATACGCATTAATAATAAATTTAATACTCCTTACAAGTTTATCAAATACCTGATTAAATGGACGATTCATCATCATCAACCTAATGCAGACTACTGCTAGACATAGGCCTCTCCAATAATTGCATGCCCATGGGTTCGATTCTCGGCTTCTCGCATCTAGCTCCTGCTAGTCGTCTTGCGCAGATCATCACTCCACGTCGTCTGTGGAAATTACGTTAAGTCTTACACTACCTTTGTCGACACGCGGACTCCGCTCAAGAACCCGTTATCAGTTTTGCGGCTAATATGGCTTGCCCACTGCCACTTAAGCTCTTTAATCCTGTGGACTATGTCGATGACCTTGGTTCTAGGCCGCATCATCTCATTCCTGATGTGATTCCTTAGGGAAAAGCCGAGCATAGCCCTCTCCATAGCACGCTAAGCGACTTTGAAGTTGTGTATTAGTCGTACTCGTATGTCATGACACCCGTCATTGTGCTATCCATACTTTTTGGTACTTAGTTAGTTATAAGAGAGTAGAAACATTGCTGAGTTGTGAATAATATAATTATTTGAAGGTCAGACGAATGCGAAATAATTATTGAGATTGATTTAAGAATGTTTATATGTTCTTTTTTTACAATAACAATACGAATTCGAATGTGAGTCTGTTTTTTATGTTTAATATAGAAGGATATATGTATATGATCACGAATGCCGCGTACTAAAATTGGTTGGTTATCTGACTAGGCTAGTCAATGTTTGTCTCCTTGTTATGATTTATGACAAACACTGAGGAGGTTACACTATACATTGATACACTGAGAAACAGTAAAAATATTTTTTAATATGAATTTTATCAAACATTTCATAGTTTTACAACTACGATATATTATTACATACAATATATTAATAGAAAACTTGGTTACAAACATTAACAGTACAACAAGAAAGTAGAGTCTAAAAATTAAAGTAGATTAAATAAGTAGACATGCATTAGGAATGGGGGAATACAAGTTCGATTAGGTTGGTCGGTTCGCTGGGTACGTAACAACGACGCCGGGTCGGATGCTTGCGCAGGTCGATAAAGCGAGGGGTGTGGGTAGGGTAGAGCTACAGTGTGCAGGGTGGTGCCCTCGCTCTCACCCGGCAAACACCCGTCAGGCAGCAACTTTCGCGTTGCATAATAATGTTACAACACCTAGTCCACACCACCTCCCCTTCATTCCACCCATTTCACCCTCTGCCTGCGGGTCATATATAAGTATACATGGTTCTGTATAATATATCCGCTAGTTGTAAGTAATAAATGAGAAATGAAAACGAAAAAAATAACTGTGATTGTACAAAAATAATAGTTATTTCTAAAGATAACATTTGGCTACTATTCGGTATTTGGCCATATTTTTTAAATATTCGGTATACGGCTATGATTTTCAAATATTCGGTATTCGGCCAAATTGTTCACACTGTCAGAGATGAATGCTCACGCAGAATTTTTAAGATTTTATAGGTATATTAGCTGACCCAATAAAGGTTGTTTAGTTATGCATTCCGACGACAGTCTTTCCATAGAACTTCGATTTCCTCCAGTACTTGAGTTGTGAAAAGATAGCAGTTGCTCCACATAATCACATGCTGCCATCCGCGAAAAGTATAAGTGTTGCCGAATATGAGACTCCCCGAATATTCATCATTCAGTCAAATCACAGTTCGTGGTATCTTGTAATTTCAGGAGAGCATATTAATAATTAAACAATTACATTTTATCTTACCTAAAAAAGATGGATTTCCAGCGAAATGGTTAAAGGCCATAATAAAATGAGTCATTTAGAAGTACTTTTGCTTTAAATACCAATTGCTTAAAAAATCCTAAACAAAGAAATCAAGCGTATAACAATGACAATGTAATATAATAATAGGTATGTTTTAACACACAACAAAACGAGAATAGAGGACTGTATAATTTTTTAACGCCTTTTTGTCTGTACTTGAAATGAACTAATGGAAAAATCTTCAAAGACACTTTTGAACTACTTCAAACTAACCCAATTAGCCCATCAAAAATTACAACTTACACAAAAATAAACCTAGTTTTCATTCGAATGATTCGTTTTGATGAGTCTAATAACATGAAAAACGAAAAAGTCGTCATTAAAAATAATCCTACGTTAAAGATTAAACCAATTCGTAAGAAATTACAATAAACTATTGTAAAATTAAAATAACTGTTTGCCAACCGTAATTAAGTTAGTCTATTGACATCAATAATTTGTTACTAAGTTGAAATTTAAAAGTAAAAAGTCAGTGACTAGCAGAAATGAAATATTATTCACGAAGTATATTAAATAACTACATATAACATTAAGGTATTTATGTAAATAATTTACAAAAGTAAGCTAGGAATAAGGCGAAGGAGAAGGTCGCACGATGTTTACCTAACTGACTTGAGTATTGGCACGTAGCTGATAAGATGCATGAGTTGCTTACTGTATATTACTTCGTGAACATGGTAGTGAATTTACAATGATGCGAACCAAAATAGTTTTTCTTTCTTCGGTAGCCACTGCGATTGACATATTAACTTTAAGAACGAATCCGTAATCAGTGGCTTTTTTATTTCAAATACACATGATGTATTCATAAATTAATCGTTGTATATTATTTTAAGGTTTTATCGGATAGAAAACCCGTTTAGTTACTTATAATATAAATAAGTGGTAAGTACATATTTTTATATAAATATAGAAACTAACACACAAATTTATATTATGTGAATGTTTCACACCGCACCCGTCTTCCAGGTTAGTGTCGGCGCAATGACGCTGTGCGCACTACTCTCTACCTCGCCCCTCCTTGGTGCCGTTGGACCGGCTGGCTGGCATCGATCGCAGTAGACTGCGTCCTACCCGCGACCTGCGACCGAGCGCACTTTACGAATTGTCATATACCATGGTTTCCGTTTTATATCTCTTCAGAGCTAATTCGAAGTGCACGAAATACTAATCTTAAAATTATACTTGTCTTTTAAGTAGTATCACATTAATGTAGAAACATTAGAGAGTGCATCGAAATACGAAAATAGACTGAGTCGAAATGTAATTAACGTTGGTTGGTTGGAAAAGTTGGTTGAGATTGTAACGTTACATGTACTAGTGTTTGTCGGGGTGCAGGTTTACGATACCGTCTAAAGCACTAAGAAGTCACTTGTAGTGGTAGTGGTATGTATATGTATTCCAAAATGTTCTACAGTAATAAAAATTGCATTATAATTTTAAATAAACCCTACAGCATATTTAAACCAGAATTTAAGGGTTTGATTGAGGTTAATCATAACCCTAACCCAAATTTGCCTGTAAGGAGGAAGAAGCATTGTATTTCTAACGGAACTCTATGACTTAAACATTGGTTATATTAAAAAAATAGCATATTGAAGTGTATTGTTGGTACCTAGTTTGTATCGTTCGTGTGAAAGTAATATGAAGAACCATATAAGCAATAAGTATTGGAACATGCGTAGAAACGGATATTATCAAAGATATTTATGTATGTAGGATTATAGCCAAATGCCTACTGTTTTGGACCTGTATATGTATAGTCTGACAATATTATTACATAATATTGTTCGACTACTACAATAGATAAATTCTTAGAAAATAATGTATCAAACGATAGGTCAACATGTAAATATGTTGACAAAGCTATTATAATTACTATTAGCTAAGGGACTGGGGCTAACCTAAGCAAATGAAGTTATGTCTTGCTATTTTAGACGCTATAATGCCTATATTTACGTAATAATAGTGTTACTTATTTGCAAAAGTAACACCAAATTTAAGTATCTACTTAAATTCGATTTTATACGAAGAATATGCAATTGAATAGCATTGATATCTGTAAATCTGTTTGAGAATACAACGTTGAAATTACATGTTCGTTTTGAACAAATCGTCGAGTACACCCACCTACATGATACGCGACCGCGACGCGTAAGTACACAACATGAACATGCGACGTTGCCAGCTCTCGCGTTGCGCGGCGCCTCTACTACCTACATTACCCCAAGGCGAACACAGTTCATTCTGGCCGTTTCGAGCGTGATTCGTCGTTGAGTGACGTACATAGTATGTATATGTAGATTAAAGTTAAAACTCCAATGTATATTTATAATATTCGTTATAATATGATTAGTTAATGGTAGGCTGTATAATATTTCTTTGGACCAATAAGGCCGCCACTTGTACCTTATAATAGTTTTAAGTTAACCTTGTAATTAATTACATAAGCTGGTGTGCAATAAAGAGATTTATTATTATTATTTTTTACGAATGATTAATTATTGTGTTAGAAACAACTTATACAATTTAATGGATAAATCATTAATAAATGGCATTACATTGTATTACATACAATTTTTTTAATAGTTGCTGATGTAATTTTAATTAAAAAGAAATCGTCACAAATAACTATATATTGAAAAAATTATCACATACAAAGGAATAGATAGAACGTATCACAAACATCAAAAACCAAATTTTCTAATTAGTACTTATTACCCGTTAGTAACATTAAGCAGAAAGTAATGCCATTACTATTATTGAATACGATAGTAATTAGAAAACTAAAAATGTGAATAAATATGTTACTTAAAATGGTAAGGAAAACATGTCTATTCATTAAAAAATAGACAACTAAAATTAAATGACCGCTCGTGATCAGTTATTTTTGCCTGTGGCAAGAGTTCGACGACCTCACTGTCCCCACCCGCGCACCTATGTTGCTTTTGGAGCGCGACATTGCAAAACTTCGGTGGGGCTGTAGACTGCTGTTAATGGCGTATTTTCAGACACGGCTCTTTCATCAAAGAAAACCACATTAAAGAATAACCGCTTGTGTAATAATAATATTTCTAATTATTATAGTCAGTTAATGTAATACAAATACATTTACAAAGTTAAATAAAGCACTTAAAAACCGAGATAGTGATTACAAGCAAAGGGTTCATTGAAACTGCCAAGTCAAGTAATCGAAATTATAGTGACGAAAATTTTACTAAAAAAATGCCATCCATAAAACGTTTCAAAAATATATCCATAAAAAAAGAAAAGATAGTGGCGAAAAGAAGCATCTTATCTAGGCAAGTAAACAACTGTATTCAACAAATAAATCAATTTTTTTTTTAAACTTTTACCCTCCCTTTGTGAATGAAAATCATAGATTATGAAAAGTCCACGATTCAGACTTAACAAGTAGGTAAAAGAGTCATGGTGGTATGAGTACGTAGATAAAACTTTATTATACGACTACATATGTAACCTTTGTTGTGAGACATTTCATGATTGTTTATTTAATTGATGTTTTATGAATAAGTATATTTTTATTTCGAGCAATCTGAATATTATATTATAATAGTGCTATATTATTTCCTTATATTTATATATTAAGTTTAATATACAACATTATTTCAATATTGTACATCTCAACTATTTTAATGACCGTATCTCGTCGTCAACCTTCAACGCTCAACTACAGAATCCACCTAATTCGAGCAATAATTAATAAATATTCAAATATCCGATTACGTCACGAAGCTAAATTTACTAATACTTATTTGTCTGAGCGTCAGAAATAAAATTAATATTGTTTATAGGAGAATAAAGTTTATGTTAAATTACAATGTTTTTCACTAACAATACGTAAATACGAAGTATAAATCTAAATTACGTAAGATGTGTTTACACATCAAAAATGGTTCTTTCTAAAGCAATAGAAGACAATCTGCTTCAAACTTTTTTTAACTAAATATTATTACGAAATACAATAACATTACAATATATTATTACAAAAAAACTACGACTTTATTACTATTTTTTTTAAGTTTTAAGTAACCCTCAAAATCATGTACGGTCTTGGTCATAAACCCAATCTCACTTTTACGAAATTATAACGTTAGGAATAAGTCGAGCTTACTACTACGTAACTAGAGTACCTAACGTATAAACGTACACCACAGACACAGGCTTTTGAGTAGTAACTAATAAATACACTAAATAATCGAATGTTGACGAATACAAATCACTGATTTTAAACTATAGGTTAAAGGTAAATTTGAAACAATATCAAATCTACAAATTACAATGAACAATATTGTTTCTCCAAACATTAAACTAAAAATTATACTACCACTAAACGTACTGGGCAGAAATATCTAAAAAACCAAACGTTTTCAATGAATTTGGAATCCGAATTTTTCAGTTAAAATAATCATGGTTATTTTAAGCGTCTCCATCCTATAAATGAGACTAAAGGTTGGTTAATGGTATTTATTTCCATTTTGATTACATAAGTAAACTTGGTACGTTATAGGATAATGTGATGAAGCGAAGAGAAGCTAATGAGTAATTTTGTTTTTATTTTTTATATTTAAGCTGCCAAAATGACTCTGCCCTGCCTGATGGAAAGCATGAACAGAATCCAAGAGTGGTGGTCACCATCCTCAATGCGAAAAAGAACAATGCTGCATGGTGACCCACAGTATCGCGGCCCGGTGAGATGCTTTTTCACGCCCCGCTTAAAGGACCCGGGATCATAGTGGGAAGGAAACACGTGCGCTGGTAGTGAGTTCCAGGTTTTGACCGCTCGGCACAGGAAGGAATTACCGAAGCGATGAGTACGAGAATGTATGTCTTCCACTTTAAAGCGGTGACTTATAAGGCCGGCACGTGTTGTTCTGTAGAGGAAGGGAGAGGGGGGCATCAATTGGAAGAGCTCTTCAGAACACTTACCATGGTAAAGGGGATAGAGGACTGCCAAGGAGGCGATATCTCTACGCAACTGTAGAGGCTTTGTATTTTAAGTATTATAACTGTTTATACATTTTCCAGCGTCAACAGTCGACACCGAACAACTAAATAAAACAAGTCAATTTATGTGGTATAAATGGTGTCCTGTTTTTTGACTTTCACTTAAAAAGTACAATAATTAATCGTTTAATACCTATGTAAATAGTTTTTTATAGTGTAATGTGTATATAAGTAAGTACATCGATTACTTTTTATACTAGAAATTCGATAAACACCATAATTTCGAAGCTATTTGATTGCCAAGGTCGATAGACCTATATACATTCCTGCACTGGCATCATTTGGCTAGTTCCTACACTATGGTATCTATTCACTTAGAGGAGAATATCGACTTTTTATATCGAATATAGATTTTTGCTATACATTATTGATATATAAGGTGCCCTCCAAAAGTCAGCTGAAATGATCACTATAACAATAAATGTAAGGAAATTCTAATAAAACCAAGTAAAATCATGGCTTTAAAAAAGAACTATTGAAATTTAATCAATTTAGAATATTTCCATTAATAAGAGAACCTTAACAACTCTAAGAATTATATGTTGATTAAAAGTTTGTGTTGATAAACAGTGAAATTACGGGTGTCAAAAGTTAATTGAAATTGTTGAAAAAATATTATAAGGATTGTGTCTTTGCCAATGTCTTAACTTTGAATATTCTTTATGACCGTCATTGTTCTGTAGAACTGCTTTAAGTAGTCTAGGCATCAATTCTACAAGATTTTTTAATGTTTTATCGGTATAGTCCAGCATGTCAATAATTTTATTTTTAAACAAAATCTGTTGCGTCTAATGGAAACAAGGATTGTGCGGTCTAATTCATCCCTCAAATTTTTAACGAGTTTAAGTTCGGATGACATTCCAGTAAGTCCACTTAGTTATCTTCAAAAACTTAACTTATTTAGTTATTCTTGTTGTATGCTTTGGATCGTTATCATGTTGAAACTTGAAAATCCGACCCAACTCCATTGTTTCAGCAGATTGTTTTAAATTGTCACCCAGAATATTACAATAGATTTGTGCTGTCATCCTGCCTTCAATTATTTGCAGTTGGCCCACACCATGCCAAGGAAAACACCCCCAAACCATCACACTCGCACCATTGTATTTCACAGTGGGCTGCAAGTATTTGTCGCCGTAAGCGTTACCATTATTTCTACTTTGCCGACGTCCAGTTCCAAATTGTTTACACTTTGATTCATCGTTAAAAACTACTCCCTCCCAAAAGACAATTAGCTTATACGAATATTTACGGGAGAATTCCAGCATTCGTTTTTTATAGATGGACATTAAAAGAGCTTTTTATTATTTCTTTCTAAAAATGTGACCTCGTAAATTAGCATCATGCAGGCGTCGCCTGATAATAGTTTCAGAAACCGAGGTACCTGTAACTGATCTTTGATTCCTCGTACCACAATCTTGGGATTCATTTTTAATTGCCGCAGTATTTGTCGATCATCAACAGTAGTAGCTCTAAGACGCCATGAATGTGATTTATTTACAAGAGTAGGACATTTTAAACTCTACCTTATTATTTATCGTACACCTTTAGAACTTTAAATAATTTTTCCACAGCACTAAAGTTTTTCGACTTTTTGTATTCACACACAATCTTTATTCTTTCTTCTATTGTTAATTTTGGCCTCGAAGACATTATTAATTCAAAAACAGTGAAATCGCTTCTCAATATTTAATTATTAGATTTAAACTTATATTTAAAACCGTTCAGAAATCCGTATCAGAAATTGTTAAACATGTCCTACTTTAACGGATTTTCGGCGCACCCAATTTGAGTAGTGAGCATACAAAATAGATAATAAAAAAACAGAACGGATTTAGGGAAATTCTCTACAGTCCGTATTAGAATAGTGTATCTGAACACAAATAGTAAACAATTCATTTATTGAACTGCTTATTTTAGAAATTATATGACATCATTGTTAAGATGAATTAATTTCAACTAACTTTTGAAGGGTACTGTAACTTTACCGCAATAACTGTCAGTTACATTTTAGAATTAAATTCACTTGTACTTATTCCATTGCAACAAGTTCCATCAAGTGCCGACAATCGAGAGTATGAATTACAACTGTCAGCTAACCTTCGGCTATCTATTGGCGTATACTGTTCGTGCCACAAACACACACAAACAACCCTACGTAAACGTCAGAAAAGTTAAGACTTATACGATGGAAAGAGAGGCCACTCGTAGGTGAATATAACCCAAGGTTATTAACGGTATGTAATCTTAATTAAATAAATAAATTTAAGTAAGAGGCACTATTTACTCAAATAATATCGAAGAATAAGTACTTCTGGGTTCTCAAATACCGCTTATATGGCGATGATCACAAAAGAAGAAAAATATGACAATGATGAGAGAACAGAATAAAACTGAAACTTAGTAAAGGGTGCCTCTACACCCATGTAATATCAGAATGTGTCATTATACACACTTCAGGCATGAGGGAGCATTGGTGTAGCGGCAAATAAGAGTTGAATATGGCAAACGTAACATAACAGTAGAAATAATGTTATGGAGATGCGCTCACTAAAAAGTTTGTGTGATATAAGTAGGAAATATAGTGAGAAATAATGAAGTAAGAAAACGATGTATGGTTGGAAAAAGATGTAGTGACAAGAATTGAGAAAGAGGTGCTGGGATGGTTAGAAGGATGAGCGAACATGGAACGATAACAAAATTAATCAAGCTTGAGTGGGTGAGTGAGCCAATGCGGGCAGACACACGCTTTAACCGATAGGTAGTTTACTGGGCGTTTGTGAAGAGTTCAAAGTTTGAGTTTAGCATGTAAAAATGAGCGAGAGAAAAAAGCGCGTCGTTAAAGCACCTAAACTAACCTGCAAACATTTATGGAAGTCTCGATAAATATGAAAGAGGAGCAAGCTCAAAGGCAGGATCGTAGAAAGCGATTTCCTATCATCTCTGCATACCCCGAACATTCAGAGACACTTTATTGCATAATTATAATCATATAAATAAATAGATATGGAAAGTCTTTAGGGATAGTGTAAACAGTCGGATCTATCATAAGTAAAGTGTGATACTAAAAAATTATAAAATATTGAGAGCGTTACATTAAGATACGCGAATATTTTAACCAACTTTAACGATTATTTAAAACAACGACAAAAAACAACAACCCATGCGATATCTGCCGGTATTAAAAACAAGCAATGAATAGTTCCAAAATAATGCAATGACTTGATTGAATGCCGTAGAATATATATATATGAACGTACGAAAAATTTCATACTCTTCCGTTCGCATAATTTTCATGAAGGGTACAAATTTTTTACTTTAGGTATTAATATATATAGAGGCGCTCATAGCCCAGTTGCACTCGGTGATTAGAAACAATCATCGAGGGTAAGCAATGATGGCGCGGTCAGTACCTGGATGGGTGACCGCTGGTGGCATGTTACCATGAGCGTCTCCGTGATTCCGGAGGTCACGTTAAGCAGTCGCTCCCGGTTATCATACGATAACAGTCGTGAAGCTTAGTTGGAGGCCTTCGGGAGGCTTAAAATCATCCAACGGCAAGATTTACGTAGCCACAACGTATTCTTGCCAGTCCCCAACCCGCACTTGGCCAGCGTGGGGACGTATGGCCTTAACCCTCTCCTGAGAGGAGACCCGAGCTCAGCAGTGGGACATTATGGGTTGTTGTTTGTTTATATATAGATTTATGGCAATGACTGACTATTAGTTTGTCAAATTCGCTTGTTTACCTTCGTTCTTAAAATGTGCATTTTGATGAAGAAGCCAGAGAGTTCCAGTGGATAGAAATTAATAATGATTGACGAATCGATTTGACGAATACTAGTTACCTACGTATATTTGCACTAACCCAAAAAATAACGAATTATTTAAAAAGAAACCCGACTGCGTCAATATCTGCCATCTTTATTAAATTCATTGAAGAACTGAAAAGATAAGATTATCTTTATATTTTTTTTTTCTAAAGTTTGATGTACCCAGTGTTACTCTCGCGACTAAGACGAATCTATTGACACCACTGACATAAAAATACAACAAGCTGTTTAGGCTCTAGGGCGTATCAAAGAAATATATACACACATTATATCTACTAATATTATAAATGTGAATATAAGTTTGTTTGTTAGCTTTCACGGGAAAACTACTTAACCGATCATCATGATACTTTTTATCAAATGCGAACATAGCCGCAGGCGAAACCTAGTACATAAATACACTCGAAAAAAACAACTCCTTTGGCAGTCGGGTAATAAAAATGTTTACATCATTAACCTGACCTGACCATCATTGACCCTCCATATCCACAACAAAATTTAAAAAACGGTCGGGAACAAACAGTATTTCCTCATTTTACAATATACTCGTATCTGCATAAACGGGTGGCGCACCTGCGAAGATCTAGACCATGACGGCATTCGCTTGGTCCCAGACCCACAGAAGTAGCTTATAAAATATATTAGGACGATTTGTTAACTCTATAACGTTCTTCGAGATATGCACTTATATGTACATTCATGACCAGGGGAGATAAGGAGCAGCGATCGGCAATAATAATAGTTAGGTCAGCACAGAGTATATGATAGAAATGTAAAAACCGTTATTAGGTTTACCAAAATCCGCAAGTTGTTTAAACGAATATTAATTTTGCTTGCATATTTTTATACCTAAATAGAACAACAGTGCCCTGATTATAGCCATGCTAACAATAATGCTAATGAAAAATTCATGTTTTGTTTGATTTCAATCATATTTCCTGGGGAACCTCTTCTAATTTCTAACCGACTTCAAAAAATGAGGTGGTACTATATTCCACTGTATGTATTTTTCTATATAACTGACTGTAATCTAATATAAACCTTTAAAACTCTCACGAGTTACACAAGATAGGGTATTTTATTGTTTGGGTAAACACAAATTAGTGTCATAATTTTTGCCAAAAATATGCCAGGCACGTCGGCACTAGTCAACTATGCACGAAGAAGAATGAATCTATTGTCCTTAAACGTTTGAAGAATCCAGAAAGTAAAAAAATATAATATGACAAACTAAGTATAAATATATATTTTGAATTTAAATCAAATTATACACAGACACAAAAGCGTGACAGAAGCTTATTGTATGATCACAGTGCTGTAGTTTTTTTTAAATGTTTGAGAGCCGTTTGCAATAATTCTATAAAATGTGAAACTCCTTGCTAAAAATGTTGTAAGTAGCAATAAAAAACCTCTCTAGTCGAAGTCAATAGTTCCTGAAAATAAACACATGTTAAATATTGGCATTACCGTTTGAAGTGCTCCCTTATTCGATCTTCACGAATGTTATCGGGTAAATTTCCAACCCACAGATGCCGAGTCTCTCTAACCATCTTGCTTCGAACTCCACATTAGGAATCATTACCCGTTCGCGTCACTACGTGGCATAAATCAATTTTGCACACAATTGTGATCCACACATTTTGATTAATCACTATAAGTGTACCATAAACATGGTACAGCACACAAGTTACACTTTTTAATAAAACAACACTATCTTTCACTTCACGACATTCGATAATCTCATCACAAAATTCACTTCACTATAAACACACCACGTAACAAACGCGAGCGGCGAGCGTACTCTCCGCGGCTCTCGAATTGACAGTGAAGCCAGCTTCGACGCGAGTTTGCCGATAAGCTCCGCCTTCTGACCGCTGCCGCGCAAAGTGGAGTAGGGTGCCCCTTGTAAGTTAACTTAGTGCACATCAAAACAAAGTTTTTGTTATGATTTAAAATTTTAATTGATACAAAGTAGGACTTAGTTTAAATTTAACAGCTAGTCTTTGCGATGAGACATAACTTTATCTTTCTAAAAGAAATGCTACACATTACAAATTATGCTCTAATAGTACTTTTAGTCTTTTACGTTTAAATTGAAATGGTCTAAATGAATTATCATAGAGAAAACCTCTCTTTATGTCATAACTCAAGTAAAACAGTTTTCCTAAACAGTACAAACCTGTCGTTGTAGTGGTCCGCTGGCCAGCTTTCCCTACGTTATTGTCGATCTCGCTCTGTATGTTGTCGTTGTATCTCTCTCTAACTTATACATAAAGTGTACGGGTGTTGCAAGAGGAGGAAATTTACCCATATGCTAGGTATTTCACCTAACCTAACCATTGAAAACTTAATACTTAAATTTTATTCTTTTTTTATTACATAAGACCAATCGTGCCTATCTTAAACTAAACTTAGTTCGTTTAGTTTTATTTGTTAGAAAAATTAATATTTATCTTAAAGAAAAAAATCTGACTAGCTTGCAATCTGACAAATCTGACTAGTTTCAAAGAAACAATACCTTAATAACTTTTACTAATACATATATAATTATCTCCCTATACTAGGGAAAAAGGGAAATTTAACTTAAATGTAAATTAAGACCTTTAGCACTAAAGTTGCTTTAACTACAATGTTTGAATTTTTCGCTGAGTTACATCAGCACGATGCTATTTGGTTTGAAGTCAGGCGTCACATTTGCGTTTAGTTTTAAGTCATTAATATGCTTCGCCTTTGTGTTTTTGTTATAAATGAAATCAAACCAGTTGTATACTAATCGAAACAGCAAACGGTTTAATGTTTGAGTTTATTTTTGTTTTTATATACGCATTATTCCCAAATGAAACTTGTTTTAACATTTTTGTCCTGTTTTTTTTATACTGTTCATTATACATACATTGTGTACTTATAAGTGAAATAGTAATACCTATTATGGAATAAACAACATCATTAGCTTTACATTTTAGTACCAAGTAAGTATTATTTTTTACGTTGCTTAGTAGGTATCTGATAAAATATAATGTAAAAGTACAATTTCTGACAACGAATTTGAGTCGTGACATCTGCTGTGTCACTTTTTTTTATTTGGATACTGTTATTGCATACACGTAACAAAAGATGAGTTACAAATATGTAGAAGTATCAATTGTTCGTATTGTTCACGGTGATTTTTTCCAAACAACTTCAACACGGATTTTAGGCAGGTACTTAAAATTTTAGGGCAGTTTACACACAAGCAAGGCTTTTTTATGGGGTCACGCAGGGTACGCAGTGGCCCCAAAGGAATTTAGAAATTTTTAAAATAGCTAATTTATTTTCAACGGCTTAACAAAAATGATTCAAACTAGTCTTCAAGTGCAAGTGATTAAAATTATGACTACATTTACTACCTTCTTACAGAACAGCAACCTAAAATGACAGTATACAGCAACCTAAAATGATTCGTGCTGTCGTGATTTGTATAAAGTTGCAACGAACTAAATGACTAGTGCGTTATGCATGCGTGTACGTACGTTTGAATCTAAATTATTATACAACATTCTAAAAAATCAAGATTTAAGTAGCTTATCCAGATTGAAAAAGTTATAAAAAGGCCGAGTTGGATTAGAGAGTGCATGATAGTAAACTTATTCGCTAGTAATAAAGTAGGTACTTTAATGTAGTGGTATAGAATAATATAGTGTTCCTATTTATGAAGTCAACGCCAACGAATACATTTCACAAATTTAGAACCTGGTATTAGGTACGCTTTCTATTGTAATGAGATGGAGAAGATTCAAAGAAAAATGCGATATTAAGATTTAAGATTATGTAACTTAACCGGTTTTTGAACTATCGGCAGAGTTATGCTCAATTGCATATTCCATCTTTGCATGAAAGACGAAGAAGATATACCAGTGAGTACTCATACAGGCGAGCGATGATGATTGCAGTTACGATGTTTCGCGTCCACCATTTTGTCAGTCGGAACCGCAGCGGTGCATGCAGTGTGGCGTTGTTTTGACCATGCATGCTCAACTACTAAACGTATGGACTTTTCTCTTGTTCGTAGCAGCGTTTCCGGCACGTAGTTACGCCATTGTCAACAGTATTCTGTCTGTAAAGAAACGGTCGGAAGGCGGGATATACCTATACCTACATTTGGCAGGAACACAATTAGTCGCGAGCTCTAGTATATACATTATAATCTATGGTCGCGAGTGCACCGCGTGAGTGACGAATGGACGGTGTGATTATTTTTAAGCAGTAAACGGCACGTGGCGATTTAAGTTTGTAAATATATTTTAATACTATAGATTATACTTATAACTTATATAATAATAACGATTTTCAAATTATAAATTATCTTAGTAATTATTGTAATTCAAAAAAACACAAATAATAAGATTATGGTTTATTATGTACCATTATATAACTGATACTGAGTTATCTAACTAATTATGAAAAATAAAATATCGATACCTCCTAAGTAGGCACTCAGGAGGTACCGATATTTTATTTTTTATTTTGTTATTTCGATCCGCTGCAGTAAGAAAAACCCATTGTGGAATAATATACGTAATAATATTAGTTCAATTGCTAAAACAGTGTTTCTTCATCAGAATCCTTTTTGCAACTGGCTCACGGAGATGAATAAATAATATGTTAGACTGCGTGAGTCAGTAAATCTATTGCATGCGTATGCGTCACAACTGCAAATATTACGATCATACTTTGAAGGCTGCTGCCGACGCATTGACGTTTCCGCCGACAGGTAGCGACGGCTACACTGGTTTTTACTGCCAAAAAAGTGCTGGTCATCTGTATACGGCCTAATGCTAGCAGTACACTCTCATGTTTCATTGCGTTTGCAAGGCGAGGAGCAGCGAATAGAGCTCTGTACACTCTCGACTCGACTCGTCACAGTTCTATTCGCCATAAGTACTTCATTCGTCAATGGATGAGGTAGTTGTAGACGTTGCTGCTAATATTATATGGTGTCGTTGATATGAATGGCGCTTTAACTAAGGGATAAAACCCAAGAGAAGAAATTATGTCCAATGGTTCAGAACCCTACGTGCGCCAGTCCGACTCGCACTTGGTCGGTTTTTACTGTGATGCTGAAAGATAGTAAAAAAAGCTTACATGTTTTTTAATTATTATTTTAATTCAAACAAACATTTCTATATTGTCTATAACATTTTGTATATTGTTATAGTTTAAGAAAAATTTTTTAGATTAGCTCGTGGGACTTTACAAATTACAAACATACATAAAGAACACCCAGACTAAGAACAACAATTCGTCAACTGTGAACATTTCTACAGTATCTACTCAGTTCAGTAGAAAGTCGCGAGGTGATCGGTGACGGTGATTTTTGACCTTGTTAATAATATCCCTACGGGTAGATATGTATACAAGTATTATAAGAATACTTGGAATACTTTTCTATAATCTAATATGTAGTATTCTAATATATATTAATATATATTTATATCAGCAGGGATAAATGGAATAGAGGGATTTTTGCAACAGTATACAACGTGCAGTTTGCATTTAATGTTTAGGTTATTTTTTTTGTTTAAATGCATCAGTTTCCGAGCTAGCTATAACGAGCTATATGACTGAAGCCGGTAGACTATGAATTAATATTTTATCCCGAATCTTTTTCTATAACATATAGATCGCCGTCTTTCAGCTGCCACACTGGTTTTTTATTTTCTCTAGACAACATATTAACTCCACTGTATTATGATATTTAGTCTAAACGCACTAACTATCAAATGCCTCTCACATAGCCACCCACACACATACAATAATTTAGCAACTAAATGCTCTAAAGCTAAACTGACACACCTTGTACTGGGCCTGGGTTACATCGATACTGAGTGGTTATTATCTATCTGGATATGATGACATAGTGCTGAGATAATCATTATGTCAATATTTTGTTATTTTAATTAAAATACATAATTTTAAATTTTAGAATTATTTTTGTTTTTAATTTACTTTGTTATTTTAACTTAATTTAAATTAGTATTATAATTTGTAAAACGTGATGTTCAAGCCGAATACGGCTACGGCGGCCAGCCAACTACGCAGGAGATATTATAGAGCACAATCAGAGGTGCACTCTCTGTTCCCTCTCATAATCCGATGGGATGGTTAACCGTAACGACCAGGGAGAGATCAAGCGCAGGACCGACAGCTTTACGAGCTCTCCGAGGCACGGGGATCCAGAACCTAAATTCCAAACTCCGACCTGTTATTAAGAATTTCTATACTCATAAAAACTCAATTACACTTTTGGCCCGATCTGGGATTCTAACTCGAGATCTTGCTCTGCAGTCATATACGTCAACCACTGTAAAAAGGTATCCTGTAGGCGTGTAATTTCACTGTTGCATAATTTTGTATTTTGTGGCAGCCCGAGATGCAAGCGTTTGCTTAGTTTGGGTGCCCCCACCAATTACTGTAACACAACACAACAAGTATTTGAATAAAATTTTAATTTTGTTAATAAATATGTTTTTTTTGCGCTAAAACTGTTACTGCAACTTTTTTCCATTTATAATATATATATATATACATATAATAATATAATTGTTTATTAATTATTTTTCTGTGTTACATGAAAAGTAGTACAACTCTACGTTCCTTTTCATTGAATTATGTTTAGTAAATTCCAAGCGGGTATCCAGACAATACGCCTGCCCTACTTGCCTAGGTAAGGTATGTAAATGCAGTAGTTAATCAGTAAAAGCTGTTTTCTGAAAATAAATTGCCAAATTGCTAGACACATAAATAGATATAAAATAATTATTTTTTTAATAGACAATTACTGGCCGCACTGATTAACTTTTAACTTGTTTGTCAATTAAGGATGTTCGTGTTAGGAATGATCGATATTCATCAATGTTGATAAAACATTGATGTTTAGCAGAAAAACATCGATGTTTTGACATCTATATTTTGACTTCCATAATATCTATAAATAGATGTTTTGGCTTCGATAACATCGACACATCGTTGTAAAACATCAGGATTGAAAAAACTCTAAACACTTATAAACAACAACAAAAATCGAAGTTCTCAACGCATATAATATTTTCATTTTTACAAGTAAAAAATAATTAAATCAGTATAGTATGGTCAGCGAAACGGAACCGTCGAAAGTGGTTCAGCGACTTGTCAATACAATAACAACAACAACTAATACAATTAAATACAATTTGATTAATACAACCTGAAGTTGCTGAAATAATTGTTTCGATCATTTTAAAAAACAGACACAACCGTGAACATTTTATTCTAATACTAGCTACTAACAGTGACTTTAGTTGCTACAATAAGATCTTTTTAAAGTACGTTCTTAAAGAGACCATGATACTTTCAAAGGATGTTTTTTATGTAATACTAGCTGAGCCCCCCGGTGTTATCCGCATTTGTAGTTGCAAACGCGGGCGAAGCTGCGAGCTGCGGGGCGAAGTTAGTTTAAAAAAGTAGCCTAAGTTACTCCTTGTATCATCAGTTATCTGCCAGTCTATCGTCTATAGTCTATCGGTCTAGTCGTTCCAGAGATTACTCGGCACCAACAGACAGTATATGTGTCGTGTATATACACATGCGTTCAGTAACAAGCGATTATTTCATTATATGTTTAATGAAATTTATTTAAATATCAACAAAATATCAAATGCATAGAGGTTAAAATAGATTACCTATTTAGCTGTTGGACCGAGCCTATTATTAGCTATTTAAATGCGTGGGTAAAAAGTTGAACGTTGATACTAACGTCTACACTCTCCGTTTAGTCGTCTACGCATTCAACTAGTCGATCAAAGAACGATAAACAGTTGAAGCGTTGATTGTACGTGGACGGTTTATTTAACAAGTTCGTCACTTCAACGCCCATCACTAATTTAGCATTTCATGTCAAACTATCATGTCTTCTGTCATGTAAATGACAGATGAATCTGACTTATTTTTAGACGCAAGTAGATAAATATAAAAACAGTTCCCGTGATTAGTACTATTATTTTTCCATCTACATAAAATACAATGTATTTGAGATCTAGACATCTTCTGAACTGGGGTTACAATTTCTCCGCACTAAGAAGTAACCTATACAGTTCATTAAAAATCTTAAAATCCAATTCTGATCAAGATATTGATATAAGTGAAAACTGCGTACAAAAATTAAAACAATTATGCGTTAATAGTGACAATTTTCTAAGAATTTGTGTAGAGAGTGGCGGTTGCTCTGGCTTTCAATATAAGTTCGATTTAGATGACAAAATGGCAAAAGATGACAGGTTTGTATGATGACATATCTTTAATGTGACTAGCTCGTAGGGAATAATAGTATAATCGTTACATTAACAAATGTAAAGTGTGATATAATGTGTGTGATAGTGATAGAGTTGATAGTTTTAGTTAAACTAAGCAATGATAAATTTGTGTGCTTGTCAATAGCAATTCTTAAGTCTTAGTGGCTATACTCTGATTTTTTCTGGATATAATCTAGATACTGTCTTGATGATTGAAATGGTATTAAAGTTTAACACCTAATTTGCAATACAGTTCGATTTAATTATTTTGTATTTTCAGATTATTTGAAAAAGATGGAGTTAAAGTAGTAATTGATGAGACTTCTTTGGAGTATGTTAAAGGTTCTACAGTGGATTATCATACGGAGTTGATAAGATCAGCATTTAGGATAGTACAAAATCCTAATGCTGAGGTAGGCTGCTCCTGTGGTGCTAGCTTTTCTATAAAAATAGATTAAATTTGTTAGTTATTGTATTAACTATTGTTATTGTAAATATTTTAAAATGAGTTGTTAAAGCAGCTTAAAAAATTCACTTAAATGGAGTGTAAAAGAGTGTCTCAAATAGGCATGATGACTAATTTTGAAAAACTGCCTATTATATAATTAAACTATTTCATGACTTCATCTGATATAAAACTATCCTTCACAAACAATACCTATACTGAAAACTGCTTTAAAAATTAGATTAATTTATTTGAATGAGAAAATAAGTGTTATATAGTTTATTTAATGTTAATAAAATGTAAAAAAGAAAGTATTATTTACACGCTGGTTTCTATTTGAACCTATTTGAAGTGTGATGATATAGGTGTTTCCTGTTGTTACAACTGCTCACAACAGACCACGTGCATACCAAATGGAGTAAGTTGGCTTGTACTGTTCCTTCTTTACAGCCAGAAAAGCAAATTCAAATTGCAATATCGTGAATGTGTTTCATGTGTTGCCAAAATATATTTGGACCCTTTTGTTACAGTGTGACATCTAAATCTATACATTGATATATTATAACCTAAATGCTAACTGTTCTAACCATTTAATTTTAAGCATAACTTTCCCAGGAAGCATAGCCATATTGATTTCAGCACAAATGGGCTGGCTCAACTGGGACAGTGCTAACCTCTCACAGACAACCAACCTAAAATGAGAGAATTCATACTCCAATCAATATTTCATTGGTAAGAGTAAGACCGGAGGTCCTATGATGCAATGAGTGTGGTGACCACTACTCTGGGATTCTGCTCGTACTTTTCATTAGGCAGAGTAGAGTCGCTTTCATATTCAATCCATTGATTAGGTGTAGTAGAGCGCCAATGATCAGAATAATCAGCCTATCATCATTGGTTTTAGGCTCAGTGGTAGTAAAAGTCAGACAATTGTTTGATCTTAATATTATGTAGTTCATACACTCTCATGCCTATAATACTTAGTCTGATCATAAATACTGTTACAATTGAAATAAACAAAATATTATATATATGAATTTGGAATCTGTCATTTTTATACAAATGTTCATTGTGTTTTCTTATCTTTTTTTTTAGAAAATAAAAACAAAATATTTTGTAATATTTAAATACAGTGGAGTGATAAAGATACCCGAATCACTGTGATTGCATTGCGTAAAATAGTTATGGAGCCAAATACAATTTTTCAAGTCAAATGTTTGCGTACCGGGCTATTGATAGGTACAATGAAAACTCTGTTTGTGACAGAAAAAGATGAAATCCTCTCCGAAAGTAACAGACTTTATGACAGATGAAGATAGCACCTGGAACCATGTCGCATATTTTAAAAGATGACTTAGGACTTACTGCCTATTAAGAGACGCCCTGGTCATTTCTGATAATTTATAAAAGAATAGGGTGGTAAAGTCAAAACTTATGGGGTACACAAAGTTAGGTCACAAAAAAAAGTTGTTTTCGGAGCAGATATTTTTTTATAATTGAGAAATATTTTAACAAACAAAATGACCGTATTTATGCTGAAAGCTCTTAAGAAGCTTCCCAATTAGTCAACAGAGTACAGCGTGGGCGCCGTGGGCTTTATCCGACTTCAGTGATGGTTAGGTTTGTTATGAAGGAGTGACTGAGCCATATTTTTGTGAAAAAAGTATCTAAACATCGGCACTAATGTAGACCAAGACCATTCTTGAGAAGGTAATCCCCTAACAACACCATGTTCAATAACCAAGAACGATCCTTTTAGCAAGATTCGGCGCCGGGTCATAAAGCTCGATCCACCCAATCCAACCAATTTTGGTTGGACCAATCTTCGAAACGAACGTTCCGGACTTCATCAAAGCTGAAGACTGGCCGTCATCAGAGCTGAAGATTGGCCGTCATCTAGCATTGCAGCCAATGGAGAGCACTTCGAATAAGCTTTATATATTTTTAATGGTTTTATATTAATGTATTAAACTAGCAAACCGTAATAGTAATAAATGTTACGTACAACAAAAGAGAGCTCAATATATGCCAATACATGTCTCACTCAGTCTCATGTGCGTGGAAAATGCCCCCGCGCTCTTGCCCAAAGAGGCAGTAAAATTGAGTAGATATAGAGGATAATTGGCCTCTTGTGAAATGTAAAATGTTTTAAAATAGTTGTGTGTGTTGTGTTTCAGTTTCGATGACAGGGTCGGACAAAATTTTTGTATGATCTGAAAATATTTGTTTCGGAGTTTGGGTGTCTTAAAAAAAGTATATATGTGTATTTATATCTAGTACCTACCTATAATATAAGCTCTGCTTAGTTTGGAACTAGATGGCGTTGTGTTTTAGATGTCGGAAATATTTATTATTATTGCAGGCCAGAGGCCTTGCCCTAGAAAGGAGGCTTAGGTCTACAATATGACAAAAGTAAAAAAAAGTGGTACCCTTGTTTACTACATCTTTAATGTATACATAACCAATATTTAGAACGTTGGATATTTTAAGGTTACAGTAGTAAGCATCAATGAGACGGTGTGATGTTGATGGCGGCCCAAACGTTGTCAAGTTTGGTTTTTGGAAGACTGATCATGGGTTCAGTCTTGGTGTTGGAGTTGGCAGTTGATCTGTAATTAAATTATATATTATGTTCTATTGGTTCTCTTTTAGCAAGTGTCTTTTTTGTTATTATATTACGTCGTGCTATTTCTGAGAAACTTTTTATTGAATATGTACTTGATTTACAAAAAAAGAAATTCAATTTTAGTAAGTGTTATACCGGTCACTACAGGTGTATTACCATAAAGCATTGGTTATTGAAGTTATAAAATATTCATAATTTTTGAAGTAGGACCTTATTATGTTACGATTCCATATGCGAATGTTGTTCTTATACGTAACCTTTAAAGTAAAATATCTTTTAAACCTCAATAACTAACAAAATCAAATAGGGTCAATGATTATCTGAAATATTATTGTATGGAATTTGAATAATTACGTTGTAACTTTATACGTTTCGGGAGACACTAGTAGGTATCGAATCTAGGCATATGAAATGAATCTTCTTTTTACCTGACTGCGAAAGAAGAAGGGTTATGTTTTTCTAGTATATGTATGTATATATATTTCTTTGGCAAGCCCTAAGGCCAAAACGGCTTATCGTAATTTTATGTGAGTGGTGTCAATAGATTTGTCTTAGCCGTGAGAGTGACACTGGGTTCATCAAAAAAAAAAAATTAAGAAAAAAACATTTCTTTTCAGTTCTTTCTGTCTTTTCAGTTCTTCAATGAATATAATAAAGATGGTAGATATTGACGCAGTTAGTTTGATTTTGGGTTTTTTATTTTATATATTTAATTAAATCCAATATGGAATCGTATCCGATTATACTGTTTCAAAGGCAGAAATAAATATCTAGATACTAATGTTTTTTTAATCATAGTAGCAGTATAATATTTAGTTCCGATACGCTTGTTAGGAATAGAAAAGTCAGTACATACAAACAGGTAAAAACTACTACTCCAAACCAAACTACTTTTACATGGATAGTATTAGTGAAAAAAATCAATACTATCGATACTATTGCTACCAATCAATTGTATTACTCCATTTGAGGTATCGATAATATTGATAAAATCGATTGTATCGATACTATTGATAGCACTATCGATCTTGTAACTAGTTTTCGAGGTCAACTATCGATAGTTGTTTAACTTTAATTTAGAGTTTCTGTCATTAGATACGGTTCGTTTCAATAGTGATACATGATTCATCACTCCAATTTAGACTTCTTTTCTGATAAATCCAAAAAATATTCTTGCGTAATGAGTGTGTATTAAATAGGTAAGATATTAAAAATAACCTTTTTTTTATCTGCACTAGGTTTTTATAAAAGAGTTTAATGTATAATTTACTTTTCTATTATGTTTACTTACTGCTGCAACTCCGCCGTGTGAATTAGGGCATCGTTGACTTTCTTCACATTATGAGGAGAGTAGCGGTTGTACAGGCCCCAGATACTGTTCATTAACTTACTATTGTACTTCAAAGGTGATAACTCCATGACTGTAAAATGACATTCCTTTACTGTGGTTGTATTAAATTTTTATTTTAATATCTTTATTTCTGTCCTGTTGAGTCGGTACACAATCGCATTTGTAATTGACAGAAAACTACTTGCGATAAACTTTTAGCCAATAACATTCATGTCTAAGTACTCATTGCCGTTTTATTCCGTAGTTGTCAAACATTTAATCAGGTATGTTTTAATTGTAAATAACATATTTTATCTTACATGTATCTGCGAAAAACTTTTTCGATTCGTTCCCCTTGTTTGTTTTGGACAGCTTCATGTTGTGCTGGGTTTCGCGTATGCGCCTTGCAGAAAATGCAGAAGGCGGGATTGAAGCCATGATTTCAAGTTGACAACCTGTAAATAACAACCAGTGTTACGTTATGGAATAGTAAGTGTATTGAGGCGCTCATAGCCCAGTTGCACTCGGTGATTAGAAACATCGCATGTTATCATGAGCGTCTCCGTGATTCGGAGGTCACGTTAAGCAGTCGGTCCTGGTTGTTATCATAGGATAACAGTCGTGAAGCTTAGTTGGAGGTCTTTGGGCGGCTTCTAAACATCTAACGTCAAGATTACGTAGCTGCAACGTAGTCTTGCCAGTCCCCAATCCGCACTTGGCCAGCGGCCTTAATCCTCTCCAGAGACCCGAGCCCAGCAGTGGGACATTATGGGTTGTTGATTGATTGATGGAAGTATATGTAGTACCTATAGAATAAAACGCTTAAATTGGTTGTAAATGAGTACCTATGTCATTTTTTAAAGGAAAACTTCTATATGCTAGTTTGGATGAGGGGTTTATTAACGTCAGCCATCATCGACATGGTCACGTGAGATGTTGCCGCTTGAGCCAAAATGAATGTATAGATATATATTTAATAAAGTATTCGCTGATAAATGCTCTGCAATTTTTTATCTAGATGTAAGATCAAAAAAATTATCTAGAATATCCAAAAATAACCACTGTTTGCTTATGGTTTTATTTGTCATTTCCGTCGGCAGCTCTCATTTTTTAAGGTATAGGCCTGCCAGTAACTGCCTGATGGAAAGGAGCGAATGTAGACAATGCAGCATGGTGACCCACACCATGGCGGCCTAACGATGCTTCTGTATTATTGGGCCACCAGTATCGCACTCGTCAACGAAACACGACAGCACGAATGCTGTCTGTCACTTTAGGTTGATCTTCTGTGCGAGGGAAATACCGCCTCGATCGGGCCAGCCTCTACTACCTACTACCTTTAAACTCATATATGCTTTGGGGTTTTTAGTTTAGTTTTGATGTAGCCATAGTTCATCAACCTTCGGTGTTGACTATAACTTATGCCGAGCAGAGTGAAATTGCACTTGGCATAGTATAATAACAATAAATGACTATGTACCTAAGTGACTATTGTTCCAGTAAATCTGATCCTGACTAGTAGGACTCACTACTGACTATTATTATTAGTGTTACATATCTGTAGACAGATACCTACTTAATAAAAACAGGCATCTTTTAAATCCTACGTAGGTATTGGACCTATTGTTAATGTTTAAATGCGTTCTTGTTTCAACAACAAAATCTGGATTGGATTTGATTTGATCGGTGTTATTGCGAATCCGTTTTAAACCCAAACAAACTCATTTCACATTACCATCGTGTCGCCGGCGTCGGCAAATACGATAACAAAAACCTACCCATGACAGTTGGCATACTTACTTACCTTTTTGTTCCGAAAATTGATAGCCACAGAATAAATACCTAAGTATAAGTCTTCTTCCATGAAACTATTTTGCTAATTTCAACACAAACCTTATGAAAAATTACTGGCCACCTTTTATTATTATATATCTTTATTGTATACATGCAAAATTACAAAGTTAAAAACAGAAGATGAGTCACAAATATGCAAATGATACAATAGGCGGTCTTATCGCTCACGGCGATCTCTTCCAGACAACCACAAAATGGATTTTCAGTATACAAAAACTTCGGGTAGCTCACATACGAGTACAAGTAACACATCTAATCCTCTACGTGAGTGGTTAAAAAATATCATTTAAACATTCATGCACCGAAATAGCACCCACTCACTTTCACATTACACACATNCGTGGACAAGCATGGCTTGAGCCACGATTCCGATATAAGGATTGCGTGGAATAAGGATTGGAATAAGTGATTTAGTACGTTTTTTTAATATGTTTAAAGATTATCTGTTACTCTTCTTTTGTTTGCAACAATGAACGTCTCGCGGGTAAATTTTTGTTCTATGATTTTCTATGATCCTAAACGAGGGTTAAACTTCAAGGAATCTCAAAAAAACTTAGAAGCTACTTTTGGGGAGTCTGCTCCTGCGTTAGCAACAATTACTTATTGGTTTCGTGAATTTAAACGTGGTCGAGAGAACTTAGACAATGGCCCCAGGCCCGGCCTACTGCAGTAACTCATGAAAACGTCAACAGGGTCGACTGGCTATTGTGAGAGAATAGACACATCGAGAGATACAGGCTGAACTAAACATTGGATCACAGACAGTTTCCACAATCCTGCATGAACACTTTGAAGCTTGCTTTGCGGTGGATACCGCATTCTCTCACCGATGTGCAAAAATGTCGTCGTGTTGATTGGTGCAAATTTATGTTGGTAAAGTAACAAGGTCGTTCACAAATCGTATCTCATATTCTTACAACTGACGAGCTACGATCCTCTCACGAAGCAGCAATCCACACAATGGAAGTTCGAAGAGAATAATTTGTCCACATAAGTTGTTCGCGGTCGGAGCGTTGATAAAAAATGATAGCGGTTTTTTTTTCGACGCAATGGACCAGTAGCAGTAATTCCGCTATAAGACCATAAAACAGTTACTACTGAATGGTACAGCGAAGTTTGTCTGTCTCAAGCTTTCAGGCAGTTGAATAACGAGCGCCCAAAGAGCGGTGGTATCTTTTTTATTTCCACAAGTCATCAATGTTTTTTTTGGTTTGGTTTTTTAAATGTTTTGAATTCTGGCTCAACCGAATGCATAAGTGCATTGGGTTGGAGGAGGATATTTTGAAAAGCTGTAAATAAACTTCTTTATATTCTATTTTTCATTTCAGTAATTATTTTTGGAGCAGCCCACATACGTAGACTTTCTAATTTTAAGAGAAAAGCATTTAACTCGCACGATGTTCACTTATAGCGATGTTCGCTAGTTTTTTTTAATTCAATATTTTGTATTCAATCCACTGAGAGACAATACCAGGCTCATTTACTTAAGAGTATTATAAAAATAAATACAAAATATTATGTTTTGTTTTTTTTTAAATAGAAAACTCCCCCTTTTGGAATATACATTCCTGTGTCACGGGGATATTTACAAACATGAAACGGACACAAAGTACACCCAGACTTAGAACAACAATTTATGGATCACAGTGTTGTCCCATGTAAGATTTGAACCCACAACACTTGACGCAGTAGGAAGCGGTGTGGCGACCACTGAAACCACTAGGCCAACCGTGTAGTCATGATGAAATCATTTATTTAATCTAATAGTTATACAATCATTATCTTATTTATGTTCGTATTTTATACGAAAGGATTGTAATGTTTGGACACTAAGCTGTGCCGGTTCGATCAGTGTATTTCCACGACCACAAAATATTTTTTAAAGACAGCTCTCGCTATTGGAATGTGGCATGTGTCAACACAAAGAATATCCAGACAAAGAGCAACAATTTGTGGGTTGATCGTTTTTTGTTTTTGCGAAAGACGGTCCCCATTTCATATCATCCACATTTTTTATATTTTTTATCATTAATTCCATCACGACGAAGACTTGAAGACTTAGAATTGAAGACTTGATATACTTGACCTTGGCAGAAATAGCTGATCCGGCTAGTTGCCATTCATTAAAAGAAGAAGAACAATTTGTGGATCACACGAGGTGTTGCCCCATGTGGGATTTGAACCCACAGCACTTGGCGCAGTAGAAAGCGGCGTGGCGATCGCTTAAAGTACCGTGTCTGTGCAGTAACCACTGAAAAGCCATTATTTTATTACTTTTTACCCCGTGAGTGAGATCACAAGAACCCAAACTCAAATCGCTTTTCGCCTGATTCTGGGACGGAACTCAAAAGGCAACTACGCTCTTGTGGTCCCACCTGTGGGCCTCACATATCCTTAAACAACTACAAAGAATTAATTAAAAATAACGAACGTCAACGACAACTTGAAATTAACTTTTGTGAGCTGGTTTTTTTTCGGTGGTCCTTGTCCCCCCAAGACAGGATGGCCTAAACAATTGCCAAAATAGCTTGTAGGCTAATCCAATACTGTCTCTCCGACTAAGCAGTTAGCTCTTCCTACTGTAGGAATTTGATTTTTTTTTGCAATATCAAAGGTTAATTAAGACTTTATCATTGACATAAATAGACCAACGCACGATGCTATCTTAATATGCTACAAGAGGGCAGCGTCAAGTTGGTGTGGTCATTTTGGTACAAATGTTCTGTGCACAAAAATAAGTTAAAGGTTCTATATTATTAAGTAATGGGAACATGTTACAAATATAACTTAAAACTGATCTGACAGGCTCAGTCCCAGTATTCAGATTTCGTTTTTTTGACGAGGGCAGTGCCTTGACCTTATGAAAGAGGACGTTTAAATATGACAGACTTAGATGATAAACAACACTCCACGGTGATGTTTTTATTTATATAGGCAAATGTAAACATCTACGACGATAAGTACATTTTAAGTGTAGACAAATGCAACATATTTTAAGAATACAAACAATAGGAGTCCCCTAAAATGGTATAACATCTGTTATATGTATTGATATGTTCTAACAAATCTACTTTACAATTCTGTAATTTGATCAATTATCTTTTGTATGTGTCAGTGTCGTTTCTAGAACACTACAGTACCTGATAATTACAAAATAAATATTCCTTACAAAACATTTGACGTTACAGAAACAAATTAAGTATTTTGGATACAAACAAGTTCTGAAATAATATGAATATTTTGTTATATTATATTTACTTTATACTATACCTTTACACAGATTGAAGAATATCTTCCGAAGTGTAACGTTATTGCGGTTTGCAATCTTGGAATCTTTATAGAACGGGCCTTTACACACACCGCTCGCTTTCGTTAGGTTCGCTGTACCAAGCAGCACCATGAAATCACAATCTGGATTTATAGACGGGGAGAACACTGAGAAGGGGGAGAGAGCACGAGACCTCGACCGTAGCACTAGACGACAGACTAGTAACTGACAGAGAGCCAGTGAAACGACGATAGCGTTCGTGTGACCCTTGCCACGGGCGGACTTAACACACTGATAAACCAGCAGTAGTAGGTACATTACGTACCATTAATGTAATATTCTCTTCTCACGAATACTTTTAAACATATAGCTCAATAAAACGACATGAAACTGCAATAAATTTTTAGCAGACATGTTATCGAAACCAAGATGGTAGGCAAACAATCGCACCTTACAGCTTTTCATTTCTTTGGGTACATATGCATTAGATTTGGAATAAAAATATTTGTGGTCAAGATCTTTTTGATTAACATTGTGTACAAAAGTTCCAGAACAACGTGTTTCGTTACGTTTTAGAGTATCTCCGTTACTTCGTACCTACCTGCCTAATAGTAACGTGACGTGCAATGATTTGAATGCGTCATCATATCTCTCTAACGTGCAGTGATACCTAGAATAAACATTTACGTACAGTTGGCAATTATATAGTAGTCGTATCGTGTTTCCATTGTTTTTGTCTCTTAACGGGTTTTCTGCAATTCTATTGGTAGTAGAGCCACGCTTCTTTCAGTACTAACGGGGCGGCTCGACTGGGGCGGTTCTACCCTCGCATATATCAACGTAAAGTGACAGCGTTCGTGCTGTCGTGTTTCGTTGGCGAGTGCGAGACCGGAGGCCTAATGATGCAGAATATATCATGCTGCATATTTGCATTGTCTGCATCCGCAATGAGTATGCTGACCACCACTCTTGGTTTCTACTTTACTTTCCATCAAGTTGAGTTAGTTACTTTGGCAGGCTCATACACTTTAGATAGATAGAAAACTCTTTATTTGCACACTATAATATTACAGTTAGAAGAGAGTACATAAAATGTTAGACGGAGTGTACAAAGGGCGGCCTTATAGCCAAAAGCAATCTATTCTAGGCAACCTTACACTTTAAGGTAGGTATATTCCAATACTCATAAGCTGTCTCGCTAATGTTATTATGTATGTAATGTAAGGTTTTTATTGGCGGAGTCGTGTGTTGTACTGCGAATTGGCTCCCTTGTCGGACGTCGGGTTGGCACGCACGCACGTATGGTCAGCTGATTGGCATGACAAACCAATTTTCTTTAGTACATGTCGGTTGGTTAGACTTATGTAATTTATATGTTTTACTAGCTTTTGCCCGCGGCTTCGCTAGCGGGTATTTAGATTCCTGCGGCAAAGAGTAGCCTTCTTCAGGGATCGAAGTGTCTCCAATCCAAATTTCATTGAATTCGGTGTTGCGGTTTAGCTGTAACAGCGTAACGAACAGACAGAGTTACGTATTTACGAATTTATAATAATAGTATGGATTCCATAAGCAAAAAGCTTAAATATAAACACATTTTTTTTATCAATATTTCTATTCAATATTTTACATCTCGGTATACTTAAAATCTACGTATCATTTTTGATTTTAGTTATAATTTCTTTGTAATACTGAAAAAAATGAAAAATAAATATCAAAAATTAATTAATCACATCTAAAAAATATACAGATTATTAAAAGTGACAATTATTGTAAGAATAATTGAGATTTAACCAAAAGATTGATAAAACTTAAGATTGGCAAGTTTAAAGTTTACAAAACACAAACAAAATAGAGGATATTTACTAAATAACATGCAGAGGCTTCACAAAATTAACAGCAAGTTCATAACAGGTGAAACAATATTTTCTATAATAGATTTAAAAGACAACACTCACACGTTATAGTGTTATGTCCATTAGATAAATTTATTAAGTACATCGGGGCTGCTGATTCCTAACTTGGAAAAATTATAAATGCTTAATCAGCATATCAACGCTAAGTTTTAAAAATCTATAATTAAAAACCACAAATATAAAAGTACCTTTTACAAGCGGTTTTCGTTTGTACGTAGCACGTAGCATTGTTTATAATTTCAATATTATCCTAAGATGTCTTTCTTACGTATCATATTTCATATTGTTACGTTTATGTTTTATTCTAAAATATTAAATGAATAATGATATAAATAGCGGTGTTAAAATAAGAACTAAGCAATCGGCGATTACGAACGCTGCCAGTGCAAAAGCTCAGTCAGCCCATGTTGAGATAAATTTACCTGCAATACAAGCTTTATTATTTTTTTTTATTTTTTTTTTTTATATTTAAGCTGCCAAAATGACTCTGCCCTGCCTGATGGAAAGCATGAGCAGANTATTTAAGCTGCCAAAATGACTCTGCCCTGCCTGATGGAAAGCATGAGCAGAATCCAAGAGTGGTGGTTACCATCCTCAATGCGAAAAAGAACAATTCAGCATGGTGACCCACACTATGGCGGCCTGGGGGGAAGGGGGATGGCGAGGGGGATAGGGGGCGTTGGATTGGGGTATGGGCCTACGGTATCCTCACTCACTCGATGAAACACAGCGTAAGCGCTGTTTCACACCGGTTTTCTGTGAGGCCGTGGTATCACTCCGGTCGAGCCGGCCCATTCATGCCGAAGCGTGGCTCTCCCACGGTGAAATGCTTACTTCTACTTTTCCGCTTGATTACGGATTAAATTACTTTTACTTTTCCATTTGATGAGAAATTAACAATACAGTTTTATCGTGGGAGAGCCATTACCACGGTCTCCCAGTGAGTCATCCCACAAAGGTCGGCAACGAACTTGTGACGCCTCTAGTGCTGCGGGTGTCCATGGGCGGTGGTAATCGCTTACCATCAGGCGATAACGTCTGCTCGTTTGTTGTTGCTCGTTGTTTTAAACTCGATAAAACACCCCTATTCATCCCATGGGTGTCGTGAGAGGTGACGAGTGAGCAAACTATGGAACATTGTATGTATATTATTTATGCAAAAAGAAGGAAGACTTGAAACAAGCTAACCCCGCTAACCAGCGTGGCACAGTAGGCTAAAACCAAATTTCTGATGAGAGGCCTACGTCCAGCAGTGCACTTTAAAGCACACAAGGCTTCTTAAAAAGTTTGCCATTTTGTCTTTGGTTAAAATGTTTTTCGTTTCACTCAATGTTATAGACAGGCGATGAGAGCGAGTATGTAAAAAATAAGAAGGTGCAAAGCTTTTCGACAGATTTATATGTCGTAATTTTTTTTATTAAATTTAAAAAATAATAATTTCATGTTCTCTTCATTTAAGTTTGTATGGTTGCCTGTGACACAAAATATGTATATTTCAAAATGCGGGAGTTTTTTTTTAAAGGGAAGTATAACATTGTATAGATAATGTGTTACTTACATATGTTTTAGTGTAGGTTTAGTACGTTCTGATGACCGGTGGCACTGTCTTGCACTCCTGTTCGTTGAGTGTCCCGTCAATGACAGGTCTGTAGGATAACTTGGTCTCGCCGGTTTCGGCATCAGTATTTGCCATAGTATGCTTCCTCCAGTGCTGCTCGAAGGGAAGTTTGGTCTGGTAACAAGGAGGATTTATTAATATTCTGTGTTTTTTTTTCATTAAACTTTTATTTAAATTCTAAGATATTATGCCAAAAAGCAACCTCAAACAAACAAAAAAAATAGTGCTAGATGCTATACAGTGTGCGAGGTTTAAAATAGCATAGGATTTTAGATGTGTCGAAGTTGGTACAACTATGAAACAATGAGGATGCCTGTTAATACTGAACCAGTAACCTCATTTAATGTGTAATGTTATTTTATTCATAACTAGCTGAACTCCGTGATGTTATCCGCGGTATAACATCAACCGCAGATAACGCCGCGGATCGAAGCTAGTCTAAAAAAGTAGTCTAAGTTACTCCTTATATCATAAGCTATCTGCCATTGAGAGTCCCGCTGAAATCGGTGCATCCGTTCCAGAGATTAGGCGTAACAAATAGACAGACTAAAATTAAAAAAAAAGAAATTTTGGTATGTGTGCCGTGTTATACAAATGCATTTAGTAAAAAGCGGTTATTTTAATCTGACAAACAGACACTCCAATTTTATTTATTTGTATAGATAATCAATTCGATAGATAATAACCTCAGTTTATTTAGCCATGTCAATTACAAATTTAAAAAAAACCCAATCTAATCTGTTCTTCTATTTTTTGATCTTTACAACAAAGATGCTGTTATTTTCTGTTATCAAGTGTACTGTAAATGTACACTACCTATATTTTACTATAATTGTGATGATGTGCGTTAAAACTTACTTTTGCACTTGTAATATAAAAAGATGATTATGGTAGAATGGATTGCGGTTCAACTTAAATAGGATATCGATCCTATTTGGTTTTCCTGTGGGAGAGCCACGCTTTGGCATGAATAGGCTGGCTCGACTGGAGTGATACCACGGCTTCACAGAAAACCAGTGTAAAACAGCGCTTGCGCTGTGATTCATCGACTGAGTGAGGATACCGGAGGCCCATGTGACGCCTCTGGTGTTGCGGGTGTCCATGGGCGGCGGTAATCGCTTACCATCAGGCGATACGTCTGCTCGTTTGCCCCCTATTACATAAAAAAAAGAGTAATTTTAGAGAGACATTTTTTATATTTCCTATTTACGATGATCCCGGGTCCTTTAAGTAGGGCGTGAAAAAGCATCACAGGGTGCCATAGCGTGGGTCACTATTTCTGTATTCGTAATTAGTATGGTGGACCCCACTTTTGTATTCTACTCATGGTTTCCATCAGGCATAAGTAGAGCCCAGTTGCACTCGATGATTAGAAACAATCACCGAGGGTAAGCAACGACGGCGCGGTCAGTACCTGGATAGGTGACCGCTAGTGGCATATTACCATGAGCGTCTCTGTGATTCGGAGGTCACGTTAATCAGTTGGTCTCGGTTGTTATCAAAGGATAACTGTAGTGAAGCTTAGTTGGAGGCCTTTAGGCGGCTTGAAAACATCCAACGGTAAGATTACGTAGCCACAACGTTGTCTTGCCAGTCCCCAACCAGCACTTGGCCAGCGTGGGGACGTATGGCTTTAACGCTCTCCTGAGAGGAGAACCGAGGCCAGCAGTGGGACATTATGGGTTGTTGAAGATAAGTAGAGCCACTTTAACACGCTTTAAAATAAGAATGTAAATAAATAAACAAATGATGACAGGTTAGCAATACAGCCCCGATAAAGAAAAATAACGTAAATTATTTTAGGAATACCCTGTTATAGCATAATATTAGAATATTGTCCCAGGTTCAATGTAATTTGTTTACTTGTTCATTTTATATCAGTTTAAAATTAGTTTATTACATTAGTCGTTAATAACAGTTGTTATAATAAAGTTTATTTGCTTTTCGGAGTGTCTTTGTTGGCATTTATAGAGTCCAGATACACTTCGACCTCTACATTACTAAGAGCTTTCGATGATAAGTACAAGACACACTCGTGTGCAATTTTTAGCGACAAGACTTTAAAGCCAAAAACCTGATACACTCATTTCCTTTAATTTGTATTTTTTTTAAAACATATACTAAGAGGATAGTTTAATCCTTGAATAAAGAAAACGGCAAAGTCCTTGAAACACCCTATAAATTAAAGGAGTACTAAAACTTGAAAGTACAATAAAAAGCCGTTTTACAAAAAAGCAATTCTTGCTTTCAGTAGGCACATAAGTTGTAGTAATATAATATATCTATTTTTAAAATTTTTCCGGACATCTGAAGCGCAATGCCATCTTGTTTCAAAGTTGTAGTAATATAAAATATCTATTTTAAAATTTTCCGGACATCTGAAACGCAATGCCATCTTGTTTCAAACTAAGTATAGTTTGTGTTTTTTACATATATATATTATATATAGAAAACACGTTAACTATGAAACAAATATTTGCAGATCTTACAAACATTTGTACCGATCCGGAAATCAAACACGAGATCCCTATCTTAACTACCACTGCACTACAGAAATTGTTAATTTAAACAAACTGTAAAAATATGTTACCTGTCCTTCCAGAGGCTTGGAGTAGTCATACTCATCGCGCCTAGTTTTGAAGTCCTCACGAGCGTGAGCACCTCGAGACTCCTCCCTGGCGAGAGCACCTTCCACTATCTGCACTGCATTGATGAGCAGGTTCTGTAGCTCAAGGGTCTCGATCAGATCGCTGTTCCAGATCAACGATCTGTCCGATACTTTCACGTTCTTTATCTGCTTGTAGATATCGTGGATTTGACGCTGGCCTGTACATAATTATGATTATGTTATAATTGAACAAATTATGGCCTATATAGAACTACATCATTTTCAAGGTCACGTCACGTCAAGGTCATGTTATTTTAGCACGTACGGGCCGGCTCGACCGGGGCGGTACTACCTTCTCACAGAAGTCCAACCTAATATGATTGCATTCGTGAGGTCGTGTTTCGTTGTTAAGTGCGAGACCAGGAACCCAATCATGCAGAAGCATTTCAATAAACCGCCATAATGCGGGTCACAGCGCTACATTATCTGCATTTACAATGAGCATTGTGACTTTTCCTCTTGGATTTTACTCAAGCTTTCCATCAGGCAAAATAGTAACTTTGGCTGGCCCATATATAAAAATTGAGATGATGTTCTTATAAACACAATGTTAGGTGGGTGGGTCAGTTCCGTTAGTCTCAAGATGGTTACTATCGCTCATTTATCATACCCGAAGGAGCTTATTGTAACGTAAGACAATTTTACCTTCCTCTAGCGTGCTTCTCTGCCTGAAGACAGCAGCATTAGTCTGCATGCACTTCTGCATGCGTAGGCGAAGGTCAGCGGTTGAGATGGTACCGTTTGCGTTTCTAATGCGGTCCAGGTTCGCAATGCTGGCTTCACCAGTAGACTAAACAGAACAATCGTATGGTGAGATCAATTGCGTATAATGAAGTATTGGACGTAGTTCTTCTTTGTAGACAGTAATCTATTATAAATAATTCTCGTGCCGTGTTGTTGCTCATGATACACTCCGAGATCATCTAACCGATTTTAACGTATTATTTTATAATGTGCGTTTTGCAAGTGGGCCTAACTAACATACGATAGTTAACATCAAATGGAAAATTATACAAGCATAATTACTGTTCTATTTTTAAGTTTTCGGAGATAAATTACCATTTAATACCGTCTCATCATTAACCTCGATAAGTTGTCGACAAATGTACAACAACAAAAAATCAATTCGCGTTGACATACGTGATTATATTCAGTAAGGAACAATCTTAAAACTTATTTTCTTCTTTAGCTACAAACTAGTACCTTATGTGAAACTTGCTACACTTAAGATATTTCTCTAGAGAAGATACCAAACTTTCTGTAGAAAAAAAGTTTAGTTTAGTTGTTTTCTTTTATATCAGTAAGCCGTGTGGAAAATTCCTTTGAATCTTTATTTCCCGGGGGAACGTATAATAGCAGTCGAGCACAAATTAAAAATTGCAAAAACGCAGAAATTATAGTCATTTTGAGAGATGTTGAAAAAGTTGCGAGGGTCAGCTTGGAGCGAGTATGTATATAAAAAACCGCACGTGTCGTGTAAAGTAAGCTTGATAAAATATATATGAAAAAAAAATTATTTTATATTATTCGACGGGTTGTAAAATTCAAGAGAAAAGCTATATATTAATACGTCAAGCAAAAACTTTGTACCCCTTTTTACGAAAATAATTCTAACGAAGGATTACGAAATTAGTCACAGTTAAAGTTTATATGGGGGAGGAGTAAGGAAAGCTAAAAAAAAAAGGATTACGGTTGAATTTTGACCACTGGGCGACCACTAGTAAAATATAAAAAAACGAAATTTACTTTTTAATGTAATTGCAGTATAGGATCTCGTAAACAACTAAAAACTTTATTGTTCAAGAAGGAATATGACTTTTGAACTAGGACAGCGATATATGGGACTCGATATAAAGTAAACATTAAATGCATTTTAGTGACGAGGTAAACTCGTATACTATGTCAATATATTCTTACGCAGTTATCAAGATTGTTTACGAGGGAACCTATCGACTGTCACTTTCAGTTGAACGACTTATAAACGGCACATAATAGTATTTAGGTGGGTTTTGTACTATAATATATTCAAGTGGTTTCGCTCGCTTTAATGAATTAATTATACTTAGAATATGTGGGCTCTCCTTTCGTAATAATGATTGAATTGTCAGGAGTATAAAACTAAAATACCTTTTCGTATCATGTTTTTGTAATTTTAGTAAATTCCTGCTTAAGAACAAAGCATTACGAATTTTTATGAATACTAAGTACCAGCTGCTTCCCCAGACCTATGCGAGGTGCTAAACTTTTATACACATAATAAATACTAAGAACCCGAAGAGTTTATCGGAGTGTTAACTTGTGTAAGATGGCAGGAGCTCCATGCGAGAAGCCAAATGGAGTGCAATTAGAGAGGCCTAGCAGGGGACTGCGATAGGTTGTTGTTAATTTTGATGAATGCGGTAAATTCAGAAATTACCGGGATTTTTTTTAAAAAAAGACGCAGCAATGTAATTGAACCTTAGTCAAATTAGTTACTTTTTAACGCATTTTAACGCCTGTCAAAACGATAAGTTGAAAAATGTATTAAATACATACTTGTGACGTCACTGTTTTACACTACTCATTTGAGCAATATATTTTAAAGTTTATTTGATTAAAATTTGAAATAGAAATAAAAAGCTGTAATAGTTATATTCTCGAAGATGTTTTTTTTTTTTCGTCTTAAGGAGATATAAGTATTTATTTACAATATAGTCGACTACGCTATTGCACAGGCTATTTATTATTAAATCAATTAAGTAGTGTAGCCACTTACGTCCTTGAGAGGTCCCTGAGCATCGCCCGGCTTGCTGGTCTCGGCTACGGTGAGCGCGCATGCGCGGCCGAAGACGACGATGTCCAACAGCGAGTTGGCGCCGAGGCGGTTGGCGCCATGCACTGATGCACAGGAAGCTTCGCCCGCAGCGAACAAACCCGGCACCACGCGGTCCTCACCGTTGTAGTGGGTTATTACCTGCAAAAACAGTACATTTGGTACAGTTATCGATGGTAATGATTGATGCAGTAGCATGTCAATAGAGCACCACAGCGAAGATTACCATGCTACATGGTCTGCATTTACTATGAGTATGGTGACCACTAAGCAGGCAGAGTAGAGTCACTTTGGCTGTTTCTTTTTTGTCTGTCTGTTCCGGCTAATCTCTGGAACGGCTGGGCCGATTTTCACGGAACTTTCACTGATAGGTAGCTAATGATATAAGGTGTAAGTTAGGCTACATTTTTAGATTGCCTTCGACCCGCGACGTTGCTCGCGGTTGATGTCGTACTGCCGGTAACATCGCGGGGCTCAGCTAGTAATGAATACATTTAAATACTAGTAATACTTTAAATTACATTAAAAAGATATATTTTGTCTTAGTAATATATTCAAACATAGTGTTCCACTGGTAGTATTGGTGTACAGGGCAGCCTCTGTAACCAAATACAATCTACCAGAGAAACGAAAGCTGATGTAGCTTAGTAGCCACAATTAAATTGATTTTATTCTTTTAAGGTAACGACCTTTGAACTTACTGATTTTTTTTGTTCGTAAACTTATTAGCAAATTTAAGAAATAAAAATTTGTGTGTATATGTTGTACTTATATATCTTACATCGAATAATAATTAAAATACTATCTGATGTATAGTACTGCGTCACGAGCGCTTGTTATCGAGCTGAGGTCAGCTTTATAACTGTTCTCCTTCATGTTTTATAAACAAATACTTTACTTCTTTGGCTCCCTGTTTCATAGTGATTAATTGTACTATCGACCCGTGTGCAGACGGTTCTACGAACATATTATATGTTATGTAATAATGTGAATATCTAACATTAAAGGACCTGATTTGGCAATTTATTTTTAACGTTGACGTATTACAAACAAGTTGAGCTCGCGTAACGTAACGGTAACGACGCGGAGCGAAGTCAGTCCATAAAAAGTAGCTTAAGTTACTTCTCATATCATCAGCTATCTGCCAGTAAAAATCTCGTCAACATTGGTACAGCCGTTCCAGAGATAAGCCGGAACAAACAGATGGATAGAGAGACAGCCATAAAATTAAAAATATATTTCTTGATATAAGTATCGTATATATTTTATATGCATTTAGTGTGTTAGTGCATACACACACTTCAAATGGCGTAGTGATTTAAGTGGTAATCTCGCCGCTTTCTACTGCTATCAGTGTTGTGGGTTCAAACCCCACACTGGACCACACTTTCTGTAATTATCAAATTGTTTTTCTGGGTCTGGGCGTTCTTTGTGTGTTTCATGCGTTTAAAAAATATGATCGGTATTTTATTTTGTATTAGTCGAATTTTCCTACCTCTCCACGGTAGTTAGTGGGTGTTCCACCCATGTTGTAGTGCACTGTGGGTAGTACGGGGATAGGTTCCTTTGTGACGTCGACGCCTGCAAAGATCATGGCTGTTTCCGAAATGCCGGGGAGACGCTGCTTCAGTTGGTCCGGGGGAAGGTGATGTAGTTGTAAATGTACGTGGTCCTTTTCAGGTCCACAACCGCGTCCTAGATAAATCAAACAAGTTTTTAGTCTGTCTTACGGTAAAAAAATTCTTCGTTTCCAAATTTGTGATTGTCAAGTTTCTTACATTAGAAATGTTCAGGAAAGAAAACTTTAAATACACTATGTATTTCTAATATCAGAGATTCAGATTAAGTAAACAAGATGAAAAGATTGATAATTTCAGACTTATTATTAAATTTTCGCGATTATCATATTTTCACTTGGTTTTCACTAATGAGGCAATCAAATTGCACCAGTCGTTGACACCTACGACCACTATCGATATTCTGATAACTCTATATATTTCCGAATCAAACAGTAATTCAGTTTACCGTGGGAGAGCCACGCTTCGGCATGAATGGGCCGGCTCGACCGGAGTGATACCACAGCCTCACAGAAAACCGGTGTGAAACAGCGCTTACGCTGTGTTTCATCGAGTGAGTGAGGATACCGGAGGCCCATACCCCAATCCAACGCCCCCTATCCCCATCACCATCCCCCTTCCCCCCAGGCCGCCATAGTGTGGGTCACCATGCTGCATTGTTCTTTTTCGCATTGAGGATGGTGACCACCACTCTTGGATTCTGCTCATGCTTTCCATCAGGCAGGGCAGAATCATTTTGGCAGCTTAAATATATATAAAAAAAAAAAAAAAAAAAAGTTTGTCGTTAAATATACAAAATATGCCCTAGAACAAAACCTGGCTGATAGTATCTCCTTGAGTCGGAAAACCACTCTTTATGACTCTATGTACAGAAAACTATCGCCAGTTTCCTGTAAAGTTGAGTTTTGATGAAAAATTTTTTTTATTGAATTTAATTTTATGACTAATCTCGTTTATTTAATCTGTGTGTTGACATATTTATGTAGCCAGTATTAATTTTTATTACATAGACATTTATAACATATACAGAGCTTATTACATTTATCCTTTCAATGACCGCAGTGTCTCGTCTTATCTATCATTGGGATATCGGTGCGATAGCAATTTACTTAAATTATAATTTAGTACAATTTCGAATTTTATTGTGTTCGGATTTAAAATGAAATTATCGTTCAATACTTTCAGCGCTTATTTTATCTTTATGTATTTAATTCTTTTGTACTTAGGTATGTCTATCATTGAAATCTCATCTAAAACGCTGGACGTTAGATGACTTTTTTATGTATATTTGAGTGAATTTACATATGTTCTCTATAACCTCTAAAACGAAATTCAACTTGATTTTAGAATTTTTATTTTATTTTACTCAGAGACGTCTTTCTATCTAAATTTACCCACGATTGGATCCGACCATATAATTAGTACTTTAAACACTAGTAGATAGGTGTTTGGTACTGACATTTGTTTTAGTTTATATTATTTAATTTTGTGTTTTTTTTACATTATTACTGAATTAATATTACTAAATTACATTCCACAAATGCATACCTTCCATAATTTCCACAGTCATAGCTCTTGAAACGACGTCACGGCTGGCCAAGTCTTTTGCGACCGGAGCGTAACGCTCCATGAACCGTTCACCCTTGGCGTTCACGAGGAAACCACCTTCACCACGGCTGCCTTCAGTGATCAGGCAACCAGCGCCGTAGATGCCTAATAATAATTAAAAAATAGTTTCATTAGAAAATGGATTGCTTTCGCAAAATTTTAAAGTTTCAATCGTATAAGGAAAATGAAAATTTGTTTATAATATAAGTAAATTTTCATATAGAGCAGTAACAAACCACAACTAAGGACAGGTCCTGACGAGATACATCTGGAATCTTAAATTACTAGTGTTCTGCACTCGCTCACTGCTCAGATATTTCGGATACATTTTAAAGACGATTACAAAAGTTTTAATTATGTATTACAATAAAAAGAAAATAAAATTGAATGTAGTTATATGTTATCTTCCTAGCCTTTTTTATACCCATAATTTCGGGTCGGCTGCTAGTTCAACCGGTTTTACCTGAATATCACTTTTTACACGGAGCGACTGGCATCGAATCTCCGCAACCCTGAGGGTGAACTGAATTTGAAGGTCGAACTAGATGTCAGTATAATTAAGGGCATTGACTTCCCAATCACGATTGCCATAGATTTTCATGACAACCAAAACCAAAACAAGCGGGCGGGAAACACCGCCATATTCCATAAGCCGGGCTGCTATTAATAATTTGTTAAGAAATACCCAACAGCAGTCAGACTCGGGAATCGAACCCGCGACCTCTTGATCTGCAGTCCCTTACGCTAACCACTAGACCAACGAGGCTCTGGAGGAGAAATGTACTTATGTATAATGTACATATTATACTTTTACAACTTTTTACTCCTTTCCAGATCTGAAATTTTGATGTATCGTTTTTACTCCTCGGTTATTGTGATCCATGATAGTAAAATTTTGATTTAATTCAGATTGTCTGTGTTTGAACCTTTCTTAACGACCCTACAAACTGACACTTTAGTGTGCCGTTTCTGTCAAAGCATATGAGTATAAAAACTTATGTGCACAGAAAGCAAATCAGCATTTTCCCTACCGACGAGCGCCCCTGTTGCTCAGTAGAAACATCGAAGTGTATTTAACAGCCAGTGAAGTGATGTTTTTATCAATCACGTTATCAAAACGTTTTAAAGGTTATGTTAATATCACAAAAACTTATAACAAAACATATTTTTATGTTTGATTTTATCTGTGTAATATAATTAACTTTGTAATATAACTCTTTTCGTGGACATTCTTATTTAGAGGCTTCTGAGACTACTTAAAATTTAATTTATATTTGCGAATGTAATACACAACAGCAAATTAATTTCTTTGTATTTATTTTAGCAGGATGTAACTGGTTATTAAATATGCTATTTCCTTTTATCAAGGTCAATTATTGCCAATAATTTCATGCATACTATTTTAAAGAATTGATGAAAATATGTTACCAGCAATCTATTCACCACACTAATGTATACTAATATGTATTATACAACTTAAGAGTTTGTTTGTTTAGTTGATGTAGTTGCTAATCTCAAGCACTGATGATGTCGATGAAATATGTTGCGAAGACGGGGGAAAATCATATGTTTAATTAAGTTTTTTGAAAGTTTTAAAAACAATGTATGAAAGAATTGTTCCCATTCAAAAGATCTAAAAACAAATAAAATTATTAAAAAAGAACCCGACTGCGTCAATATCTGTCATCTTTATTAAATTCGGTTCTTTTTAAATAAAACATAAATAATAATAAAATAATGAAATATACCATACTCGATGTATTTTGAAAACATTTTTTTTTGTGATTATAAATCCTCAATTTTTTATTTACGACAAGCCGTTTATGCTCTAGGGCAAGCCAAAGAATTATTCATACCTAAATACACTTGAAAAAGATAACCTTCCTTATTTCGCAGTCGGATAAATAGTCCATGTCAGCATGTCTATATTTTAAGGGCTCACTATTACCGTTTTTATGGTAGGTAACCAAATTTGTTCACGCTTTAGGATAGGAGACGCAGACGAGGTCGCAGGGGTCAGCTAGTATAGGTATACAAAGTGTACTTACTTAACTATCACAATTATACCACAAATAAGCGATAACATTCTATAATTAAAATTTATTTAATTTATTCTCTGCATTAAGTTTTATATCTATGCCTTTAATTTCTTTATTTGCAGTTTAAAGTTTAGTTTTATTACATAATAACAAGTACATTACACCAATATATTATCATCATCATCATCATCAGTCTATCGCAGTCCACTGCTGGACATAGGCCTCTCTAATTTCACGCAACTTAGTTCGATCTATGGCCTCTCGCATCCAGCTCCCGCCAGCCGTCCCGCGCAAATCATCGCTCCACCTGGCCTGTGGACGTCCTACACTACGTTTGCCGAGACGCGGTCTCCACTCAAGAACTCGTTTACGTCAACGGTTATCGGTTCTTAGGCAAATGTGGCCAGCCAATATATCAAAGGTAGTTAGAATTATAAACGATTTGGACAAAAGGTTCAAATCTACGCATTAGTATATGAAGGGAATTTTTAGTGTGTACTTTTGCTATAGATAGAATAGGTATATTAGTTAGGACAGGGAAGTGCAAAGCCCTGGGAGGGGTCCGAATAGCGTAACAAAGCGGTTCCCGGATCTCTCCCGTTTCAGGCGCAGAGTGGCACACCGTGTGGTTTTAGTCGGTTCGATTCCGACACACCGCCGCGCCGCAAACCCCGGTGGGGTGAAGGCCTGAGGGGGGGCTTATACTCGTAAAAAGAAAAAAAAAAAGGGGGGGAGTGCAAAGCTCATATATTTAAATAACTACCTGTCATAACCATTAATTATCTGCTAAAAGCTACATCGTATAAACACAAACGAAATGAATATAAAAATAAGACGGTAAGTTAAACAATAGTAATGTAGTGCAATATAAATTAATTCGGAAAGTATTAAACGTATGGTCGAATTTTGGTCAACAAGCAATCTCTAATTATAGTGAAGTACCTATGCCTATATAACGAAAATACATTTTTATATTTCTTACCAGCACGTTCGTTATTAGACTAATTAACCTTTGCCCAACACCTACATGAAGATAATCTGTCGTCGACGTATTTTCGTACAGACTTTATCTTAAATTGATACCAAGAAACTATGCGTATGACGGAAAATATATGTCGTTGTTGTTGTTTTGACTAAAACTATATGTTTATCTATTGTACATCGCCTATGTTGCTGTTGGTGAATTGGTACGCGATAAAGTAATCAAGTTGATAAAGTGCTACTTAAAGCCGTGAGATATCAGTGTTCTTTTAGGTGCTAATTACTTTTATTGGCTTAAAATTTCATTAATAGTTAATGAGGTTTATCAATATGATATACTAAGAGTAATATTTTTTTCTATGGATATATGTATAAGACGGTTGGTTAGTCTAGCGGTTACATCTCCTAACTCTCTGTATGTAAAAGTATACTTTCAATGTGTGACGGTATGTTTGACGTGGTTGATTATTCTTATATTCTTTTATGATACTTTTATTGTTAGTCAATGAGAACCTTTTAAACGATAGGCAGGTGTGTGATGCAAGTCATTTGTAAAACTATAAACAATTACAAAGTGATTAACTAATTAAGTTTTTTATTGTTTTTTTTAGATGTATGGTTCTCTTCCTCTAACTGAGAGACATGTAAGTAGAATAAGTTATATATGTAGATCTGATAGATTTACTCAAGCAATTTGTAATTTATTTATATCTTAAGTTCTTAGTAGTTGATAATAAAAAGTTTACATTAATAACAGTTATCATTAAAAACAATAAGCCAATTATGAAATACACACTAAACTAGATAACAATAAGAATTTCTCTGAATTAGTGGATTTTAAAAATAAACCTAATACAAATAGTGAGAATGAAGATGTGTGTATGGAGTACTGCAAGTGAATATGGAAAACTAACTGAGCCCTGCAATGTTAACCGCGGTAACAAAGATATTGTGTGAATTGTATCTTTATAAATTGTAGCCTATGTGCTATTCTGATGTACAAACTAAATAATTGTAAAGTTTCATTAATATCAATTTTGTAGTTTTTTACTCGAAATAGTAACAAACATCCATCTATATGTACTTACAAACTTTCACGTTTAGTAGGATGGTTTATTTAACGTGTGCAAGATGTTTATAATATAATGTTATATAGGTAGGTATATTATTGGGTATGTGTTCTCAGTATTGGGTATTTTTGGTCCAAAACTATGTATGGTCTTGTCGGTTACTACACATATCTCAGACTATGCAAACTGTCAGGGTTTTATTGCTTAGTGTACTGTTTGGTTTACTTTTATAATATAGTTCAACCTATAATAATAAACTACTACTTTCCGTAATGAACAATGTTATTGTTGTTATATATTATTTAACAGTTTATTGGTATTTGAAAATTGAAACTCTGTTATGTAATAATTAAAGTCATGTACACCATTTTTGTCTTTATCTCTTCTGTATCGCTGCCTGAACACTATATTCAGGTTAAACAAACATCAAAGACATAGTAATACTATAGAAACATCTAGACTTACGCAAATATTCACGACGGCGTTTTTTCCAACCTTTTTATATATTGAGTTATAGAGATGCTCACCAGTAGGATGGAATTGAACAAACTCCATATCTTCGTTCTGCAGGCCTGCACGTGCCGCCATGGCTGTGCCGTCTCCTGTACAGGTGTGAGCTGAAGTACAGCTGAAGTAAGAACGACCTGTGCCGCCTGTAGCCAACACTGTGTTCTTCGCTTGGAACCTACACAAGGGATAAATATTAATCACACATTTATCTACAACATCAGTCTTGACTTCACTCTGTTTGGAATATTTCTAAATTCTGATGGAATAACATTACAACTTAAGAAATAGTTTCATAATTTAAACGATGATTAATGCGTTTTCCATTTCGCATAAATAAAATGAAATCTTGACGCAATATAGTATCTATTTTCATTTAACATAATTGAACTTAGATATTGCTACAATTTAAATAAGAACATAGTATGTTTATTGTCAGTAGACAGTCGTGTTTATACACATTTGATAAACGCAACTTGTTCGTAATAATAGGGGTGTGCCCGTGGTCACGATTAGTGCAATTCGAATCAAACATGGTCTATTCTTTTTATATATGAGCCTGCCAAAATGACTCTACTCTGCCTGATAGAAAGCAGAATCCTAGGGTGGTGGCTACTATATTCATTGCGGATGCAGACAATGCAACAGTGCAGCATGGTGACCCCAACATTATGGCCGTTTATTGAGATGTTTCTGCATCATTGGGGTCCCGTCTCGCAATCACTAACGAAACACGACAGCACAAATACTGTCTAATAAAAAAATAAAAGTGTCTGATAAAAATAATTGCAAATACCTAAGTACCGATGTCCTATCCGAGCTTAGGTAGTTCAAATCTTAGTACATAGTGCGTTCGTTATCAATCGATTAGCCTAGGGGCAAAGAAGCAATAGCGCTGAGAAATGTTTAAAGTACATTGCGTATTTACAAACCATTTTTAATCTTAAGGAAAATAGAGATTATGACCAGTTCTCAAATAAAGTTGTGGTTTTTTAGGTTCATTTTACTATGTTATGTTAAATTAAATCATTTTTATGATAAACAATGAATCTCTTTAAAACTTTTCCTCGAAGACCTTGTATTCTGATTACACCAAACAGTACCAAATAATAATAATAATTATGGATAAGCACTCTTGAAACACATATTTTATAATCTTTTATATACATATAAAAGGGACTAGGGAAAAATAATTAATTGTGTTCTGTGAATACTCTATAGAAACAAAATGTTCTGTTTTTATAGTATATTCATTGAAAGCAAAATAATAATATATTTACAAATATAATATACAGAGTTATAAATAATTATAATTATTCGACATACATAATTTTAATTGAAATTCAATCATTTAATTATGCGGGTCATGTGATGTTAATGAGTGCACCGTTTACTTTTAATTAAAGAGAGTTATTTCTTATTAATTGAGCTGATGTCATGTATATAAAAGTTAAGTAAAGAATTAAGTTTTAATTTGAATACACTATATTCCTGTCCCGTTATATTGATTTTAATTATCTTGTGAAAACAAAATAGCTATAATTGAATAGTTGTCAATTTGTTCTTGTTGCAAGACAAACATTCCAAAAGGAAAGGTCAGTTCACAAGTAATTCTGACTTTTATTTTGTTTATTAAACAATTAATAATTTAAATTTGTTCGGAATTATAATTATGACAATGATATTATATAAACATATTATAAAAACATCATTATAGAAGTATGGTTAAAAAAAAGGAAAAAGTATTTTAGTTCTATTGCAATCTGTTTTCATCAGCTACACACAAGTAACTGTTGGCTTCTTCAAGGATTATCAACTAGCTTAAGCCTTAAGCGTCTCCGTGATTCGGAGGTCACGTTAAGCAGACGGTCCCGGTTGTTATCATAGGATAACAGTCGTGAAGCTTAGTTGGAGGCCTTCGGGCGGCTTAAAAACATCCGACGGTAAGATTACGTAGCCACAACGTTGTCTTGCCAGTCCCCAACCCGCACTTGGTCAGCGTGGGGACATATGGCCTTAACCCTCTCCTGAGAGGAGACCCGAGCCCAGCAGTGGGACATTATGGGTTGATGATGATATATATATGATATTAAGCCTTAATTGCAAATCCACATAATTTATGAAGTATTTATTACTATTTAATTTATGCATAGTCATCTTCACTGCTGGACATAAGCCACGCCAAGAAATGCACGCCACTTGGATCATCCTAGATGATAGTCATCCTAGGTTTAATAAGTGGAATAAATTTAATTTAATCGTCTGTGTCAAATAATATTTTCTTCCTTGCCCCAGAGGAGGTCTATGTCCAGCAGTGGACGGCTTATAGGCTGAAATGATGATTTGTACGTAATACACATGCTAAAGTCTCCCCTGCGTTGTAGTTTGAAGACCACAGCAGTTTTTCTCTATTTATTCTATTAAAGCAATTATTATCTACTAAAGGGAAGGATTACTTCGATTTAGAGGTATAATATGGTGAAAATAAGACTAGGGAAGCAGAAAGGCATTATTACCTGTGCAAAGTTCCGTCCTCGAGGTTGATCGCAATGCAGCCCTTGCACACTCCATCTTCCATGAGCAGGTCAAGCGCGAAATACTCAATGAAATATTCGCAGTCGTAACGAAGGGATTGTCCGTATAATGTGTGAAGCAGGGAGTGGCCCGTTCTGGTAGACAAAAAAAATGAGCATAATTTTAGGAACATTACTAGGAACTGCGTCGGTCCTAAGATGCTGCCCTGACTTACACCTGAACGAGAGTCATATGCATCTGATTGATAATTACTAAACTGTACAAACTATCTACGATGAGAGAAATAGCTAGGTTTTTAAAGTTAAATAATGCCATATCTAATTGTGTAAAATGGTCCATTTCAGTGACACAATAGTCGATAAAGTTAATAAGATTAGTTCAGTTAGATTTACCAATTCTAAACCCATGCTGTGACTAGCTCAAGTGTTGCTTTATTTCTGGTGATGTGGGTGTTTAAAATGTGCGCGAAGATCTTTCCAAACGCTGACAAAATGGCAATATGTCTATAGTTTGTGATCTTCCATACTTCGGGATAATTGGCAGTTTTAATTGCTACATTTAAAATGTGTAACAAAGGTTCTTGCAATACGCCAATACAGTCTTTTATAATGTAGGCAGACATACCATCAGGCCCAATTGATGATCAAGACTTTACGAAAAACGAAAATTATTACCAAGTGTTGTGAAATTAGATGAAAAATTCAAAGGGTCATAAAGCCTAGAGACACCGTGACCATTGAACTCGAATGCCGAATGGGACTGACGCAAAGTACGTTCTGAGTTGATAAAATTCCAAAACGTCTTAAGATTACTCTTTATAACAACTTTGGTGCGATGAATAAATGTACTATATGCTACTTTTATTAATTTCGTTGTAAGTTGTCCATAAAAGTTAAACATTTCTCTGTCGAGATGGAACTGTCTAAAATCCACCATATGATAATGTTTGCTTGTACTTGATTGCTTGTTTAAAACATACATACACTGGAAATCACTACCCTCATTCTGACGTAGTTAGGTAAAAGCGACAGGTTTTAAGAGTAAAGAACTCATTAAACGCATAAACAGTGACAAAAACTAATTTGAAAGATTTTGTTGCTATATACTTTGAAATAAAGTTTATGCCAATGGTTAACAGTCCCAAGTGCAGGGGATGCATGGGTCAGAAAGAAACGCCGCAGCACGTTCTCACAGAATGTAGAAATTTGGCAGATCAACGGGCAAACATCCTCCAATCAACATCACTTCTGGAAACATGGGGTGACCTGAAAAGGCTGCTGAGCTTCTGGGATGATCTGGTATGGTAGGAGTACGATGAAAAACCCACGTACAAAAGGCCCAATCAAGAGGCCAACTGCGGAAATACCCTGGTAAAACAAACAAATGAATAAAGTCTACTGTGATAAGAAATAGCTTATACGCCTAATAAACACAGTCATTTAACTAGGGGAAGAGACAATAGCTGTATAGAGAAGTAAAATTGTCTTATCAACGGCGCATTTTCAAATAATTGAGTTCGGTTGTTCTACTGTAAAATGGTCAATTGTTTTCATTTATTGGTTGTAACTTTAAAACATTAGATTAGGGCAGTTATTAATTCATATAAATTACTGTTCAAAAAACTTGTTTTCGTAACTTCTTATGCCAATGCACTACAAATCGTCTAACTATCGAGTGACTGTGAGTGGCTGTTCTTCAAAGCTATTTAATCTACACACATAATCTCTAAAAGGAATTATAAAAAGAACAACGCATCGCCGTACTGTGTACCATATTTTCACTTAGGTAAGGATATTCACAATCACAGGTAAGAAAGCATGACTAAAGAATTAGACACATAAATTACGAACTTATCGTCCAAAATAAGTGGAACTGTTAACTCAATGGTGCTATAGGCTTGTCCTCCAGCTTGCGTTGCAACACTTCCAATATAGTTTCTAATATTGATAAAAACGAAGCTCGTTTTTATAATAAAATATCTGCGCAATATTGATAAAATATTTTAATAAAAACAATTTCCACCTTTATATGAACAAGCATAAAAACCACTTTCTTGTGGTGAGCGACTGCAGGGTTGGCCTAGCGGTTTAAGCGGTCGCCACGCCGCTTTCTACTGCGCTAAGTGTTGCGAGTTCAAATTCTACAAGGGACAACGTTTTGACCCACAAATTGTTGTTCTGTGTCTGCGTGTTCTTTGTGTCCGTTTTTGTACAGTCCCCCGCAACAAAGGATTGACATTCCAAGCGCGGGAGTTGTCTTTAAAAAAAAAAGAAAGAGGAAAAGAAAGTCCTGAACTAAGTTGGGCTTTTAAAAGAGCAAGTGAAATAGTGTCTTCAAACTCGTTATTTCTAGGAAACACTGTAATAAATTCTGGCAGTGTTTAGTTCTGTGTGGCGGTAACTTAAGATCTGTTTATTAATTTAAGTTTTCTTCAGTCAAATTACGGTCGCCATACTCTCAAAGTCCCTTGTACAATCTAGAATTATATCAAAATTGTAAAATGTAATTCGTACCTGTCGGCGACGGCACAGCACCTGTGAGCCTGGCCACCTTTGCCGAACTTGAGCGACTGACCGCCGAAAGCACGTTGGTAGATTCTGCCTTCTGGAGTTCTAGAGAAAGGCATGCCGTAGTTATCGAGCTCGATGACGGCATGAGGGGCCTCACGAGTCATATAGTGAATCGCATCCTATAAATAAAACAGTAAGTATTTATATTATCTATGAAATTATGTAAGTATATACACAAGATAAACATAGATCATGCTAGAAACTCTAATCAATCATGAAAAGTGACTTTAATTTCTGCATTCCTTTTTGTAATATTTATCTAAACCGATAGGTACATTGACTTTCTAGGTTAATGTACGTAAGAATGACTATTACTTGGTGGAAATATGGTACTATGATATTTTGTTGAAGCTTAGTGTATTCTTACAAAATAACCAAATGTGTTTTTTTTCATTATTTAGTGTCTTGAATCTGAAATTCAATGAACTTATAAAATTCCATTATATTTCTTTTCACATAATTCGGAACAGGACGACATTCCTACTCTTCTTGATTATTTTGTATTTGATAACAGATTTAAATTTTTAGTTGATAAGTTTTATGACCAAACACATATCAACAACATTAAGTGGCTGGATTTAGACGCATTTCTATCAAACCACTTTATCTTAGTGAGTGGATTATCCGTGATTTGAGTGATATACATGTGTGCAACAGTTTATCAATTTATTAGTAGAGGGCAAGGAGCGGGGGCAGGGGGGTCAATCAGGGGGACAATGTGCAGGCCAGTCACTCAACAGTTACAAGTGTGATGCCGTGCTTTGAGTCTCTAGTGGGAATCAAAGGGCAAACATCAAAAATGAATGAAAGAATGTTTGCATCAGTTTTAACAGCATTGACTTTATATTCGACTTTAAGGAATATTGGAATATATCTAGTCACATTATGCCCACCGGGCACTACACTGTCATTAGAATTTTAATTGTAAGTTCACTTACTGCAGCATGATGATTTTGTTACAACTCTTACAATTAGTTAAATTGAAAGGAGATCAACAAACCTTAAGCCTGTATAAGTATTTAAAAGCAAAAGTATTTTCAAATACAATAATGTTTAACACAAATTGTGTTCAAATTGTATCTATAATAAATACAATTGCAAGAATAATAAAGTTTTGATTTATTGAAAAAAATATGAATAATAATGTTTTAATTTATTGAAAAAATATCCGTTCAACTAATAAATAAACCAATTAAAGAAGATTAAAATTCTAAATTATATATTTAGAATTTTCCACAAGAGCCAAGGTCAGCTAACTACTTGAAGGTAAATGATTAAGTATACTTAATATGTGTATATGAAATAATGTGTACAAAAGTTTTATTGAGTTTACCTGATCTCCAAGCCAATCGGATCCTTTGACAGTGTCGTACATGTGCCACAGCCAACTATCTTCCTCCATATTACCTAGAGCAATTAAACATCATTAATAACTATTGAACAAGGTTATAAGTTCCATATATCTTGAAATATAATTCAAAAGATCATAACTATAATTGCAGTTTTGTGTTATTTTGAGGCTATAACTTTAAAGATTGATAATAATACAGAATTGTTGCTTAAAATTAAATTATGTATAAGCATGTGGATGATAATTATGAACTAGTCAAGTTCAACTAGTCAATTTGGTACTTGACTAATTAAATAACTGGAATGCTCATCTTTAAAAGAAAAAATGTGCCTCTATTTATATTTAAGCACAATCACAAAAATTCTATGAGAAGCATATGTCCAGCAGTGAATTATTAAGGTTGATGATTAAAACTCTGATTAATACATACATGGCAGTGTATGTTACAAAGCATTTCAAAACATCAAATTTTCAAACAAACAAACAAACAACAACCCATAATGTCCCACTGCTGGGCTCGGATCTCCTCTCAGGAGAGGGTTAAGGCCATACATCCCCACTCTGGCCAAGTGCGGGTTGGAGACTGGCAAGAATATGTTGTGGCTACGTAAATCTTGCTGTTGGATGTTTTTTAAGCCGCCCGAAGGCCTCCAACTAAGCTTCACAACTGTTATAGTATGATAACAACCGGGACCAACTGCTTAACGTGACCTCCGTGTGACGTGATCACGGAGATCACGTTAAGCACCACCACCACCAGCGGTCACCCATCCAGGTACTGACCGCGCCATCGTTGCTTACCCTCGATGATTGTTTCTAATCACCGAGTGCAACTGGGCTATGAGCGCCTCCTCAATATTTACAATCAGAGATTTTTTTTTAACAGTTGACTAGCCTAATTTAAAACAGATGTAAGAACTGTGCTTTTGCTGTACTATAGAATTATACACAATTACCTAGTGCAGCATTGATTCCACCCTGAGCAGCTACAGTGTGAGATCTTGTGGGGAACAGTTTAGTTACAACAGCTGTCTTGAAGCCCTCTTGGACTAACCCAAAAGCTGCTCTAAGACCTGCGCCACCAGCACCAATCACCAGTGCATCATGTTTGTGGTCAATCACTGTATAGGATTTTGTCATATTGGAATTTGCAGATGCATCTTTAAGTGGTGTAGCTGCACCCGCAGAGATGTGCAAGTTTCTGTATAAATACGAAGCCTGCAACAGTTACAAATATTTCTTTTAAGTAAATGTATTTATTGACAAAATTAGATGCTGAATGTCACATTAAGTTTATTTTGTAAAACATACAAGATAAATTCGTTTGTTATTTTTATAATTAGCAGAAATTTATAATTTGTAGATGTTTTTTGTAAGTAACCATATTGCGCAATTTTTTTGTAAAGTTCCATTTACCACGCATATTATTTAAATTAAAACAACGCAATGTCTGGTTACACCGTTAAATCAAGTTTTCTATTTGTATATGATCATTTAAAAATTAACGTTACACAAAATTGATAAGCTGATTTTCTAAAGCCAAGAAAAATTTCCAAAACATTTTTTGTAAACGTTTGTCGATTACATAACTTACTAATTATATGCTATAAAACAATTCTATTATACTCACCAATGAAGCAGGGCTTCGAGAAATTGCAACCTTCATTAATGCACTCATGATGGAACTCTCTGTCCGCACCAAGAATACAATATTTTTATTTTACGGCGACGACCAGAAATCTCACTACCACAGAACCGTTGCGGGTGCCGGAGTGACAGCAAGTTGACAATGACAGAAGAGTGAGAACCGAGGATAATGTATGTATAGGTCAATTAAATAATTTACCATTTACACATAGAATAAAGCTGTTTCAATTTTTATTATTTGTTTGGAATACTTAGAAATTGTTTCGATACTTTTTTAGAAAACATATGTTTGGCACGAATACGTTTATTTTCTTAGGAATATGCAATAAATCATGATCTGGTAACACTGGTAAACGTCAGTGATGGGTTTATAAATATTTTATTGACCAGTTCAGAATTTTGTAAATTCGGTTCTGATAGTTATTATCAATTTATAAAATTGTATCCTAGGTGGTAAAAAGAAATGGCTGAAAATCCGAGCAGTGACGGCTTATCAGAGGCGGAAAGGCTGAGAGGTGAGAATAGGGAGAAAGAGTCTAGTTGGTGACATTTAAGTCCAGCTTTGGCCTGGTTCAAGATTTAGAATTTAAAATTAAAAATATTGTGATAATAAAAAAATATATTACTTGCAGAAGACGAACTGGCACAAGAACTAGAACACAGTGACTCTATTGAAGACGATTCACAGGAAATATCATTAGAAATAGAAGAGAAGTTGCTGAAAGACGAACCAGAATGTAAGTCATACCTTAGTAAATAAGTAAAATTTAAATGAATTAGGAAATTTGTTCCTTTATATCCATGTTTGTATATTAATGTAATATATGGTCATTTGAATGTATGTTTGTGTTGCAATTATTATTTACGATAAGTATATATTTCATACAAGAAAGCTGACATATCTTAGCGTGTCTGAACATAGGCTCTGTGAACTTCGTCATATCTACACTCGTCACGGGTCGACACTAGTAACGGGTGAACTACACGGGTGTTGTGTGATCAATATTTATTTAAATAGATTGAAATAAATTTTTCTCAAACAGTTATTACTCAAGTAGAAGTTAATAGATAGTCCACCATCCTAGCTACGTTGCCTCATGACACCATTTTGTTTTTAAAAAAAGTTATTGTGCAACCTTCTGTGCGAAGTTCGAACTCGCCTGGATACATTGGCTGTATTGTAAATACTACCAGTTTAAAATAGTGCCAGTCCATCTTAAATTTACTGATATTACTCTTAATGAGAAGGCCTTTGTATATTATTTTTATAGCGTGCCATGTTTTTTCTTCTTATTATAGTTACAAACTTTTTTTTTCAGACACCACTTTGGTAAACTATGGAGAAGGTGTTCAGAGTTCTAACATAGAGAGTGAAGTTATTGAAACATACTCTGACAGTTCCCAAAATGTGGAAACTGTTCACAGAGCTGATGAACTTGGCAATATATACACGGATAACTCTGATACCTTTATAAGTTCACAACCAGACACTCTGACCGATCAGTATGAACCATACATAAATGATTATACCTTTGATCAATCTACTCTAGAACAAACACAGGCAGAAACTTCTGTGAAGTATGACAAACTGGATCTTGATGAAAGTGCAGATAACACAATTGTACCCAACATCAATGATTTTCAACAAAGTGAATCAGCAAATACTTATGAATCTCAGATGACAGAAGAAATGTTAATAAATGAGAGAGAAAGAGAAAAGAAGAGTAAAAAGGAATTAGAAGAAGAGGAACGTGAAAAGATGCAGTAGGTTGATTAATTTGTACAATAATCATTTTAATGATTTTTTTTTATTATAACTGCTATCTTAAATTTTCAATATCTTTATTCTAAAAAGAGCCATGGCCTGTCTTCTATAGAGAATAATTTTATTTATGGAATGAAAATGCAAATTTACAAATTTAATGTATCTATCTATGCTCCTTTAAACAAGCATTTCTTGTATATATAATCTGAACATCAAAAGCGGTTTAAGGGGCAATAAATTAATCTATCCATGATTCATTTTTCAAAATTACCATAAAAAAAAAACAGAGCAAGGCTTGGTCATCCAGGTTCTAAGTTAAACATTTAAAAATGGTTTGTTGTGAAGTATATTTCTTCTTCAAATTGAGAGAATTACTGATAAGATGTAGTCTTCTTATCTTTCATGATTTCAGGCCTCATTATTGACATTGAATGTTTTAAGAATGAATTAGATCACACTAAAAAGCATAAAATATTCCCTAGTGGTACATATCTTAGTTCTGAGTGTTTAGTTTTTTAAAATTTTACTTTACAGAGTTCTTGTTTCGAACTTTACGGAGGAACAACTGAATAGATATGAAATGTACAGACGAGCAGCTTTTCCAAAAGCAGCTATCAAGAGGCTAATGCAAACAATAACAGGATGTTCTGTTGGACAAAATGTGGTTATAGCTATGTCTGGTATTGCCAAAGTATTTGTTGGAGAGGTTGTAGAAGAAGGTATGTGTTGTTTATTTCCTCTAATATATAAAATACTAGCTGTTGTCTTGTGCTGTGCTTATTTTTGTCATTGTGGTAAAAAGTATCCTATGTTCACTGACAATGTATCTCTTCATTGGTGAAAAGAATTTGAAATTGAGTTAGTCGTTTAGGCATGAAAGTGTAGCAATCAATTAAAACCAAGGTATCTTATAAACTTCACATGTTGGACAAAAAGTTTCTTCAAATAGTTGCTTAAAACCACCAAATGAAATTAGTTTTAGTCCCCTATTACTACACACACACACACACACACACAATACTATACACTTGTTATAAATAAAAGCAATTCGTATCAAACATTGCTCTTGCAAAGTAATTAGCAGATAATTGCTACTACATATTTGATTCTTTCTTCTAATTTTGACTTCTACTAACATGGAAATGTTTTATTCACCTCTCTAAGATTTATTTCAATAACTTGGCAATGTTTTTTTATAAAATCATCTGTCTAAATATCAAAATTACATCTTTCAGCTCTTGAGGTACTGGATAAGTCTGGTGAAACGGGGCCTCTGCAGCCAAAACATCTTCGTGAGGCACTGCGGAGGTTGAGAGTTAGAGGAGCAATATCTGCTAGAAAAGGTCACAGGAGTATGTTCAGACTTTAGTAGTTGTTATGATCTTAAGTCATATTATAATATAGGTATCAAAGTACTTTATTATTTAATTTAAGTAAAAAGTCGTTAGTTTATAATAACAATAGGATCAATTTTGTAAATAAAAAAATACAAATAAGCAATACATTAGAATTAATAGTTTTGGCAAATAAGTGTCGTTTCTTGTATTCGATACAATTTTATATGTTTAGATGTAGTTAAATATGTACAGCAACCTTCTGATAACACCTAAACTGGAGATGTGCATCTGGCACCAGCTCAGATTGCAGGCATTTTAGTCTTGTGTAGATTTTAGCATTTCAATGTTGACAAGTTCTGTACTATGAGACAAGATTATAACCACCACAGCTTGTTTAATTGACTTGCTTATCATATCACTGCAAGGGCATAACTCTATCAAGCATTATCAAAAAAAAATAGTTAAAAAAGTTAAAATTACAGTTTTAATTTAGATATTATCACCTGTGCTTCTTAAAACATAAATTCGAAAATATAAACATGTTCTATGTTTAACGTCCAACCTTAAAGTCAATCAGAGGTGATCATTCAATTTATTTTGTGCATGCTAGAATTACTTCAACGATTTGGATAAGTATTCCATTTTTCTGTAATGTGCTACAAATCTATAGATATATATATATATGGTCATCTGGTGATTTGACGTCAATGAATACCAGCGTTTCCAAAGTCAGAAGTGCAGTCACTTTGATCTCTCAATCTGACAAACAGTTTGACTCAAACAGCTTAGCGTTTTTATCTGTATATGCCTTTAACATTGCTCATAGTTTAAATGCGTAGTCATATATATAATCGTAAACCTTTAATAGTACACTGCTAGCGATAGACATATCCTTAAAAGTTTACCTACTATATAACGCTGGCCAGGGTATGTTTCAAGTGACATGAAAATGATATGAATTAAGAAAACACCATATTATCATTATTAAAATGTTAATTTATTACATGATAAAATCGTTATTTTATTAAAAACAATATACAACAGTAACTAAGGATTAATCAAGTTCGAGAACTTTGAAAATAAATCAGTCTTGTTAAAATGGCCAACTATGTTCTGGTCAAGAGATGTTAATGGAAATTCTTGGAAGGGTACTCAAAATCAATAAAAATATATAGTATCTACTAGCAATTACAAATTAAAAGTACATAAAATCAAAACCAAAAGCACTTGTAGAAATTGGCACTTAAGTCAAAATTAACATCATTTGATTTTATTAACATTTTATCGGTAGACCGAAACAGTTTCTTGTATCACAGTAACAATTATTTCAATTTTAAAGGGTACATAGACTACGGAGCCAATTCGATATGAACACCATACCATACACCATGTGACATATTAAGTTAAATATTGACCCGAGTGAGTTGAGCATGGGCTTAAATTAGTGTAGAAATAAACTAAACCACACTTATCTCATTATTATGGTTTGCATTTATATCGAATCACTCCAGAATTTTGAACAGCTCTAACAGATAAGCTCGCAAAAATAATAACATTTTAAACCAACAGAATGTAAGATAATTTATTCTAGCTAATAGTAAAGGCACAAAGTTGTTCATAAATTATAGCAATTTGGTAACATTTTGTATATATTACTATGTAAAGATAACTACATAAAGAGATGCGTTCTCAAATTCCATCTACTTGTGGTCCAAGATTGCCTATTTGTGCAATAAGATTTGATTAATTTAATAACATATGTTTGTTCCTAAGTATGAAAATTAACATACTCGAGAGTTTAAAAAGTCAAAGCTTAAAAGAAGATCCGTTGAGGGTCGGTTCATTAGAACACATTCGGTATTGATGTGATACTATATGATTTGTGAAAATTTAATATAAATTTTAACATTCTCAAAGAAACACAAAATTAGGATTTTTCAGTGCAAAAAATATTTGAAATAAGAAATTCTCTCTTTTGTTACTGCCTAAATCTGGTAATTCCATTCATCCGAGATACGTATTTCATGATATCAATCAATACATATATCAGTATTTGGTCAATATCATATACACCGTTTATAAAAATGAACAAACTTACGCTAGGCACGAAAAAACGGCCACGTTTTGTGGCAGGTTCCACCGATAGCCCGCGTCCGTATAAATCGACTAGTACCCCTATATAAAATCGGCACTACTTGTAAGACTAGAAGTGGGTCACACGTCACATACGGTCTGACGGTTCGTCTACACGACGAGTCGCTTGACTCCGCACTCGATGCAAAATTTGGCCGTGTCTACGGGGAATTTGTTCCCGCACTCGTGACAGAATCGCGACAGTCGCGGTCCGGACGCGGAGTCCTTGCGGCAGCGGTGCAGCGACGCCTCCGAGCCGCTCGAGCTCAGCGAGCCGCCCGCGCCCCGCCACGCCGGGCTGCGCCGGGACGACGCGCGGGATGACGTGCGCTTCTCTGTAATGTTACACGGCTCATCAACTCCACAACTGGTTCTACAACATTTACTACAATTATTCCACCGATCCGAGTTTAATAACAACATTTCACTTTTACAGATATGTATTTTAAGCTATACAAGTTGTTAATGCGATTTTTTTAAGACAATATCTAAAGCAAGAATACTTCTAGAACTTTATAAACAGACATGAAACGGATACATATAATACGTCGCACAAAAAGAATAGAAACCACTACATTCAAGCAATAAGAAGCCGCTAAGTGACCGCCCAAACCAGAACGCTATCGAGTTTTTGTATACGAGTATATGTAGATGTACAGAATTATGAAGTATATTACCTATACATTGAAATTCATGTATTTTTAGGTGATAAAACGGATAAGGTTATAAACTTTTTATTTGAAACATATTACTGGTACAATAACCAAATAAACCAGTTACTTTGGGGGAGATGAAATGTCCGACGCCTATAGATTAGAATGGGTCAATCCCCAGCCTTACCCGCTAATTTGTACATGAACGAGCTGATCGTTGAGCTCACTGGTAAACGTGTGGGTTGTTGGATAGATAATGTTTGTGTACACAACTTAAGCTTTGCAGATGACTTGGTCCTGTTGGGCCCAACGACCAGCTCGATTAGAGAGTTGCTATTTATTTGTGAGGTTGGGTACATTGTTGCCGGAGACCTTAGCGACAATACTGATATTGTACGTGAACGAAGGTCTCTGACGGTCAGGGGCAACAGGATGGTACACACGTTTTCTCAGTGTAAAACTGAAGAGGTTAAAATTACTCTACAGCATATTGTCATACCCTGTGGACTAGATACAAAAATTGTTTTTGGATGTTATTGCAACTGCCGCGTTTGCCGCGCTGCAACGGTATACTGATGATGCCAAGCAACAGATTTGAGGCACCATGGTTACGTCATGCAATGACAATCCTAGTGAGGCCAGGTTAAAAAAGTTTGTAATCTTAAGATTTGTGTTACTAATATTAGATGTAGTAAAATGTTACTGACACATTGGGCCTAGTTGCTATCTAATAAACAATTATTATTATATCAGTTTTTACATACACATAAAAAAATTAAAGAGCTTACTATAACGCACCATTGTTATGATTATGTTTTTCACTATAAGTCGGTTCGGCGGCCGGCAGCGGCTCATCCAATTCCGCCGAGCGTTCCATTTCTAGAAACTCATCACTGGATCCCGACCTTGCATCATCCTTATGACTGACGCTAGAGTCGGATCCTGCTGGGATTTGTTCTAATGATGTCAAGCCATTGGGATCTTTTGATGTGCAAATTGATAATTTTGATGGTGATATTCTGTTTAAACTAAAATATAAAATAATGTTTATTAGTTTTGAGTAAACGCTATGTATATAAATTCTTGTCGCAGTACTTAATAATTACCTGACTAACCTGCTATAAGCTGAATCAATGCTAGTCTTGCCATTGGGCGTGTAGTTTCCATTTGTCGAAGTCTCCATCTTTTTCAGCTTCTTGTCAGTCTTCACTTTCTTTGAGGTGCCGTTGCAGTTGGTTATCTCTTTATTCGACAGAGTTTCATTTTTTTCATTTTCATAAAACTTGTCGAAATCTTTTAGAGACTGCATAATGTCCTGCTCTAGTTGATCGGATTTATGACGGCTTCTTCCACTGTCCATCTTCATAACATTCTTCTTTTGAATGGAGTCGAGGAGGGAAGTGGAACGTTTTACGGAAGATGGGAAAAGGTTTTCATTCGCTATATTGTTACTGCTAAAAGTTAGAGACATCGACTTGTTAACGGGGACCATACTGTTTGCAATTTTCGGAGAAGAGCTAATACTATTCATTTCTGACGTCCTGTTACTGTCTACAAAATCAGATTTTTTTACTATCCTAGTCGTGGAGCTACATGTGCGTTTGGTTTCAGATTTGTGTTTGTGTATTTCTTCATCAAAGGAAGTCATAAACTCCTCAAGATCGAAATCTTCGCACAAAGAGTCGTCATCCCTAATTGAAGCTTTAGATGCTATACTTTGTTCTAGAGAATGCATTATTCTATCGTACTGCGCGCCCAAATCATCTAAAGCTAGGGGAGAAGATTTAGATTTATTATTACATTCATTTTTTTCAGAATAACCATTTAAATCCTTATGATTGTTACTAAACACGTTATTATTATTTTGATTAACAGCACTGAACGATTCGAATTTGGCTGGTAAATTTTCAGTGGTTAGAAGAGATTCCATGCTACTTATTATATCGGGATTATTTAAAATAGTATTAACATTTATCGGCAGATTGTCATTTTCATTTATGAGTCTAGGGTCGATGTAATTACTGTCCGTCATTGAAGAATTGTCGTCAGTAAGTATAGCGTCGAGATTAACAAAATCTTTTTTCTCGTCGTCTCTTTTTATTTTATCTAATTTGACAGGTTGTTTTATCGTTGTTCGTTGAAAACTGTGGTACATTGATGTAGCTATTTTTGGAATTTTATCTTTAAGTTTTGGCGTGCTATAACTTGAAGCGTTATAACTAGAAAATGACCTATTTAGATTGCTATTACGGTTGAAATAATGCTTATCTGGTGTACTAATGTTTTCTTTACTAGACTTCGTAAAAGTAGTATTTAATTTTGAACCAGGTTTTTTATCATTTCTGTTTAGTCTGAATGAGCTGCACCTGCCACCTAAGGTATAGCCGTTATTGTTATTTTCATTGATAGTGCTACCGAAGGATTTCATTCTTTGCAGTGTTGGTGTTTTTTGATAAGTTTTGTTTAGCGTGTCTTTTATCATTTTAGTGTTATCGGTACGAAGATAGGTAGAGGAGTTTTTATCTTTTGAAGGTTGCAGGGCGGGAAGGGTTCGACTGTTGTCTTTCGACTGTTGTATTTTTTTAGGAATGTTTGTATCGGACGACATCAGTTCTTTCATTTGCCTAGCAGCTGACACAAAAGGGTCGTAATTGTCGTCAAGCCTGTAACACGTGATTATAAAATATTTATTTTAAGTTGATATAGCAGAACATTTTTTTCGTTATTTTCGTTCGTTACACTGAAGATTATGTTACACATAGTGGTTATGTCATACACAAATAAAAGGATAGAAAAGGGTATTAAGGAAAATATCTGGGCTATCTAACCTTCTTTTTTCTATACGGGGTAGTTTCAGCGGCGGTGCTTCTGATGACACTGAACGATCGTCACTATGGTCTGCATTATTCACACTGTCCCTAACGATAAATGTCTGATATTCTTTATCATTTCGAGTTTGATCGCAAAACATTTTGTATTTTTTTTTCGATTTGTACATATTTTGCACTTTTTTCTTACTACATGTTTCTCTCCGCCCTGGAGTTTTTGTCTCTGTTATTGATGGTAATCTAAATTCTGGTGTTGCTTCATGTGTTGGAGTTTCTTTTTTTTGATCATTAAATTTTAGCTTATAAACAGTTATGTGTTCCATGTCGTCAACTACTTTACTTGCAGTACATATATTTTCATAAGGTTCCTGAATGTCGACTTTATCAGATTTCTTTATAACATTATCTATATTTCTACTACTCTGCAGTAGTTCTTTTAGGTCGCTTTTTAATTCTGCAAACGTATCTGAAAAGTGATGTTTGTGTGGCTCTACATTTAACTCTTGAATTGTCTCGATAGAATTAGTTTTGGGAGTGTGAATATTTTGAAGATCTTGGTCAATATTAGAAGGTTCGATATCAATGTGGTCATTGGTTAAAAGTTTATCAGTTATATTCATAAATTCCAGCAAGTCCGCTGGGTTTTCTGTAAACTTTGTGTACGTTTCACCACTGCCATGGCGACATTCAATTTCATGCACGTTATCTTCGTTCTCATCATCGTACTTTTCTTCCACAGAATCATTTGACAGTTCTGCACTTATATCATGTTCATAATTTTCTTCAAATCTTTCTTCTGATAAATTATTATTGATTTCTTCAATATGTTCTTCACGTTTAACTTCATTTGTTGTTGGTGTTATACTAATTTCCCTGTTATTTTTCTCAGATTCGGTAACTTTCCTGTAACTATTCAACTTGTTTGAAGTAAAATTCGATTTATTTTCGGAAGTATCAAGATGATCGAAGTTTATTGTTGAGTCGATTTCGTCAGAAACTAAGTTACCCGAAGTGCTGGCTGTACATACGGAAATATCAATGTTAGAGTTCGAAAAAATCTCTGTAATGTAGTTGGAATGTTCTTCTGCAGAACGTAATATGGTAGGGTTCCTGTACAATAACTCAACTTTGGGTTCTTGAACAAAATCGTCGCGTTCTCTAGATGTTATTAGATCTATGGAATTCTTTTTTGTCTTATTTCCTTTCTTTTGCAGTGTATATTCTTTTTTCTGATCTATATTATCATGTATTACACATGGAACACAAAGAAGCTCTGTGTTTATACCTATCGACTGACAATTACGATCACTATTAAGACTGTTGGAATTTCCAGGATTTTCCTCGAGACTATCTAAACTCATACTATTTTCTTTAACTTTTACAGACTCCAGTTTTGATTTACTTTTTTTTCTTTTCTCTGGTACTTTTTTCTTAATTGATGTTTCAGATGGTTTAACAGTAATTGGTTTAAATTTTTCAGTAACTGCTTTGGGTAAATCATTGTCTTCTTTGCTTTCAGGGTTTATTTCAATATTTCTATTTAATTTGCTTTCAATTCTTTTTGGATTTAATTTATTTGGTATGGGAATGTGACTTCGGTCAACAGATTTTTTCAAATATCCTTTTTTGTCGTCTTTAGTACTCATCTCTTCACTGTATTTACTAGCAATCTGTTCTAGCTTTTTTAATTGCTGTTTTTTCTTAGCATTCCAAATGTTTCTTGGTTTATTTTTTGGAGCGGGTTTGGTAATGTTAGGATCAGTGTTACTTTGTTGGACAGGAGTTGGACTGAGGTCTTGGTCTTTTCTACGGATGGGGAAAGGAAGGCCTGGATTTATTAAATGAATATATCGTAACAAACAAGGAGACAGGAACTAAATCCAATTAAAGATATTATGACCAAAAAAAAAATGAAAATAAAATGCACGCAAGCCTTCCTTTCCCCTTATTTGGTACGTAACTAAATATGTAATGTTTTTCGAATTACTATTAATGTATTCATACCTTGTGCTGCTCAGGTCTCTAGCCAATCTTGCTTGTCTTGCTTTAACATTGGCATCGCCTGACACGTTGTTTTGTACATGTCTGGAGTTTCTGATCACAGGTACGTGAGGAGAAGTTTCTTCATGGCAATCGTTGCTTGAAGCAGATTCTGTAAATAAGCCAAGTTTTTCTTTAAGCTAAAGTAAGTATATATTAGGAGTTTATTTCAATACCCTATTGTTTTATACTTACACGGCTTACCTATTATGAATTGGAAAATATTATTAATATTATTATGTTTATCAATCTAAATAAATATGTTTATTATATTATCAACAGTTTGTTTACAATGTACAGGCTTTGCCTAGTTTAGGAGCAGACGGCTGTGTATGAGATATTATTATTTGAAATTAAATAGTACTTAAATGTGTATAAGTTGCGTTAGTAAAAATAGCTATACCTGAAGCTCGTGTACGTCCATGTTTATAGTCACCGCAATCCCGCGGCGCTGGCGTTGGAGAGATGCCTCGTGACGAATCTATAGACGCTGACCTACTGTTTGAAGACTTGTCGCGAGTTTGTGATGATCTATAATAAAAACAACAATCTTTTTACATCGCTACTTTTATCTACCTACTCAGGTATAGTGTTTATTTCATTTATGGAATAGGAAAAACAAAGGATTCATCTTGAGATAAGCGATACCTTCGTCCATGAACATCTGCGACTTCTTCACAAGTGCCGAATAAATTTTGAAGTGAACTTTACCACGACCGAACTCATCAAGGCTAGTCGAACTGGTCCCAATATATAGCATAGCTCTCCCACCATGAAGTGTGCTTATAACTTCAGTCTTTAAAAGGGAATCAATGACACACGAGTCTCGCTTAATCGGAAATTAGATACCAAGAAATACTTATAAATATCATCAATCATCAACAAACCATAATGTCCCACTGCTGGGCTCGGGTCTCCTCTCAGGAGAGGGTTAAGGCCATACGTCCCCACGCTGGCCAAGTGCGGTTTGGGGACTGGTAAGAATACGTTGTGGCTACGTGAATCTTGCCGTTGGATGTTTTTAAGCCGCCCAAAGGCCTCCAACTAAGCTTCACGACTGTTATCGTATGACAACAACCGGGACCGACTGCTTAACGTGACCTCCGAATCACGGAGACGCTCATGGTAACATGCCAACAGCGGTCACCCATCCGGGTACTGACCGCGCCGTCGTTGCTTGCCCTCGGTGATTGTTTCTAATCACCGAGTGCAACTGGACTATGAGCGCCTCTCTCCTCTTATAAATATAATTGCACGATAGTAGACTAGACTTGATACTTAAATTCTGTTGTCTCGTAGGATAGAAAGATAGGTCCTCATAAAGTTTACACATTACTCATTACTAATAGTCTTCATTTTTCCACAAACAACACGGCCCAGTGTGAGTTTATTCACACCAACATCCCTATCCCTGTGGAGACTGATTAAGAATCCAGTGTCACCACCCTTATTCATCCCATGGATGTCGTGAAAGGAGACAAGGGAGCAAACTACTTGAACTACAAAAGCTTGAAAGAAATCCGATAATAAACTAACCCGTCTGGCCAGCGTGGTATAGCAGTAATCCATTGAAGGGAGTTGATGATGAACACTTCAACTCCGATTAGTGAAGATTTCATTACGATGAAATCGCAACGCGAACGCGGTCACCGTGACGATCGAGTAGAAGTAAACAAACTCATACTAGGTCCTCAGCTCACAATTTAAAGATAATGAAAGAGTACCGGCGTCGTGTGACGAGCGGTGCCTTGTACTGCGTGCGTGCGTTGAGCCGCTGCTTGGCATTAGCTATAGCCGGAGGCTGTGCAGGCGCGGCGGGCAAAATCTTCGCCTTGTCTGCGCACCACTCCACGTGTCGCTCGAACGCGCGCACCCCGAATGCTCGGTTGCAATGCGGACATCTTTGTAGTTCTGCGGTCGCCTGGAATACAATAAAATACGTGTCTATAGTTTAGGCATGACTGTGTCACATGTTAGCTTATATCAAATATAGCTCACTTAGGACCCATAATATTTTATTCGTATGTACTTCCCGGTTTGAAAAAGGTGTCTGCCTATTTTGACTTCATTTTGTCTCCCGCTTGTCTAAGGAGGGAAGTGGACTTACTATATCACACACTATGTATGTATACAAGCATTAATGCGTGAAACCTACAAAAATACTTTATAGATACTTCTAACTTTCGGAAAACTTACCTCTGAATGCATAGATACTTATTCGATATTTTTGTATACGCGTTGTTATAGATACCTTCACGTTTTAGGTTCATTCGAGTATGACTAAGGTATAAAATATGTATTTCACACGAAATGTAGGTTATCTATCTATCTGGATGTGCATGGCCTAGCTTCTAGATAATGGTAGGTATACTTTCCTGTCTTAAAGATGTTTAACCACGTCAGACAAAAATTTATGCAAGTTACGAAAATCTCTACTAATATTATAAAATCGAAAGTAACAGTGTCCGTCTCCACCGATTTCAGTGAAATTACGCATGGAGATATTTGATTTTCAGGAAGGACATAGACTACTTTTCACCGATATAAACATATAGGCAAAGGTTAGTTTTTTATAGTATATATCAACTTCTTGAATTCTTCACAAACTAAAATAATAATAAAAATCGAACAAGCTTGATAAAATGCCAACCGCACACATGTGTGAGCGTTAATTAGCGCAAACAATCAAATTACTTGAGCAAGTTTTTTAGAGCGCTTGCTTTCGATCGAGGTCAGTTTTCTGTTTCGAATCTTTATTAATTATCAAGAAGATGAATCACGTATTAAATCTAATACATTTTTCAAGTATACTTCTATATTTTATTTATATATTTGCTATGTACTTCTTATCTATAGAATAAAGATTTTAAGAATTTTAATCTTATCTAAACTAATATTACCAATGTAGAGTAAATAAGTATCAGCATTACTATACTGATACTGAAAAAAAAAACTTATGTTACAAGCTATATTTTTCATATTGCTCTTTTCAATGCATCTTCTTCTCTTCTCTTTCTTCTCTTTAAGGACAACTCCCGCATTAGGAATATACATCCTGTGTCGCGGGGACTTTACAAACACACAAGAAACGGACACAAAGTACACCAAGACTTAGCACAACAATTTATGGATCACACAAAGTGTTGTCCTATGTAGGATTTGAACCCACAACACTCCTGTATCGCGTGGGCTACAAAATCTATGACTTATAACAATATCTACCATATCTTTAATTCGTAGAATTATGTTACTGTTCTGTAAAATAACTTTAGCAATTGACTCCATGTTACCCTTGCGCGAGGGATGATACGTTAGAAAACTTAGCAAAAGAATTCGAGCAGTATTTTTGACAAAAAAATAGTGAAGTACTTTTAATTTAAAAATGCTATATTTGACAGATTAGTCTAACTAAAAATAAATTTCTCCTTTCTGAAGTTTATATAGTGAGACGAAAAATAGTCATGGTGCAACAACGAAGCAATTCATCATTAGTATCAGAGGTGAACGACGGTTGCACAATGTTAAATAATTATTTAAAATAAATTGTATAAAGAAATAAAATAGGTTTAAGTACGTATCTAGGTAGGTAGGTACGTATTATACGGGCAAGGGATTTTTTACATAAAATACTATCGAAGATAGGAACGAATATCCAATAATACTTTATATTTATTAAACCGATAACTTTCAAAAGACTAAACTAAATATTTTAAAGTCAGGTAGTCTTGTTTTTACTGTTAAAGTAGAATGTACCACTCACCTTTGTCATAGAAGTCCGAACAGATTGAGGTTTCGGTTTCGGCGTAGGCTTCGACGTTGGCGTTGGGCTTTTTTCTAAAAAAGGACTGTTTTCCGGAAGACCAAAGTTCTTTGGCAAGAATTGCTCCAAATCTGTACCTATAATGTTAAGAAAATATTTATTTCATTCCTCTCGTTTTGATTTGGTAGCGAGTCCATGGATATAATATCCTGTCTAATTTTGATTTATTGATTGTTTTTTATAAAGAATACTAGATATTTTAATATGTATGTAATTTTCTCTCTTACAGTTATTCAGTCGCAAAAATATACAGTTCTTAATATAGTGCTGTCGATTTCATTATCAACGCAAGTTAATTCTAAAATTGATGACAAACCTGTCGCCCAATTTGATTCTTGTGCATTATAATAAATCGTATAGCACTTACTTTTCAAAATTTAATCGTAAGAGACAAGACAGTTTAACAATTAGTAATGAACCAGGACATAAGCTTTAACTTCAAACTTCAAACAATTCTCCATGTGGACGATCAAGTGCGGTCGTGACGCATCGGAGCATTTGTCGAGCCCTACAGCGGCTATAGCCCTCTGAGTAGATCGCTATCGCACTTAAATACTGAATATATCATACTTGAATCAAACTTGTTATAGATAATATAGTCACTATGAACTAAAATTAGGTTTCATTTGTTAAAAACTGCTAGAAAGATAAACAGTCGTAATAATGTTAATAATAATAATAATGTTGCTGCTCTTTAATGAAATTCAGCTACTTTGGAAGCTCAAAAGGGAATAATCAAAATCTATGGACTCGCACCAAATCAAATCAACACAATTTAAAAGATCATACCGTTCACTTAATCTTGAAGTATATGTAAGTGTTGGTTAATTTATATTCTACAATTAGAAAGATCAAGCTTTAACATTCTTCAAACAGTGCTCAAAACACACCAACTCATTGCAAGTTAAATACCACACATTTCTATAGTACTACACAGTGCATACTCAAACAGATTAGAAACAGAACAGTGTTGGTCACACTGAACTAAATTGTAGAACAAACACTTGTCATGTCACCAGATGTTCAGTAAGAGGCGTGCCAGACAACTCGTGCATTACTTAAGACTTCATTAGAAACATGAGCCCATGACGCTTACAATATTGCCGCTAAGACAGTTGTTTTACAAAGACGTAGGTTGGTAAACGAATGGGCAACGTATACAAACAAAATGCAAATACAGGCCTCGATGGAGCCGAGTTAGGTAGGATGTTATACTGTGTACGCGACAGTGTTAATTTGCATAAATATTTCTAAGCTTGTTGTTCGAGGACGTTGACGGGTAATCTTTACCACACTGTTACACCAGTCGGTCAATTGTGATAGTATCTTTAAATATTGATCATTAAAGAAAATATAGCTCTGAAATTAGCGTTTCTAAGCTTTTTCCCAAATGCGGCATCTTTGGCTGTGTGTTAATATGTTTATCTCAGTAGTGACATCACTCCATGACACAACAACTGTTTAAATTTGGTTTCTCGGCCCCAATTGGAGTCGAATTTTCTGCTCCTTTTTGTTTACATTAACTGCGCATTGTCGTTTTCTTGTGAAGTACCTAAGTACATTTTCCTACATAAATTATTATTATGTCTGTGAGATATTCACAAGAATTTAAACATAGACTACATATTTATTTAGTTTTTTACTTTTAGATAAATAGACCCGCTAAATAAAAATACCCGCTAAGCAGTGTTTATTCACGTGTACCTACACTAATCAACTATTATTATTGTCTTGTACTAACTACTGACCAGGTTATAAGGTTTTTATAATGTGTTTGTTTTGGATCAAGTCGCAGAACTATACTATTGGTTAAACGGTACAGTGTTTAGCGAATAGATAATTTTTAATGAATTAGTACGAAGATTTGGATTTGATAGTGGTAGTAAAACGATCACATACAATGGTAGAAGTCCAGTTAAGTATGAATGGCAGAGAATATGTAAACCGTTCACCCACTCACCGGAATTAGCACCGTTCGCCGCGATCAGTCCTTATTACCCACAAAAACAAAGGGAAAATCAGTAACATAAAATAAAACATGCCAATTACTCATATCATATTCACAGCCCGCTTTCCAAGTTTCATAAAATAAATATATGAATTGCACAGCATTAAAATACTTAGTACATATAATTATTATTACGTATGGCGAAACTGTCGATAAAACTGGGATTTTCCCCAGGATAACGCCTGCCGGCTGGTAACCGATAAATGAATAAACTTAAAAATAATGAATGAATGATAAATGTAGGTCGAAAAGGAGCGTCATCGCGCTACACTTATCAGTAAAGTTATAGGATAACATGTCACAACTAAGCACAATATTACGGAAATCAATGAAAGGATAATATGAATGAAAGGTGTGATCAACTTTATACAAGTTGCTAAATATAATGGTTTATCAGAGTATCGCCCTTAGTTTGTTTTGTTACATGATTCTTTCATTTGCTTCTTTAACTGTTGTAATAACCTCACAATTTATCTTATGAAACATACAACTGCATAACACAGTAAGTCTCTGAGTACATATACCAAATAATACGGCTACTAATAATTATAAACGAAAAATCAATACCTATGAATGCAAAACGTATTTTTAAACAAACTTGAGGCATGCAATACCTACGACACATTTGTAAATAAAAACTATAGCATGGAACAAAAAGTTAGTAAGGAAACCCCAACCTGAACTGAATAATGATGAAATAAAGGATTTATTTCCCAATCCAAACTCCTAGAGCTAAACCCTACTAAAACTACGTACAATATATATATATATATATATATATATATATATATAAATACATACAAAAGGGACTAAAAAGTGCATGATAATAAACTAGGTCATTTCTAAAATATATTTAGTTTTGTTTGATTTGCATTTTCCTTTTTGTCGCTATTCAAATTAAAAAGAGGCAAGTTAAACATGTTATTCACTGTAATAGTTTTGCATTGAATAATCTATTTTCCAAATGTATATAGGCATTCACAAAAAAACATTAGGATAATAAGGCAATCATCTTTACTTCTCTTAGAATACCTAAAATTTTCCGTTTTCGTATCAATCATAATAATCTAAAGTTACCTAATCGCGGTCACAAATTGGAAAATTATTTAAAACATACCTTCTCGTCTCTGTCTTGATGAATCAAAAGATTTCCTCTTCTTGACTGCAGTTTTCTGACATATTTTGACATGTTTGGCAAGCGACTGGGGTACAAATGTTCGTCCACAGACTTGACATGGCATCAACTGTATCGGCTTCGTCGGTTCTGGAGGTACGGGTGCCACAGGATTTGTAGGCACCGGCGGGGATGGTGGCGGACCGACCCGGCTCGGCGGCGGTGTCCTCAATATCGGCCGGAACGACTCACCGTTCTGTTGGGCCAATACCGGCGACACCGCCCCCGACGGCAACGGTGACGGTGTACGTGAAGACTTCGAAGAATGTTCCTGTTGTTGCCGTTTGCCTGGAAACATCATCACATTTTTTATATTGAAGTAACCATTCTTTATATTTAACTAGCTACACAACCGCGGTTTTTGTATCGCGGTATATATATCGTTTTTGCTTATTTTATTGTTTCCGTATTTTCGTAATCCAATTTTTCCAAAATAAAAGTTGCCTAACTTACTCCTTGTAAAATCAGCTTTGTAGCAATGAAAGTCTCGTCAAAATTAGACAAAAATTTCAAAATATTTTTTTATGTAAGTATCTATAATAGTAAATATATAGGTACCAATGCGATATGAATAAGTCAAAAACTGTTTACTTGAAATTACATACACGTTATGGAACGCAAGAAATAGCGGCAGGGCCTGTTGTGTTGACGAACGATCACTATCATGCAATGCGTAAATTATTGTTGAAAGTTCCAAAAGTTTTATTACTACTCAATTTAACAATGAATATACCTAAACAAATCAGTTCTCATCATACACACATAACTATGCCGCTATAATAATTTATCTTTAATAGAGTAATTTCAAAGCTTTCACATAAATTATCTTTATAGCGGTTCTCAAAGACATATTGATCGATCCCTTAACGTGGGCTGCCCTTTGAGTAATAAATTGCATTCAGCATTTATCTTTACATTCAATAATGATTTATGTGAAAATATATAGAGAATACAAATACGAGTGCCTTCAAGCGATTATAGGATCATAAAAATAGTAATGAACTAATTAATACTTTATTTTGAAGCGAGTTACTTGATATGTTATTCACAGCACACGCAACAGAAAATCAAACCACGTTCTACCCATACTATTTCTTTTATAGGTATAAAATTCTTGCATACCTTCCAGAACTATGAGCTACCGACTTAAACGGCAACGAGCTAATTTCAAGGTTCCAAACAATTTTCTCGAGTATAGCGTGCAGCGTTTCTAAAACTTCGCATTAAAAATGTTTTCATTCATTTTTAAATTCATGTACGGGCTTAGAGTGTAAAAATGACGTAAACCTAAAGGTTGTGGTCGCTTGCGTCATTTAGATATCGATTAGCCAAATTACTTAGTAGTGTCACGCGACATCCAGTGAACTAAAATAATTTTATCCCTAAGCTAATAATTTTTGTCACTTTACAGAAGAAGTCGAAATATAAAAAAAACTAAGCATAAGCTGTTAAATTTGCTTTCACCATTATTTTTAACCTGTATAGTTTGTATCTGTACATACTACAAAATTAAGTCTGTTCGCTTAAATATTTCAAACTACTAAACGAAAATTAATGAAGTTTTCAGCCATAGATAGAGTGATTTAAGACCAAGGTTTATATATGTTATAAAATACATGCACATTATAGTAAGTAAGATATCTTTGTGTACTGTTTGCAGTTACATTTTGTTTTTTTTAACTTTGATGTACTATGTAATCTATTGATACCACTCACATAAAAAATACGACATGCCGTTTAGGCTCTAGGGCGTGCCAAAGAAATATATATACATATATACACTCGAAAAACATAACCTTCTTTCTTTCGCAGTCGGATAATAAAACATCAGGTTAAAGGACCACCAAGTCAAAGTCACGGGCTGATGCGTTCAAGTTCATTTGGACTGTTAATTAATTCTACGTCGATGTTAAACGCCCGTTTCCTTTCGTAACATATCCATACATTTCATGATATTAAAATTCCGTTTCAATTATAATACACACATTCACCGGTACTAAGATTTATGGAATCCTTTGCAGCATTGCTCGACAATGTGTATTTATAGGGATTGGTGGTTTATGTTGAATGCAAAATCAGTTTGTGATTTCACGTTACCGTTTTATTTCTATACTCAGATCAACACAAGAAGAAGATTTTTTAATCTTTGAAACGGCATAATTTTGTACACCAAATTACATAAAAAGTATTGAACTAAAAGCGAATCTTTTAGAAAATTAACATTTTCAATCAGATTTCAGACAAAAATTAATTACACGAGAACATTTATATATTGGCGCAGTGGTAGCGTATACGACTGGTGTTTTCGAGGTTTCGGATCGATTCCCGGGTCGTACCAAATGTTTGTATACCCGCAAATGTTTGTTTCGGAGTTTGGGTGTTCTCTATGTATAATACGTATGTATTTACAAAAAAAAGTATTTATGTATTGATATCAGTTGTCTAGTACCCATAATATAAACTCTGCTTAGTTTGGGACTGGATGGCGTTGTGTGTTAGATGTCCGAAATATTTATATATAACTAATCGCGATTAAACAGATTTAAATGTTTTGTATTGGATAGAATATTTATTGAGAGAGGTTACACTTTTAAGGCTGTATAATGCCACGCTTTGATATTTACGAGCGATTATAAAAGCAGATCAAACTAAAAGGAATGGCTGGTTAATAAAAAGAATTCATAAGGCTTAGTTAGGTTTCCTTTATCCTCTGCGACCAATAAGTCAGCGACTTGTTGCACAATGTTGCTAGGTAAAATGAAAAGAACCCTTGCCATCATTAATCATTTGATAAAGTGGTAATTAAATGTCTTCTTGGAGTATGTATGTATACAATTAGTTTATACAATTAGTTATTATACTAGAATTTATATGGCCAGGGCTCACTTTCTCTTTGCCTTTTACGTTGATATCCCAACAAATCTATATTATAAACCCTTTAAGCATCAGGATTTGAAAGAAAGCCGGCTGGAAATGGCTAAGGGTGAATAAGAAAATGAGGTAGGTACCTACAGCAATTTCACGTCTAAATATTGTGATATTCGTGCACTATTGTAACAGTATTTTTATGACAAATCAATTAAAAACGAAGTTATCTTGTACTACCAATAAATACACGCTACACTTTTACATTTAATCTTAAATGTGTACACAAAGATTTAAAAATGTTTTGTTTAATAAATCATAAATATCATAGACAATAGAAGTTATGCTTAGCCGGTTATCGATCGTGATCGGGTAGCTGAACTCGAAGCTGCGCAGGCGCATCCCGTTCGAGGGCGTACAAGTAGCACGCATGAGTCGACTCTTAATTGACTTTAGTCGGTTCAAGTAAAACAGTTCTTTAGTTTAAAATAGGAACATCTTCATAGTTTACGAGTAACCGGATGAGCGCCCCACCACTACTTGCAGTACTACTTACTACACAATATCACTTGTAAAACTTTATGGTTTCCTTTGAGGCCAATATAAGCCTCACATTTTATTTGCTCACATATATGTTTTTATTTTGCGCATATTACACGCTAGGTTCACGAAATAATATTACCTCGGTTTTTGTATGAATTTTGACAACCTAATTATAATTAATTATTATTTTAATTTCAATACCAACCCAATTAAATCCTCGCATTAATAAAAATTAGGAAGATGATGATTTCAATAGCTGAATTACGAATTGAAATTGTAAATTAAAGTACCTACATAAAAAGGAAAACATGTTAAATATACAAATATATTTTAATGTTAAAGGTAAGAGTTTCTATGCCCACTTTCTGCATCCATTCGCAAGCTCCATCGTGCCGTATGGTCAATACGTTACTTTCAAGCCAGTGAGTTTCTACTCTAAGAGTGTTTTTTCTTGTGGTTAAAAAATAAATTGGTTGTTAACTTTTCATCCACTGGAAAATGAAAACGACGAATGATACAAAATAACTAGCAATGTAAGTACATTCCAATTGTGCCTATTGACAGTCTTCACGTATGAAGGTCATAGTCGCAGACATTGACAAAAAATCCACTTAAAATTCACAACACAACAATATTATTAACCTTTCCCAGAAGATGCTTGCCATTCCCAATACATACAAAAAGCCGTAAATCCTGTATGCAGTACGCGGAACATGTTTACTCGTGCCATGAACACAAATTGATACTGGTTTTATTAAACATCAGGGCCAGTAACAAGCGAGCCGCTGTCTGCCAGCATCGGGGTGAAATATACATCTCAAGTACAAGTAACAAGCAGAAAGCAACCGATGAACTTAGATAAGTAATGCGGTAAGTAGTTTGTTTGAAGCTGAAAATAAAAGCTTTTAGAACGATGCATTGAAGAGTGGCTTGGAAAAGCAGTTGGAAAGATTAATGTAACAATATACAAACTTCTTGCGTATGTCATATTCAATCTTCACAACGTTTACCATTTCCTAAAATAGCCTATTGTGTACTTTATATTGTATACGTTACTTTACGTACGAAAAGGTGTAGATATTATCATTGAATGGTTATCATTGATACTAGCATCATAATTAAATAATCCTTAACAGCTTTGGTCCTTGGTACTGTTACAACATCGTAAAAGAGCAATAATTAAAAATATTAATTGGTTCTAGTGAAACACAAATTTCAATAAGAATTTAAAGGTATGAATCGCCCTGATTAATTAAAAATAAATTCACTTGTATTATTACAGACCAATTAGGCCCCTATTCTAGTCGATAAGGCCATTCAATGGAGGGTGCGGAACATGGATAAAGGACATGTTAACAGAGGGTAAGGGCGATCTGTACTCGTCTGTGCTTGGTACTGACGCGGAAACACGGAACTCCGAGGTGTAGTTATAGGGGGTCATCGTCTTTCCACAAACCGTAGGTACAATGTTTCAAGTTCATTGTGAGGCAAAGCAGTTATGTCTTTCCATAAATAGATCTTGGGAGCAATATAACCCTAAATAGATTTAAAACTTGAGTTTGTTATTTAAATTGATCTGATGAAGAGCTCATTGGAGCTTATAAATTGATAGTAAACTACGCCGAATTCGCATAATACATTAATATTCCTGAGGCTTCCTATACTAGTTAGCATCCTGCATTTTTACTTACGTATACCTACACATTCACAAAAAGATTTTAAATCCGTATAAGTATGATTAGAAAGACATATTATATAATGAAATAATTTTATTTGAAGAAGAAAGCGTATCTTTTATTATGAACTTTAATTACAAATCAGAAATTGCGTGGAGAATGCAATAAAGCACGAAATTACTTCCTATCTGAGAAAACATTACGGTTAAAAAAGTCCAAGATTATAACTTGCATGCCAAATGAGAAATATTTTTTCACATCCCTGGTATTTTAGGGTTCGTGGTTCTAATAAAGAAGCCTACAGTTTGGCCATGTAAATTTGTCCATCCGTCCGTCCGTCCGCGGCTCTGTGTAGTGCCTACATATTACAAAGTTGTATTTTTGCATTCGCATTTACGTAGATTTTAATTACGCCTTTAAGTATAAATATATTGTTTTTTACGTCCCGCACATCCCACGGCTCATGTCGTTCAGATCTGCTTGCGTGAAATTTAAAATAATTGAGATTTTATAAAGTACTTAAAGTTATCCATTTAAGTCATTTTACGTTATATATTAAACGAAGTTTTAAAGGACGGTTAAATTGGATTTTGTTATTTTTAGGGTCATTTACCATCATTTGAATTAAAAATGCAAATACTTTTGCAAATCCTTAGTTTAAATTATAAGAGTTGTACCTGTCTAACTACGGAACCTTGCAGAGCGCGTGACTTAGGTACCTACATAGCTGGTCTTTACATTAAGTTATTATATTAAGATTATATAGGTACATTTCTTCGCAATAATAGCTGTTGTGATATATGCAAAAATGCGTATAGAATTGATGATTAACAGTGATTGAAATGCATGAAGTCAATGATGAAAGACCCAAAACTAATAGATATAGAATTCAAACTAAACGCTATCTCAATATAGCTGTCAGTATTGTTTCGAAATGTTAGGTTCTAAGCAAACATGAAAACCAGATCCAGATTGATAAGTTGCATTATTGATCAATCTGTATTCACACGAACTTGCTTGACATGGGAACGAAAGTAGTGTTACATTAAAGAAATGTTATAAAACACTTTCATACAAAAGGTTATATTGTAACCGTGAGAAAACAACGTATGCAAAGAGAACCATAAACATATACCTGGGCGAGATAACGTAACGTTCGTGAGTTTACTTGTTCCGTTTACGCCTCTTACATAAATAAAGGTCAAGCAAGTTGGACGTTGGAATTTAAGCTTCATACTTCTAACTTTTCTTGTTAATAATTTCACAAAAATGAATATTATAATAATAATATGAATCAGTTTTGTACATACAAGTTCCATTATTTAAAAAAGTTTTACGATGAGAATATAACGCGTACATACACAAAAAAATAAAAGAATAATTTGCTAAAAGAAATGCAAAATTAAGTTTCGACGCTCGCACTTGTATAGGACACTAGTCATGAAAAATAAATACCATTAATAATTGACATAAATATGACAACCTAACCCAATACTTTACAGTATAGCAAAAATTGTGAACTGAAATATAGTTTTGAATAAGAAGGCAGTATTTTTTGTGCAACTCATGCATCAGTTTGATGTTTGTTGATATTTTATTACAATAAAAAAATAGAGAATCTTCTCCTTTTTGGAAGTTGTTAAAATTAACTGTGTGTGTGGCCAGGATTATTCGTATTTAGAAAAACAAAATATTTAGCAGCAGACTGGTTAGTAAAGTTTGGCCTCTAGTTTGTCATCAGACCGTCTAAGTTATTCATCACTCTAGCTCGAACCTAGTTTATGAATATTTAAAGTTGCGAAGACTGGCTTCACAATCTGGTTAAGGGTTTTAATAGATAAAAAAACTGGACAAGTGCGAGTCGGGTTCCGTACGTAGTATATTTTTAGTTCAGGAATCGAATCACGCAGTTTTTTTCCTACCTTTTTCTTACTTATAAGTTTGTTTGGATAGATATAGTTTATGAAAATAAATAAATAGCATATTTATTTATCTACTTACTCAAAGTTTCTTAGATATCTAGGTATTAGGTAATTACAATTATTTTAGATTTTTCGTTTGACTCAGACTTTGGAGGCAAGGAGGTATTTTTTTTTTGTTAATCGTTTTTAATTACTTCGTAACTCACTTGTTCTGTCATTTTTGAGTACTTATTATAGGAAGTTGTAGTTTTGTGTATTTTACATATGGTGGTTTATATATATTTACAGTTGTATAATCTTCTAAGTCTAACTCATTTACTTCTGTAAATAGGTTTTCACAAACAGAACAGGACAAGAAAGGCTAGAAAAATGTTAATATAATTAAATTAAAATTTGATTCATTGCAGGTAATCATATTCAGTTTGCCTCGAACAACATTTCAAAAACATACCTCCTATTTACTGTCGGTTAAGAATGGTAGGTAGAGACGTATTCATATTTTTATGAATTATTGTAGCTATGACAGATGTGCATGTAATAAAAAAGTTCATATTATAATTAAATCCACCATTATATCCACTCGTCTATTTATTTTCGATTTGAGTGTGGGTTTTTAGCGGAACAAAGTGCCGTATGTATTTCTTACGTTAACATTGAGGTTCAATTTTTTACAACTTCAGGGGACCGGACCGTAGACCTGAGTAAACGGTTTTAACTCGAAGCCTTCACGTGTTCTCGAAATAAATGGTCTTGAGAGACAGACAGACAAAAAAGTGGTCTTATAAGGGTTCCGGTCTTACTTTTGAGGAACGGAACCCTCAAAATAATAACACGTGAAAAACCACTTGCTAGCCTTCGTACTTAGGTATTTCCTGTAGATGATTGAAGTTAAACCGATAAAAAATAGTTTAGTTATGAAAACTATTTTTTAAAGACGACAAATCATTCAAAGTTTACCCTTATTCACAGTTCTCAAATGGTTTTTGAGCGGTTTAGAAGTATTTTGTTTGATCTATAAATGAATGTTCATATAAAAGATATTTTTAAAGTAATTTACAATTAGTATATGTTCGATTATTTCCAACCGCAAGTCCGTTTGTGGTTTCAAATTTACCAAGAACACTATCGAACTGGACTCATTCACGTAATAATTTTATATTTTAACTAGCTCATCCACGCAAGTTCGCTAGCGTCTCTTTTCAATCACGGTTGGCTTCTATTGGTCTAAACGTGATGTTATCTGTCCTTATCTTAAACACGACAGTAAAACACATTTAAAAAAAAAATTAAAATTCGGAGTTCATCCTGAGCAACAACGTGACCCGAGAAATATATATATACATCAGATGAAAAATTGGTTAGCTTAGGTGAAGAAATTGAATGGGTCCGGATGGCGTAAGAAAGCGGTTTCCGGATCCCTCCCATCTCAGGCACAGAGTGGCACACCGTGTGGTTTTAGTCGGTTCGATTCCGACACACCGCCCCGCCGCAAACCTCAGTGGGGTGAAGCCCCAAGGGGGTTTCCACACGTAAAAAAACGGTAAAGAAGTTGAATAGACACTTGTACAAGTGTCTTAATCCGTACAAAATAAAGCTCTCTTAAAGACTTTGCAGCAGACTGTATCTTGTGTTATATACGTTACTATGTCTTTGTCATTATTACATTTATATTGATACGATATATTTCAGGGCTCATAAGTTAGTTACATAAAAGTACTGTTACCTAAAATTTCAAAAAAAAAGAATTTGAACTGCTTATATAGATTTAACAGTTTTATAGATTTAAAGAAACGAACATAGTGTAGGTGTTTTTAATTAAGCCAACCGGTGTTAGCTATAAAAAAAATATTGAGCCTAAAATCAGTCAGGCACTAGCGGCACATTCCTTACAACTTGATTATGATTTAATATAAGTACATTAAACTTGTAAAACACGTTAGACATGTTGTGTTGTCTAACTCGATCGAGGATGGAATCGATGTTTATATATCAGTTCAAGGTTCAATCACAGCAATGAATGTTTGAATTACCTACGTATTACTTTTATTATATAAGGTTAATCTAACGCTATGTCGTTGTTCACTTGTTTCCTACATAAATGAAAAATTCAAACAGTTCAAACCTAACAATCATCGGAAAACTCTAACTATATATCCTGGAACTGAAAAAACATATTTTCGATCAGGTCTGGGGACTATTCAGTATAAGGACGGACTTGAGCCCCTTAACACCAATACAATTTTAGCGGTTTTAATCTTGCCTGAACATATTGTGTGAACTCCTCATCACAACAATGCCTAAGAAGTTACCAGATTCGTAAAATAATCACATCCTCTAGGCATATTCTATTTGCTTAGTATCTATAGGTACTTTCTACAGGAAATTATAATTTTAACTTTATATGTACAAATATAAAAATGTGATTACAGATTTTAAAATCAAATATTACTTGTTACCACAAACCAAGCAGAATTAAAAGTTCTTATACGTTCGTGAAAGTATAATTTATAACACTTCTGGACACATTGCATCAATGAGTAAATAGAAATCTATTCTTTCTTTATGCTCGCGCCCGTTGCGCTGCTCAGATTCCGTATCAAGAGAATTCAATGAAAACTAATATCGTGATCTCAAATATCTAGTCGAAATTATTCGGATTTCACATACGGTATTCGATTTCTTAATCTCACTTATTTTAACCTTCACACTTATTTACCAATGATATTCACTTTAATGTCGATAGTCTAATATTTTTCTCAATCAAGATCTATTTTCCTTGCGAACATCTGTGTGTAGACAGGCAGAAAATGAAGATCGCAATTAATGGCTTATTCAAAATCCAATAGCGTTATTTTTAAAATATGGATAAAGCAGTTATAATACTTAACACAATAGGAGGTGACCCTTGACTTACATATCTTATAGCAATCGTTAAAATGACATTATTTACAACAAAGTCACACTATCTGAAGAGTTGTATACAGATTTCATTTTAAGAGGTATCTAAGCAATAACACTGGTAAGATATCTACTAACTGAAAGTCGTGTAACAATTTAAACTGCACTCGCCTACAAAACAGTAACTTCTTCAAAACAATTTAATTTTCCGTTTTAGCGTATTTTTGTTGAATATACATGAAAACAACTTATCTGTATTATATAAGATTATGGTTATGTTATGTTAACCCTATTGTGGTGTGAAACATATTTGTTAGAAAATTTGACTCGACGAAAACAAGCCTAATATAAAGTTCTCACGGAACCAAACTATTATATATCAAAACAATACGTCGTTGAAATCTTGTTCTAAAAACATGTTAAGTTATTATTGAAAGAAGAGTCACAAATGGCAGTAAAAATAAATTAAGTGTCCATACAAATTAATCAACTCAACATAAGGCGGCAACACACGATATTTGTTGATTACTATGATCACGCTCAACACCTATTATAAAGTCATTTTGTGGACTGTTTGCTGAATCACTAAATAAAACAAGACTATAATTGAGATCCAAACAACGAAATAAACACTTACTCTTTTTACGACGAATCTTCAAACCACAAAGCATTGTTTTCAGCATAATTTAAACGCTTAAAAATTCACACAAACAAGTAACGCTGAGGGAATTATCTTAAACACTGAACTCGAAACCAACAGTTAGCGGAACGTTTCACAGTAGCGACCACGTGCTTATCAGCATTGTATTCTGCCTAGACTATTACATAGGCACCTATACAATATGTTTGTAAAGTTAGTGCTTCTGTTGTGTTCAAGGTTTATTTGCAAGTTTCAACGGATGTGTCAATTATAATTAATTTTTATCTTTACATTGGACAGTTTCTACAAGTATTATATTAGTACAATTAGCTCCATAATTTATTTAAAATGGAGGTACTACTAGATACCTACTTACTTAACAAGTTTATCGATACTGTGATACAAATAATAATAATGAAAAAAGTATTATACTGCACTTACATAATAATATAAATTTGTAATTTTGATAAGAATATAAGACCGCCAACTTTGAATGGAACTACATATATATACACTGTCATCAGTGAACGAAGGGGTTAAAGCCGTTACAGAATGATTGAATACACGAGTATCTCTCACCCCATTATTATCGGGTAAAGAAAATCGTTTGTTGTTCATAAGCAGCTGTTCATCGCAAACAGGGTCACACCGCCTCACAGTGAATGCAATAAAATTGTGACAGTTGCTCCAGCTGCGTATTTGCGTGAAGAAATGCGCAGACTGACACCATTCAAAGAAAATTTTATGGCGGCAAAATAATTTCCGGAACAGCATAAAAATATAAATATTATACTCTTCAAACACATACAAAGTAATGCATAGAAAATACGTTACAAAGAGAAAATAAAATTACAATTTTAAATCAGAACTAGAAAAACACCAATCAAAATAATATTAATGTATGCTATAATTACATTGCACTCTTGTATTCCTTATAAGGATGATTAACGTAATTTGCACATTTGTGCATTGACAGAAATTTCTATTTGTTTGAAAGTACACTTTCGTGTTCATCTTTATTCATTAATATAAAACAACTTTTTATACACTTAAGCTACGTATAAAAATACAATATTTTAACTAACCTTTTTTTGATCCAAATATAGCCTTGAGCTTCGATATTGTCCTTTTCTTCATTTTATTGGAGTACAGTCCACTTCTTAATGTACCACACTAATTTGACAAACCAATTTCGTAGACATCAGTTTAGAACAGACAGAAATACACTACACTACGTCCTCAAGTTTTTCAGGCGATCACGACTTTTTGCTCCTTTTGCCGCTCTTATTTCCGTGCTACGAAAATAGTCCTAACGCAACACTTGTATCGCTGCGCAGACGCATCATTCATTTTGTATGCATTACCTTCTATCACGAATCATCTAATACATTTTCGACTTAATAAGTGTGGTAAACTTGTGACATAAAAGTATATAACACTAACACAACCTTAAATATGTATGATGGTAATTTTCAGCAAACACACACCAATGACGTTTTTTTGTTATCTTGTTACCGTGCTTATCACTTTATTATCAGTATACAATCCCACGTCAAGTGATATATAAAAAAAAATCCGCACACGAGTTTACGCTATGGGTCTACTAGAACCACTGAAGTTAATAAATATTTATTATTCCGTTACACAAAATAATAATATGTCGCGATAAGTATAAAATTTAAAGATAAGCTATAAAAACTGTGTTGTACAATTCACTGACCGCTTAGGACAAACAAATGGACACCGAGTAAGATAAACCTATCAGGAGGAAACTATCCCGGCGACGCCTATTCTTGGTCGTGTTACGAACGCAACTAAACACGCAGCGCGCACGCGCAACATGAGAATAATAGTGAGTTTGACCGGTAGAAGTTTTACTGGCACAAAAATTGACAAACTTGAGTCCTCTTCCGCTTACAGAATCCCATTTCCGTCAGAATTCAATCAACCGCACAAATATATAGAACTCGTTAGTAATACGGACAAATGCAAACGGTACTGCGATGACAACACCGGAGACTACGTATCCGCTGACTCCTTTTTAAAAATGGAATTTAACGAATGGCACTTTTGGGAAGTGTCTTCATATTGGGATAATGGGCTTGGACTACACATAAATCACTAAGGGGTGCGAAAGAAATGAATATACTAAGGGTTGGCGCGGAGAAACGAGACATAAGTAACAAAAACGAGAAGGAATTTTTAAAGCTCCTGCACAAAAAAAGTTGGATTCCTCTTGTAATAATATTGCAACTATCGTTATTTTAAATAAATATACAAAACTTGTAAGATTTTCATTTATAATTGAAAGGAAAAGAATCTAATAGTATAAATTAAATAGTGGATTTAAGCGATATATCATAACACTACTTATTTATGATAAAAACTTTGGTATAGAGAGTGCCGTCTATAATTACGACCACTTTAGACGAAACGCCCGTTAACGGAAACATAACGTATCCTCTTTGAAACGCCAACTAAATTAGTCCTGTTGAAAATTACTTCCTTCATTGCTACGTATTTGAGTGAATTAATTTAAGTGTTCAGTCTACAAGGAACGAGTCGAGCTATAAATAGCAAAAAAATGAGATATAATATGTTAACAAAAAAAAGGAATTTCCATGGCCACATTGGAATTTCAAATTAAAAGTTATTAGACCACAAAGTTCTTGTGTAATTGCTTACAAATCAAACAATGACGATTGGACCTACCATGAAATATCAACAAATTCATCATTTATATTTAGCTGGAGACAATTTGTTTTGGTGTATTTCATGGAACTTGCTGTGTGGCACTTACGAAATATAAATACTGGTAAAACCAAGTTTCTTTAAAAACAACCTTTTAAAGAAACTAAAGATATGCAAAAGTCATTATTAGATTATGGAATTGCTTTAAATCTACTAAGATAAAAAAATTCATAGATAAAAAAAGAATACGAGCGTATAACGGTATAATCCTCGGAGGTCCGCAGAAATAGGTCAACAACGTTAGTCTCTATGAGAGAAAGGGAGGGAGAACGTTTAATAAATTTATTGCCGATTACAGTAAGCATAATGCAACACAATGCATGCAATGGTGCGCATCCATCCGCCTCACACTTGGTTGCGCGCATATCGTCACAACAAAAATGTTCGCATATTTGATGTATGGAGACCTATTAAAAATAAACATTACAAAAATAATTAAACATTACGAGATACGTTATTAGATAATTAATAGACTTGTTACTTTCGAAAATGAACATTTGTGAGATTTACGGATAGTAATTGCAGCCCATTCGTCTTATAACCAGGCATTTGAAGAGTTCACTGCTACTAAGCTTGAACACACGCATTACATAATAGGTCATCATGAAAAAATATTGGCAATTTCGATACTATTACAATAAACCTTGAGATGTTTAATAGCGTTTGAGGAGATGACGGTAAGAGATTTATTTCTAGAAAGGAGATTTTATTTCTAACCTTAATGAAGCGACTCCAAAATAAATTTAGAATATATAACTTTCAGTTAGCCTTAGTCACGACAACACGGTTAGTCCAGTGATTTAAGCGGTTGCTACGCCGCATTCTACTGCGCCAAGTGTTGTGGATTCAAATCCCATACTGGGCAACATTGTTGTTCTGGGTCTGGGCGTTCATCGTGTCCATTTCAAGTATGTTTGTGAAGACCTCCGCGACACAGGACGTATATTCCTAATGAGGGAGTTGTAAACAAAAACAGATTAATAATAATATACATGCACAATATTCACGAAAGTTTAAGGAGACAGTATTTTTAAATTCGATAGAATCTGAAGGTTTCAGAGCGGGAATTAGGATAAAAACCATCACTACATATTTATAAAACAAAGTCCTCCGCCAAGTCTTTTTTATTTTTATGTACGTACTACTTATTATACTGTTTATCTCTTAATTATTTTCTTTAAAAAAGATAACTCCCGGATTAGAAACAAAGGCGAGACTGTGTGCTTTTTCTGTCTAGGTGAATGAATGTTTGTGGATCACGAAGTGTTGTCCCATGTGGGGATCGAACCTACAACTCTCAGCGCAGTAGAGACCGGATACTCAAAGTGCTACATCATCCGTGCAGTTTAACTTAATTCTTTCCTCTTCACCCTTGAGTGAGAAATATATTCTTAGTAATTTTCCTCACTAGTCTGTGGTCGGTGGTATATACTTAATATACATTATTACATGTCCAAGTGCTAACCGCTCTTTTTTTTATTTATGCCAAATTGACTCTATTCTATATGACGGAAAGCTAGAGTAGAATCCAAGAGTAGTGATCACCACTTCGTTTATGACTTCGAATGTTCGAGAATTCTCTTAGTAGTTCTCTAATTTATTTTTCTAGAAACATTTAATCAGATACTGAATTGATCACATTGGGTCACCTGAAAATTTTATCCATTAAAACAAAAAAAATATTTGAAAACGATTAAGTTAGGTTTGTGCCTTTTAAGTTCCCGTGATCCCTGGCGTAGGTGAGAGACGGACACGAACACCGGGGGGTTTTAGTCAGTAAAAGTCTGACAGACCCCTTTGCCCTCTCCCCAGAGCGGAGGGCATCCATGAGGATTTCCCCCCGTTAAAAAAGAAAAAGAGGTTTGAGCAATTTATGGAGCAAAATTAAAAAAAGAATCCGCGAACGGACTCATATTACCTAATTGTGGCGACTGGAAATGATGCCTTTTGGTGTCTCTTGTATGTTTTCATAGATTTTAAATAAATTATAATTGATAAAGATCCCTCTCTGTAGTATTTTTTTAAAGACTTTTCCTAGTGTTTCCGGAGTTTCGTTAGATCAGACACACCGTAACTGAAACAAGTCAGTGTTATAAAAGAGCTACCCAGATACATGAAAACCCGTTTGTTATAATTGTCATTTGACACTTACACAAGTAATGGCAGTAACTCTCGTCACACTCTGACTAGCTCACTTTCAACAATAGAGATCAACCACATTAATACCAAAGTAACCCAATCAAGCTTTAAATAACGAACCCTGTTACGAAGTTGAATGTAAAAATAGAACCACATACATCAAAGAACGCTTCTGCAATGGTAGTTAGTAATACTGACTGGTCTCTATAGTCTATACATCATTATATTTTTGCGTCTGTTCTAAACTTTAACAAAGTGTAATAGTTTTATCTTCTATCTAAAGATACATATTTAGATAAAAATTCGGAACCAAGGAGAATCAGAATCGAAGTTTACTCGCTAACCAACATCTTCACTAGCGAGTCTCGACTGTGTTCTAAAATATTTACATTCTTGTCACGATCATCGGCATCGATTCCAAGAGACTTAGTTTCACGCTACACAGCCCCTAGCTTAGCACAGCTTAGCATTTGTCAGTTGACCGACTTTTATTCATCGAATACATATATGAACCCATTTAATTTCAATACACTTTGTGCGGGATTATGTAATAAGAAATAATGTTATATCGATAGCTTTACTAGTTGAAATTACAGTACTTTAACACGGATAAAATTAATTAAATAATTTAATATAAACACACAAATTAGTTACATATGTAATTCTTGAGTTACCCACTTGAGGTTATAACTCAGAAGAGGGGACTGACGTGTCGATAATAATAATAATAGCCAGTTGGACTTACAAGTATGCGAACCTTGCGACGTTATTACAGTTTACATCGACCCCTGAAGCTATCCATATAAATAATGTTCCTTGCCATATAAATAACATTCCTTTTGACATACTCCCCATTATACCTGCATAAAGATCACCAGGCTGTTGATTTTTGACCGTTGTGAATGTCTCGCTGTTTAAGCCGCTAATTCCAGGCTGCACGCCAACCGAGTCGCCGCCACTAGTCGAGGGGATTTGATTGACCAATATAATCTGAACTTTGAATCATGATAGTTCTAATATAATTAGCATAATTTTAAATTTAGCTTCTTGCAATTATTTATACATATAACTTTAAAGTATTTGAAATCTGATAACTATGTTTCAGTGTGTCATATTAACTCAAAACAAGGGTACAGACATAAACTAATTTTCTGCGCATATTTACATTTAGGTATTTATGTAGTTGTTATACAAGTTCCAGGTGGACCACATTATTTTAACCCCTTATAACGTATTTCTATATCTAGCTATAAGTATGGCGTAATTGCAGGGCGTTTCTGCGAACTCTAACTATGCTTTACCCTCACCCCTTTACATTTTTAGTAACAAAACTCTCAATTTAGATCACCAATATATATAAATAGAGGTTTTTTATTTTAGATATACCTTCAGGTTGAACTTGAGGCTAATTAGACAACCTGTCGGGTTATATTTGTTTTATTTAAGAAGACGATGCCCGCATTAGGCATATATCGTGTCACGGTGGACTTTACAAAAAAAATACATGAAAATGACACAATGAACACACAGACTCGGAACAACAATTCGTTCAATACACAAAGTGTTTTAGTTGTGGGGTTTGAACCCACAATACTTGGCGCAGTAGAATGCGGCGCAGAGTGGTGACCCCTCTTTTAAACCTCTAGACTAGCCGTGAAGTCAAATTTGTGTTGTTGTTTATTCTGAAAAGCGTCCCACATCATCTGTCTTGGACTAAACTATTCCGTTTTGCATCAATAGAATTATAGTTCCATTGATGCAAAACGGAATAATGATCAAATCTCAATCTGACTTTATGGTCAATATTTAATGTAATAATTATTTGTTACACCCGTCTTACGTTTTCTATTTGACATAGCGAACTTCAAGAAATCAAACGTACTGAATTCTGTGAATATACATGTTAGCGACTTGACAAGCGGCTTTCAGAAGTAGACATCAGGAGGCAGTATTACTAAAGTTCCGTTGAAGAATCGTTGTAACTAACAGACCTCATTCACTCCTCTTTTTGTTTTTAAATCAGTAGGTAGAAATAATCATTAAACACGCGAGTGACATAACTCTGTGTAGGCGATATTGCTTATTTTTACATATTAACGAATAGATATTTTTTTTGGATACATACCAGTATATTTCGAAACGACCCTAATTATATACGTATCTTCTGATTTTACATACTTTGGCGTAGGACTGCAAAACGATCTCTCTTGTTAGAAGTAAACCTTAAATTTTTTCATTCATTCATTCTCAATAATGTTGATGCCAGATACTATAGTTGGCATGAGCGCTAAAGTACCTACTTCAACTACACTTCATGTTTGGACTACACGAATAAAAGGAGAGTTGGTTTCGAAAATTAAAAACGCAATCTAAAATCGGATCAAAAACAAAAATGAAGCGGTTAGTTCTTTGTGACTAAGGAACAAAAGACATATCCTTACATTAGATATTTATGTATTTTAATCTGATAATATTTAACTAATGATGTAGAATAAAGGTATATAGTTATAGTAATTAAATGCGTACGACTCTTGTATTAAAAAAATTGACAGACTCATGCTTCAAACACTTTAGATATAACAAGAAGACGAGTCACATGTAGTATAAAAACGCCTGCATGTTCCAAAAAATCAGTCTCACGGGAATCAAAGTGTTAACGCAATAAGTGTTATAAAAACCTTCGAATTTCTTGGCGTTAATAGATCAAGTAGCATGATCATGGTCAAAAGCTGGTTTTGATTAATAATTTCTATTGTATGTATTACAGAAATCGATACAAGACAACAAAGAAGTTCAAACTAGCCGAAATCGAATCGAGACATTTTGAATTCTTGCTTTTAAGTGTAATGACTTGACGAGTATACCTAGTATTAGTATTATTATTATATATTATTATTATTATACACTGTACTATTGTACAATGCATAAGAAGTCTATCAGACATTTAGTCGCAGGTGAGTTTTAAACTGGTGAATTAAACAAATGGTTTTATCAGAAGTTGGGAGAGCTGTAGAAAGACGTTGTCCGGATGGCGTAAGAAAGCGGTTCCCGGATCTCTCCCGTCTCAGGCGCTGAGTGGCACACCGTGTGGTTTTAGTCGGTTCGATTCCGACACACCGTCCCGCCGCAAACCCCGGTGGGGTGAAGGCCCGAGGGGTTTCCACACGTAAAAAAAATAAAAAAATAAAGAAAAAAAAACTGTTGAAAGACATCGAAAGGTAAAAAATAATAATATTTTGGACATACTATAATCCAAATTTATAGATACCCACTGTGCTATTGGTTTTCTAATATATTAGTGACATTATTTTAACAAATATCAGCTCTTAAGTTAACTAATACTTTTTTAAAATAGTCAAGAATTATTTTTTGAATTTAAATAAAATTACTTAGGCCGAGGCGTACCGTTTCGGTTCTTGTTTATTGTTTGTACAATTGTCAATTCGTTTAAAAAAAACTTGGATAATTTCAGTACGTGTTATGTACAACTACTGCAAATGAAACATTGAAGACAAGACTGCTACTATTTCTTTGTCTCCTATTAAGGTCAATAACAAATAATTTCCTATTGACAATTAAAGAAAACTATTTTAATTACAATGCGCGACATGTTGAATCCCCATACAGATTGAGTTTAAAGATAAAGGAATTGACTAAGCAATTATTAAATTACTGCCGGGGCTAGTGTTATAAAAACGAAATTTCAATATAGACATTCATATTTCTTAACATACTTTATATACAAATATGTAATCAATTCCTTTAAAGCAAAAAATCCTACATACCACCTGCCCAACTGGAAGTGATATTCATAGCTAGGCTACGAACGACATTATATTCTGTGAGGTACACAAATCCAAATTAAAAAAATAAATAAATTTCAATCTCAAAAGATTATAGAGACATTTGTAAAAGAAAATATGTTTACTATTGTTTACTGACTACAAATTTGTGTACTCTAAAAAATTTAGATCTTAGAAAGCTACTTTAAAAATACGTACGTAAATTGTAAGTGATTGAAGATGACTTGTCAAAGAAGGAGAAGGTCCATATTAAGGCGAAAGTAATTATCGGTCAAAAGGGGGAATAAAGATTGATGACGCCAATTTCCTATTGGCTGCTTTTTCCAGATCTCTGTTTACTTAAGACGATCAATAACTACTATGAACATGCCTCTACAACTACTTCAAAATTAAATATTCAGAGCCTTACTTTTACTTTATATCACATCAACAGATTTTAATAGCGCACAGATGGGACATAGGCCTCTCATTAAAAAGAGGGTTTAGCATATTATACCACGCTGGCAAGGTAAGTTAGTGAACGGATTGTATGTAGCTGCGCTGTTGTGGTTGTCCTGCGTGTGCCCCTTTTGTCGACTCTTACGAAACCCACTGGAATAAAAGGCGTGCCGACATTATGTATTCTTAATCCATTACCACACGGACGAGTTTTCATTTACTTTTAGTGTGACAAAATATACGAGTACTGTAACATAAGAAGAAAAGAAGAAGAAGTATCTGATAACAAAACTTTTTAATAATAGTTGAAAGAAGCAATATACATAGAAGAGGAGTTATAGTTATGAGAGGAAACGGAAATAAGAAATTATAATTAAACAATGAACAAGCACTTGATAATAACCGGTATTGCAATGTCATTGTACTCTTCATTTGTGCAATGATGCGAGTTTTTCAATTGTGTGCGTTGGCTCTATAGAACGAACTCAATAGACTCCAAATGCAAATGCTTGCTATCATATGCGCACAGATGGCGAAATTGGTTCACGAATCATAACATTAAATATCAATATTGGACAACTATCAGTTAGAAGCCCACATACGTTTGATCTCTAGCACTAATAATATATTTAAACTAATAATACGGCTCCGTTTAGTTTTAAATGTAAGTAGCAATGTGTAATATGTCCCAGCATATCATTAATAGGTTTTGATTTAGCAACAGTTATGATTCGTGAATTTCTTGTTATTTATTTATTATTATTATTATATTATTTTTATTTATTTGTTAACTGTTAAGTTTAAGAGTTCGTTAAGAACTGGTTGACTGGAAGAGATTTTTTTATGTAATAGTGGGCAAATGACAAGACGTATGTAGACGAGCTTGATGGTAACCGATTATCGCCGCCTATGGACATCCACACACCAGAGGACACAAGTGTGTTACCGGCCTTTGGGGGATGAGGTGGGGGATATTGGGAAGGGTAGGGATATGGGCCTCTGATATCCTCACTCACTCGGTGAAACACAGCGCAGGCGCTGTTTCACACCAGTTTTTTGTGAGGTCGTGGTTATACTCCGGTCGAGCCGGCCTATGCAAGCCGAAGCGTGGCGCTCCCATGGTAAAAATGCCTTGGGCATTAAGTCCACCAATGTACAAAGAGCACAAAGTATTTTAATAAATAAAACCTTTTCTATTCTACTTCAGTCTATGTATTCTAATATATAATATTGATGGACTGATGGCCCCACACAGGCAGAAAGCCTTCGTTTAAGGCTCAATGCCCAGAGAACGAGTGGGTGACACCTATAACGCCTACGTACAAAAGTATTTGTGCAGCAGTCGTCATACAACTAAGTTTATTAACATATTTGTTTAGAGTCATGTTTTTTTTCTTTCTAACATAAGACAAGGTGAAGATACAGGTAATCGATACGTTAAAATTAAAATCTTTGTCGGGTTACTTTTCTTTTGCGATCGTTAGTCAGACTATAGTGACAAATAAAAATGTTGATCTCATTTCTACATATATAGCTTTTGTAACGCTTTCACTTAAGATTTGTAACAACATATTGAAATATTATAGATATTTAATATCGTCATACAAATCTATATTTACGTAACACAATAGTATTTGATACCAGTCACCAAAATTATAGGTAACAGAAAAGATCGCAACAACATTTCTTTGATTTAAAGCAAAAAAAAAAATAGGAAACAGATCAGATAACATGAAATAAAAATTGGGCCGTGAAAGCTATTCAGATGTCCATAAAACAGAATATTTATTTAGGAAAATAAACGCATATTTGATCAGCGATAAAGTTTATTGAAAATATGTACCACTATGATATCTGAGATAGTTATTTAGTAGGATGAAACAGCAAGTAATGGACCGTTGAATTGGCGTAAGATAATAATCAGAAAAAGTTCGTTTCTATACATAAATTGAAACAATCATCCAAAATAATTTCATTAGTTTCAAATAACAAATAGAAACGTGAGATATAAGTTTGATTGCGACGTTACAAATAGTATCGAGATTGGTAGGTACTGGGGTAAATGTAACTACCAAAAGCGGTACTCTTACTTTTTGCTTCATTCGATTGCTTTATAAAACTATATTTATTCCGTTTCGACAATACTTTGGTATATAACTGAAATGAAAGCTGTAAGTCCAACAACAAACATTTTTAATGACTGTATTATATTTATTTTAGAATTCCTTGTTTGATTCCAGGTGATTAGTATTGTTCGAACTTTCATTTTTGAAATTGATATAAATTTAGAATTTGTGGAATTACCTAAACTTGACAATAATATAGCATTTAAATGAAGTTTCTAAATACTAATATAGCAAGTTAAGCATATTGCAGAACGGAATGTTATGAATTGATTTGGATTCAAATTTTAGGTAATAGGTACAATACAAGCTTCAAAACAAGTTTTATAAAACTCAAGAAATAGTTTTATCATTACAATGGTATCGTTTGAATTCCTTGGAAGATATGCGAACACAAATTAATTTGATTCGCACTTTTTTTTGCTATAGTTGATAGCCGTTTTAACAGCAGAGCCTGGTGAAGTATGTTAATCGGATATTTGATGGCGCAAAGGCAGAACGGAAGTCTTTAGAAAGAGTATAGTATATAGACTATCCCAAATTAAAATATTTGTGAGTGATGTTCATCTTACAATTTAAACAAGTAAAAATATTTACAAACAAAAACACGCGACTGCGTTAATATCTGTCATGTAGCGTGTTCTATTGTGTGGTGTATTATTCTATTTTATGTAAATTAGCGAATTGGTGGTAAATCAAATAACCAAAAATCAATCCATTAAAGGTATTCAGATTGTCTTAAAGATGCCAGTAGTTAACACTACCCACGTTCTATTGTCAGTAACTTGCTGATGTCAGCAACATAATTAGTCATGGAATCAGAAAGAAAACAAACATTTGAAAGTACGTAGTATTAAATTAACTTCAGAAGTAGAGTTATACCTTTACGTTTGGAAAATGTTTGCTTTTTAAATTAAATACACAATACAAATATAGGACACAATTAAGAAATAGAATATCATTTTTTTAATGAAAGACTTCTTTAATGTTAAATAATAATTGTGAGCATGCGTTATGGTTTGATATTACTTTATATTGCGTAAGTGCACGTAAGTAGTAGGCTACTATTTTTAATTCAAGCGGTACACGCGATCAAGAATCGCAGTCTACAAATTACGAGAGTCATTATGAAATAGGTTCGATAAAATGTTGCCGACTAAAGCTAGACATGCTATTTTTCTTTGAAAAAGACGACGACGAATACAATCCTTATAACCTTACAATAAGAAGATATGGAAGAGAATACATTATAGGGAGTTATTTTGTCAGCGAACGGTTTATTGCAAAACAGATAAGTGTTCAAATAATGTCATTATCAATTAATATACAGATATCTATCTCCGTATTAAAAACTATCGAATTGTATTGGCAGTTGCAGGCTACAGTATAGATTAAACTTTAAGTTGCGATAATCAACTAAAGCGGTTTGTAAACAAAACGATATCAAGGCTCAGAAAAAATATTGCAGGATATATAGTTACCAAATATGTTTCAGAAAATAAAATTAGTTTCAGTGAAATCCGAGTCTCCATTACTGACAGACTGATAGACAAGTCAAATGCAATTTGATACTTTACAAAATAGAACAATGATTGACCGCAGGCATGACATGAAACTTAATGCAACGGTACATATATCCGTGTTACTTGAAAATAGTATTCTCGAATCTATAGGTAGGAACTTCTGGTTTAAGTGGCAAATTTTTTTTAGTGTTGGACATTTATCAGGGAATGCTGTAAGCTAGACGATGATCAAAGAAAAATGTTGCTAAAACTTATCCTCTTTGTGAGTCGCAGACGAAGTATCGACGCAAACACGGGTCAGTTAGTGAAAAGTATTTTTATTTACCTCTCTGTGTTCAAACAAAGAATCAATAGGTATTTTACAACGTAAAGATTTAATTACAGATGTATGTAATGTATGTACCTATCTAAAATATGAGTAAGCCCGATCGGTCTTGGAGACATGACGTAATATGGCCTATTGCGCGCTGTTGCATATTTAGTGTCCATAGAAACCTAGTGCGCGATAAAACTCTAGCCATCTATTTGTTTGGTCTGCCATATATTGGAAGTGAACAATGTACGCTTATTTTGCAATGAATAGTCTAAGTATTATTACTTCTTCACCCTCCTTCCTCGCGATTGAGCAACATGAATGTATCGTTATTTCTTCGATTTTATCATTAGAGTTTCGTTGTTAGAAGTTTTCTGTTAATGATTAACTTTATGATTTTTTATTTAATTAGATAGAAGTTTGTTTCTGAATACGTATTTTCATACGTTGAATGTTGAACATATTATGCACTACACTACACTACAACTACAATTGAAAACAAACCCCGAAATAAAGCGTCTTCTATAGCTGTCGATGTTTTAGTTTTATTTATTTAGTCTTGAATACATCAAATGGGAAATAGGCAGGATCCCTAGACAAGTTTTATTGAAACGTTATACTGCCATTGATCTCTGTTTTAATTACTGTGAAACACGTGAACGACGAATACCTATCCATAGAGTAGAAGCCTCACTTAGACAAGTAAGTGCAAGGTAAACTAGTTTGGTGCAAAAATCTGACGCTCAAGTTTTTTTGCTCATATTAACATATAGCCTAAACTTTTAAATTAGTAGGTTTATAACCTTATCAATTAGAGAAACCATTGAGAGCCATTCCACTGTATGAGGAGCAATAAATTCATTTATACTAGTCAAGTATTATTGGCTCAAGGACTTATAGACTATTGTATCAGAATTTTTAAAAGCTTCACTTAGATCCATAAATAATCTTGTCAAATAATTAAAAAATATATGGCCAGGTAGCAGACGTAGTAGTAATCAATAGCAAAACAATATGATATAAAAGATTATATAGATATAAGGTTACGGCTTACGGCTAAGCCTTGTGCCTTTTTTTTCAAATTATCAACATAAGAAAATAAAGAATATTGTTTAAATATATATTCAATACTTACTACCTACAAGGATATTTTAATGCTCATCATTAATATTATGTACACATAAAGGACCTTCGCTGCGAACCTGTTTATGTTTTTGCCTATTTTAAAATAATGGCGTTTGTATTACGCATTCCATGATAAAGGAAAAAATTAAGAAATATCAAATAATATTATCAAAAACTCACCTTCGAAAATCTCCATGTCGATCCCGGCCAAAAAAATGAAAAGTTTCTAAAATAATACGTTTCTATGACGACGCATGACAGCAAAACTATTTGGACTCCTATTGGGTTCAGGTATGTCAAAATTCAATGTCAATTCACCATAGAGTTCTGAACTACCAAGAAATCTCACCTATCCCAAAGATTGATTTTTCAACTTGGTCAACAATGTTGGAATTTTATTGTTCATGAAGCGTTACAAGAACTTTGTAAAAAAATTTTTGCTTAAAGTTATTTTAAAAATTGAGTTTAAGACACGAATCTTCATGAAAAGCTAAGATTTAAATGTGAATTAAAATTACGTTTCTGCACTATAAATATATATATATATATATATATTTAAATATGTAATAATTACACGACCCTGTATCCTGCAATGGTATTTAATAAACAAAATTTGTATCAAAAAATAATAAAACGTTTCAAGATTGATGTTCAGATTGATAAAACTAAACGTAGAAAAACGTCACTATAAAAAAATTGGAAACGTTGACGTGCGTATGGTCATCGGTACATAATTTAATTCTGAAGAATATACGTGGTTCTTCATTTCATAATAGAAGTTTTGTTTTTATTAGTTTTTGGTGTGTTCTTGAGTAAATAATCAGAATGGGTCTCACAATATCTAGTGTTTTTACCAAGCTTTTCGGCAAGAAACAAATGCGTATCCTTATGGGTATGTGACATGACAGCTCATCGGTTTAAGATTGCGTACAATTTATACCATTGTCACTGTTTTCCTGTAAACCCTACCTAAATAATATCTGTTCATTTATTGTTTTAGTTGGGCTAGACGCCGCTGGGAAAACTACCATACTTTATAAGCTGAAGTTAGGCGAGATTGTTACAACCATACCCACTATCGGTTTTAATGTGGAAACAGTGGAGTACAAAAATATAAGTTTCACTGTATGGGACGTCGGCGGTCAGGACAAAATCAGGCCGCTGTGGCGTCACTATTATCAAAACACACAGGGACTGATTTTTGTAGTAGATTCAAGTGATACTAAGAGGATAGCAGAAGCTGAAAATGAACTGGCTAATATGGTAAGCTAAACCGCATAATCTCCAGTTTTATATTGTGAATTTGGTAGTATGAAGAGTATAATATCTTTCATAATATAAAAACGAAAAACTATTATCATGGGTCAGTACTCATGTTAATTATAATACTTTGTTTCCTAACCATCTATAGCCTTCCTTCAGCAGTGAATGGCGACAGGCTTATGCTGATGATAGTAAATTGCATCCCTCAATTATGGTATTGTTTAAGGGAGTATACCTTTGTCTCTCAAAAACAAAGATAAATCACAGCAATGAATAGACTTGGGAATAGCTCTAATATTTTCCTTAGGCTAGTAGCCTGATGCAGTGGTAAGCGGTAGGCTGAAAATAAGAAGTATCCTCACAGATCATAAACATTAATTATAATTTAGTTCTCCTTAATTACTTATCTCCCATTAATGAGCCCAATATCTGCAATTTTACATATAACAAGTATTTGTTAAAATCTTGTATATATTTGTTTGATCCCCCTGTATCCTCTAAAGGTTAACTCCTCTGGTGTTGCGGGTGTCCATGGGTGGCAGTAATTGCTTACTGTCATACAATACAACTGCTTGTTTGCCCCTTATCCCATGAAAAAAAATATTTAGGAATTACATGTATTGTCACAAACAGTGACTGAGATAGACATATCAAATATCTGCAGCACAAGTTATAATTCTTCTAATCAGTAATTTTTCTTAAAAATCAAAATAAGAACATAACTTTGAATTCACAGTTTCAAGCTTCATGATGGTCATGGTAATGAAAATAATGAAGTTTGAAGAACCTAATCTTTCTTTTGTAGTTAAAAGAAGATGAACTGAGAGATGCTGTCATCTTAGTCTTTGCGAACAAACAAGATATGCCAAATGCAATGACTGCAGCTGAACTTACAAATGCCCTCAATCTCAACAACCTCAGAAATCGCCGTGTAAGTATAAAGTTTACCAGAGATAAAACATTTGTTTTTTAGTGTGTATTTTTTATTTTAAAGAGCATGAATAGATGGACCTGGCAGTGGTCATGTTCCTTGAAGTGAAATATCAGTGTGTCAACACATACTGAGTTCAAATTAATGTTTCATTTATCTTCAGAAATTGAAAAACTACACACAAAAGTTTTTATTCTGAATTAATAAGTAAGGAATAGTACTACCATAACTTATTACTCATCTTGTGACAAGAAACCCCATAATAGGTTTTCTTACAGCTTAAAATGTTATGAATAAGCTATTGTTGACTTTAGCCCAAAGTGAAATTACAGCCTTCTTTTATAGCCAACATCATTACTGCCTTTGGGCGCTTATTTACCTACTTTTATTTAAAGGCATACTGTAGGCAACATATGCAACCAAAAAGGCATACAACATTACAATGTGTGTATGTGTGTGTAGTGATGGTTTATTGATGTTTCTTTTGTTAGGAATTTAAAGGAAGATCATGTTGACTTGATACTTAAGGAATACTAGATTTTTTTTTTGACTGATTTTAGGTATCACAGGATTCATTAAAGTGACAAACATGTTGGCTAGTTGAAATTTGCTACATAGACATGTTGGTTTTGTTGCAATTGATGTATTGCTAAATTAATGAATTAAATGTCTGGTCTGTTTACAAAATATTCTCAATATTATTAATAGGTGAAGTACAATCAGAGTTTATAGTAATAATTGATTATATATTTTTCACAGTGGTACATCCAGGCTACATGTGCAACACAAGGGCAGGGACTCTATGAAGGCTTAGACTGGCTTTCCAACGAACTGGCAAAGAAGTGAGATAAACAATAGCCAACAGTCACTGGGAACAAGTACTACTACAAACATTCCCACAATGACTGACAACCTTCGAAATGTGAATGTTGTTCAATCTAAAGAACTTAAAAGACTATGAAAATTTTTATGTAATATTATATGATAATGTCTTTGTACTATTTAGGCTGAAGGCTCTTCCCATAATGTTTTGCTGAGCATCAGGTATTTAGAAATTAGCTAGCCATAAAAATGGTATTGGGAAAAATGCCCCAAAGGTAATTTCATATTCTATTTTACTCCTAAAACTATATTTTGGACCTGAGTGATGTATATCATATTCATAATTGCATTGAGTGATGTATCATATTCATAATTGTATTTAGTGATGTGAGCAAACGTTTGAGAATATGTAAAAAGTATGCCTCGGAGATTTGATAAAAATCTTGCTACAAAATATAAAAAAAATAGCGTTTGTAACTTTTTTAACCAGCTGTTTTAGTGTAACTATAGTCAAGTTTTTTTAATTTAATAAAGATTTTTAAACAAGCACGTAATCACCACTCACAGTTACTATAGGTCCCTGTCCTATCTTAAGTTGAGTAAATCTACCCTATTTTCTTGAAGAAAGTAACTTACATAAGTTTGGAAACCCTCTGATAAGCTAAACAATCATTATTTTATATGTACCAGAGAGATTCCAAACTTTTTACTAATTTATTTCCACCACATATTTCTCAAGTATCATGTTTATTGTATGTATAGAATACATACAATGCAGCCGACAATAAAATTACATAATTTTCTTTGTTAAATCCAGCAGTATAGTAAATTATTTCTTTCTTTACCTAGATTTATAACTATAAAAAATCATTTAGTGATTAAGTTTATTATTATTACAAGCTTTGTATTTGTAATTTGTGTGCACCGGATAATAATACCACAGAAGTAAATAACTATATTTATGTGATCTTTTCTTGATTGAAGGTTAAAATGTTACAGTATGTAAATAATGTAAGATGTATCGGCCAAAAATATTTTAATGTCCTGTGTGTCATGTCATGTTGTATGCTTTAACATAATATCGTTTATGCTTTGCAGTTTTGTTAAAGTATATTGCAATAGTGGCAAATAAAATAAGGTGTAAATAAAAGGAGTTTTTCTTTTAAAAACATGTCAGGTATTTTGGTCCCTTAATTACGTATTATAATCTTTCTTATTTTACAAAAGAGGTAATAATAGATACAAATAAAAAACAGCAAATGAATAACAATTCCAATAACTTATCAATAGGTAAAACAATAAAGATAAAACATGTAATGTTTAAGTCATTTTTGTTGTTCGTGATAACAGTTACTCGTGACTCCAAATCGCTTTCCGTTTCTCAACAAAACTCTTTATGCCTTCTTGTCCATCGTTTGTGTTTATATTCTTAACCATAATTTCTTCTCCCAACTTGTAAGCGTCTATAATGTTCAATTCTATTTGTTTGTAAAAGAATTCTTTTCCAAGCGTAACAACGCTGCGACTTTTCATTTTTATTTTTTCAACAATTTTATTTACTTCGTTGTCCAGTTCAGTAGCTGGAACAACTTTAGTTACTAGCCCACTATCGTATGCTTCTTTCGCTGATAAGGGTTCACCTAAAACCATTACATAAAATAATTCAATTTATATGTACAATTGATATCTAAAGGAATGTGACAAAACAAGCACTCAGTCTATTTAACAGCAATTATATATTCATTAAATTAACGATTGCACGGGTGGCGTAGTAGTTGCGGTCTTTTCGCCGCTTCATACTGTGCTGAGTGCTGTGGCCTCGATCCGCAGGTGGAAAAATACAGGTGATCCTTAAATTGTTGATCTGAATCTGCTCGTTCATTATGTCCTTTTCATGGATGTTTGTAAAGGCCCTCGCGAGGTTTATGCAAAAATTATAAAATGATAAAGTATAAGCTGAAATTCTCTTAGGTAGTGGTAACTCTGCTCTATCTACCAGTCAATTTAGTGTGTCCGAATATTATTGATCTATTCATTGTCAGCTTTCTCTGAAATAGCTAACTAAATATGTTGCTGTGAGTCATCTGTACAAACCTGTAAAAAGCATATATGTTGCTCTAGACTTAGGCATACATCTTGCTACAGCTATTCCCGGCGTCGAACAAAATATTCCAAAGTTAGCCCTGCAAGTTTAGTGACCCTTAAAACTATATTGAAGCTGTTAACAGTTTTATTTATTAAGTTATTATATTTGATTATCTTTTACCCAGGTGTTGAAAATTTACTGGTGTCTGAACATATGATCATATCGCAACTGGCAACTAACTGGCACCCTGCTGCTGTTGCGAAACCATTTACCTGCCAAAAATAAAAAGGAAATATTTCCTAACTAATGTATTTAAATGAAACATCATTAGGCTCTTAATCTATTCTACATTTTGTATGTAAGTGAAATTGATTAGAAAACCAGTTAAAACTACCTTATGTTAGTGTCGGCCACTAACATTTACAAATACTTAAAACAGTATAAGTAGGTATGTAATGACAAATAGCATTTAACAGCTAACAATAAGATTACCTTGGCGATAACGGGAACAGGACTTTGAATGATAGACTGCATTAATTCACTTGCTTTATTAAATATCAATTTGTGATGATCTGTACCAGTATTAGATTGCTAAAAAATAAGGAAATTAAATGTAACACATTTGATAACTTGACGGTAATTTCATTTCGTGAACTATTATTTAACATCGTTCATTACTCATTGGCATACAGGCGCGCGAGCACCTTATCTCTTTACAGTTATTCCTTTTTAAGTAATTCCAATTTGTTGTTTAGTTAAAGTGGAACTACAAAACAATTATAAATTAAAATAATTTTTCATTAAAAGGACAATGTCTGAAAAAAAAGGCTTTAAGACTAAAAATTAACTATTTAGACCTTATCAAGAGTTATAGATATTGAGTAATATAAATTAATGGTTATAGATACTCATAGTCAATTTGTTATTATTATTAGTAGCAATTTATGGCTCTAAAAGATATTGTTAATTAAAGAAACATGCTTAATGATTAGGAAAATTTACATGAATTGGCTTGAAAACTTACTAATTCCTTTAAATTGTGGCCTGCAGAAAATACATTGCCTTTAGCGGACAAAACTATGGCCCTCAATGACTTTTCATCCTTGTTTGAATTTATAGCCTCTATGAGGTGGCACATCATATCCAGTGACAGTGAGTTCCTACACATAAATTAGGCTTCAGTCATATTAGGAATTAAATATGAGAAGGTAAGTGAAATAATTAAGAAGGGCACAAACTTTGTTTTCTCGTGATTTAAAGTTATTTCACGGGTACCGTTACTTTCATTTGTTACTAAATACTGACTATGAATAGACCGCCTTAGCACATAAGAAGGTCTTATCCATATTTTCTGAAAAAAAATAATGCATTCCATTTCAGTTCTATAAATACATTCATGTTGATTAATATACCTACCATAAGTTTTGCAAGTAAGATAAATGATTATTAAGTTGACGAGGTGAGACCGTGTGACCTAAAATGATAACATTTTCTTACCTGCAACGAGACTAACATTTTTGTAGGTAATATTTTACTATATAATTTTCTAAGAATTTTAAAACCTAATACGATTTATTCTTTAATTAAAAGAACAAAATTTGTATTTCATATATTAACATAGCAATTAAACTTGTCAACAAATTGAACTGTCAAATAAGGGTTGCCAGGTACAAAAAAAATTATGTGGATAGTAAAAATAAAACGCTAATTAAAAAACAAAGTTTCTTATTAAATGTATCGCCGCCGCGACATATTTGATTCGATTTCAGAATTATCTGATTCTGAAGGGTCGTCGTCATCATTAAGGTAATCAGCACGCTCCTCCTCAGCTGTTATCAACTGTATCACGGCACTGTAACAAATTAAATATTTTATGTTTTCCAATTTACTACGCTAGGGAAGCGTAATACAAATCAGCTCCTAAATTTCAAATATTTTATAAGGTTTTTAGGACTAAAAGATTAACATATAACAATACTGATTAATTGTAAATTTACCAAAGATATAACGAATTACCATGCGACATTGAGAGTGGGTTCTGCTAGCCTCCTAGGAACCTTGACCATGAACTTGAGGCGGATGGCCTCAACAACGAGGCCGTAACAAGGTTACGTGACATCATTAATGACCTTCTAGCTATTTGTTGATTACATACGATAAACTAACGTGCTATCTAAACTGAAACTTACTCTAATACTTGTTCTTCAAATGGGTTTTTTAACATCGCATGTGTACTAGATACGCCGATCTTTGACGCTAAAACTTGATCTAGTAGTCCCCGCATTTGAAATAGTAGTTCTGTGGTGCGAATCTTGCAGCGTACTTTTACTGATGTTATTGTGATATAACATTCATCCGGGTTTTCAGCTAAAATAATACAGATCAATGAGAAATAATATTTAATTAATTTATATTACAATTGGATTAATGTATGAACTCCAAATAAATACATTTGGTGCTCAAATCACCTTCAAAAGATTAATAATATAATATATATATAATCCAAGGCATGATTTCATTTCACATTTGCATTTTAAAGCTGAATCTAATTAAAGTTGTTAAGGGCAGACTCTCAAATATTTATTTATATGAAAATGAAGTTAAGTTCTCTGAATATTAAAGCTAATTTTATTATTATATTATAAATATAATATTATATTATAAATATATAAGTTGTTCCCAGTGATTAATAGTAAATAATTACTACAGCAGTTGAATTGCCTTAAATATGAGATATGATTTAAGATGAAATGAATTTTAGGCTTAAGTAGTATCATTCATGAATAATATATTAATATCTAATATTCTAAATTGATATCATAAATTGCAAACCAGGTAATTGCACTTTGTAAACTGACACCCAACTTTAAAAGTCATCATAGCTTTTTAAAATGATCGCTAAATTATTTTTATTGGTGAGTAATAATAAAGTAATAAAAAACGTATGCCTACGTAATGTCAAAAAAAAAATTATGATCTTTAAATTTTAATTCAAATGTATAGTAAAAAAATTATTTTAATTTAAAAACGTTTAGTTGATTTTTAAAATACAATGTCCTTGGATTAAAAAAAAAAGAAATTACCTCCTATAACAGTCAGTTCTCCAAAGAAAAGCAATGGCAAAGTGTGTACCATCGTTACTTCGTGTAAATACAGCTCGGTAGAACGCTGTTTGCGCCAGTACACCAGCCAGTTGGCGCCGGGACTCATGCACGACGATATCGGTAAATGACCCCGCTTTGGCTTTTTACCGGCCATCACACTGCTTGGATGAATGTATATAAGACCATCTTCGGGGGTCTTTGCCTTTACTTTGACCACTTTGTTAGGATTGCGGGCATTTAAATTTACCCACCTAAAATGCACGTAAATAATTTTGATTAAATATTATTATTAAACAAAAAAAACGGTTGAACTAGTAGCCGACTCCAAAACTTGGGAATAATAAAGGCTAGGAAGATGATGATTGTTATTAAATAATTAATGTATAGATAAATAAAATTGCGTCAAATAGTTACAAGACACCGTGAAGGTGAGACAAGCCTCATTAAATTCAGTGAACAATGAGTCTGTTAATATACTTTACAGTGAGCTACAGACGCATCACGCCGTAAAATACCCGTAGATATTCGAATGTGTTTTCTTCTTTCATTCTAATCTGTCACTCGACATCTTTTCACGCTGTCTTTCATTTTATTACATATGTACATGCCTACGCCTACTCAATACAAATATAAAAGTACTAAATTGAAAAAACTTAGCCATAAGCCGACGGTCGGCGTCGATTATTTTTATACAAAAATTTTAACACTCATTACAAAAACAACATTGAAATCTATAAAGAAAAAAGATAGTTAATAATTACGAATTACTTACTTAGCTGTAGCTATATTAGGGTAAAGTGAGGCTGCTACGATAGCTTTGAAGAGGCTCAAATTATTCGTGTTCCGATTTTCCCACGCAGATAATATATCTCCAGATGCTAAAAAACCCATTTGTTTCAAATTGTCACCAAACTGTGTCTTCATGTCATATAATAGTTCTAATGTATTATGAGCCAAAAAGTTATCGTATGCAAAATCACGTTTCTGGCGCGTCGAAGGTATACTTTCCCATTGTATGATTGCTTCTGATATTGCGATGTGGTCACTTCCTGAACCTAAAGACAACATTTTTTTGGCTTCATCAACTTCATCTTCTTTTCCTAAAACGTTTGGAAGATTATAAATTTGATAAATATGCAAACGAAAATTTACCTGTACCTTGGTGTGTTTGTAAGCCAGAAGTTTAAATTCATATCGGTCTATAAATACAAAACGGAGCCGTTAGCCATCATTTTAGTTCCATATGCCACTAAATAGTCAATGCTTTGATTACCTTCGTGTGATGACCTATTAAGGATGCATAATATAGAATGTCACCCCTATTCATCCAGTGGGTATTGTACGACGCGTCTTAGGGTGCAAATTAATCAAGTCATCTTTGTAAAGACAAGGGAAACTTCAAACACACCCTATAGGTACCATCCCGTCCGGCCATTAGTAGGATAAAACACACTCTTTAAGGAGACGCCTGTGTCATGTTTGATGCTGTTGATGTGTATGATTAATGAATATTGTTATAGTTTTACCAATGACAAGCTGGAACGGATCCTTAAAACCCCATACGGCAGCTACGCTGGCAGCTCGGTTGAGGCAACCAAACAACGCCCCCAGTAGCAACAATTTACCGGCTGCAGGATGCACTGGTAACCGAGCCAAATGCCACCCGAGAGGAGTTAATTTCTCTGCATAGTCTAAGGCTCCGCACCTGACAACAAAATAATTTTTATATCGAATCGGACAGCAAATGAACAGTTTAATACATTCAATATTTTTTCAGTTTAATAATTCATATTGACTACACGGTTGGCCTAGTGGTTTCAGTGGTCGCCACACCGCTTCCTACTGAGCCAAGTGTTGTGGGTTCAAATCCTACATGGGACAACACTTTGTGTGATCCATAAATTGTTGTTCTAAGTCTGGGTGTACTTTGTGTCCGTTTCATGTATGTTTGTAAAGATCCCCGTGACACATGAATGTATATTCCTAATACGGGAGTTGTCTTTTTAAAAAAGAAAGAAGAAAAGAAAAGAATACCTTCCAAAGTTCTATTTAAGAGATAATTTTTGTAATTAAATGTTGTGTTAAGCGTTTACAGAAAATACTTTAATAACCATACTGAATAGTTTCTTGATAGCAGTCTTTAATGGTTATTTATGCAACTATTGTATAATAAGAGGTATTAAAACACGAATGTGTGACCCGGTCAACTACCGTCCGATAGCCATCGAATCCATTATCTGCATAGTGTTTGAACGGATAATAAATAAACAACTGGTCCACTACCTGAAGGATCACTCCTATTAAATGATCGTCAGTATGGTTTTAGACCGAACCGATCCACGGGTGATTTTCTAGCGTACGTTACAAAACTTTGAGGTGAGGTTGTTGACAGTCATGGCGAATCCTTGGCCATCAGCCTCGACATGGCCAAGGCGTTTGATAGGGTTTGGCACCAGTAACTTCTCCGAGCTACTGGCTTTCGATTTGCCCCCCAAACTCTGTAACTGGGCTGACGCGTTCCTCACTAATGTGATGCTAATATCACACGAGGCAAATTTCATAAATTATTATTTTCTTACAGATATTTTCGGATATCATCTCGCAAATAATTTAGATCCTACTCAAAATTATGAGCAGCAAAAGAGGTAGGAAATGAATTTACGATAAATCAAGATGTGGGCAATTGAGTATTCCTAAGCAGGTAGTATGTTATAGTGCTAAGTATAATGATAATCGATATAATTTTCAATAATTTATACTCAAGTACATGTGAAAACCCGGTCTCTAAGATCAATTTAGGCCTTATTATAAACACCAAACTCACTGTTGTAAATGATTGATCGCTGATTGTATAGTCCTTTCCGCAGGGGGCGCTGGCATCATTTGTAACGCTTCACCTGCTAGCCCTAACCGCAGGCGTTTTATAGCTAACACTGGCTCCAGTAATGGGTCTCTTTGGATTCCGGGAAGAAGGCGGTCATCAAGTTTTCTTGCTCGGTATGTAGTCAAAAGGTGATAGCAGATGCCTGGCTGACATCGACCGGCACGACCACGCCTACGAAGAAGTAATTTCATTAATATTCATGACTGCTATTGAGGATCAATAATAAAAAAAAGGAAAAATTCTCATTTCGTTGACAATTGTTATCAAACTGAAATATTTTACTTTTTATTTTTTATTATTACCGTTGTAAAGAGAAGAAAAACTTGGATCAACCCCAAAAATAAGAACCCTATCTATAGTATGTATATAGTAGGCCCTTTTCTAAGTACAAGCCTATGTACAGCAAAGGACTTTTAAAAATAATGATAGTGATCATTGTTCTCTAATACAACAGTCCTAAAGACGTGCCACGCATATCCAATTGATGTTCTCCTAGCCGATTACGGCCACGGTGGCCAGTCTCAACGGACACCAGCCAACTACGCAGGAGATATTATAGTGCACAAGTGTGTGCGCCAACACAGGTGCACTCTCTGTTCCCTCACTCTCATAATCAGGGACAGATCAGGCGCAGGACCGACAGTTTTACGTGCTCTCCTATTACTTGTATAACAGAGCATCCAACCAAAATAATATCTATATAATAATAAACTATTGCAGACTAATCATAATCATAACATCAACAACCTATTGCAGTCTACTGCTTTACATAGGCCAATATAAATAAATATTTTCGGACATTTTAACACACAACGCCATCTAGTCCCAAACTAAGCAGAGCTTGTACTATGGGTACTAGATAACTGATATTAATACTTATATACTTTTTTTTTTGTAAATACATACATATTATACTTAGAAAATTATGTTAACAAATTCATATAATTTTCACCTTTGCCGTAGATTCGCTTGAGAAATCCACGAAGTCTCTAAGGTGGAAACATTCTCCTCAACATTCAGGCCACTGTATTTCATTTTGCCACTATCAATGACGTACACAATATCGTCAATAGTTATAGACGTTTCTGCAATATTCGTTGCGACAATTATCTTCCTCACATTGGGCGGTGGTCTTTCAAATATTTTATGCTGTTGTAGCGACGGTAGCTTTGAATGCAAAGGATAAATCTCGTAGTTTGAGGTCGGGAAACATTTCTTTTCCGACATAGTCTTCAAGAGCTTAGTGATATCAACGATGCCTGGTAAAAACACGAGAATAGCCCCTGGTGGCCCTTTACAAACGTGTACTAAAAGGTCGTGTATCAAATCAATATTTAATGCTTCAATTCTATGATCTTGTAACGTTTGGTAGACTTCGTAATTTAATTTTCTCTTGATTGATTGCAACCAAGAACCTAAAAGAAAAACAGAAATCACAGACAATATTGGGGTCAATATCGTATCTGAATATAAGGGTAAAATATCTTTTTAACAATAGCTATATTTCGAAAACTTGAAATAAATTTAATTAAAATTTATATTTCGAAAAACGATCATTTTTGGTCATAATTACTTAGCAAAAACTAAAAATAATGAACAGGTTTAATTTAAATATCCTACTAATATTATAAACGAGAGAGTTCGTAAGTATGGATGGGTGTTTGTAACTCTTTCACGTAAAAAGTATCCAATGGATTTCCATGAAACAATAATATAGCTTATAAACTACATTATATTACTGTATACATCAGAATAACACAGAGGCTACAATTTATAAAGATACAATTCACACACTATCTTTTGTACTGCGAAAAACACCGCGGGGCTCAGCTAGTATTAAATATTAGTGCAACCTATAGTCCATTCGCGTTAAGAAAATAATGACGTATCGTTCAAGCACTACCCTCTAACCAATCAAGTTTCACGAAATTAATATTCCGTAATATTGGCCAAGGTCAGGAATCAAGATACTTAATTAATAATCTGAACCACCATACATTTCTTTCATAAAATATTCTACCTAAAGTCGTTTTCGAGTAGGAATTGTTGTAAATATTAAATTCAAAATTTTTCGATTAACAGGTACTTATAATTTCAGTATCTTAACATTAATATAATCTGACGATATACACTGGACCCCCGGTAATCAGACACCCCTTGTAATCCGACAGAACAAGTATAGTTAAATATTTTTTTAGTCTTTTTTATGGAATAGGTGTCAAACAAGCCGACTTATCGCCTGATGGTAAGCGATTACCGCCGCCCATGGACACCCATAACACCAGACGCGTCACAAGTGTGTTGTCGGCCTTTGGGGGATGGGGATGGAGGAGGGTTTGAGGCATAGGCCTCCGGTATCCTCACTTTCTGTGAGGCCGTCCTATTACTCCGGTCAAGCCTTCCCATTCGTGCCGAAACGTGGCTCTCCCATGTAGAGATGATGCATGATTGAACAGGTAACACAACTTGTACGCGCCAATACTATTGTTACTATCGACGCATAGGTAGTGTTTTGCATGTGTTCTGTTCTGATTGCCTAGTTTAGTTTGAATTTGACTATATGTGGGATAGCGATGTGGCCTAGCGTGCGTTCATTGTTTATTCATTGTGTATTACGTATAAGTATGTAGTAATGTCGTCACAAGCCCAGAATAAGAGCTCAAAACACTGACAATTAAAGAAAATTATATATTTTAGATTGCCTATATCGTAATGAATCTTCAGTTTGAATCATTAGTTTAGCAAGTGAATGCGGCGTAGGCCGATATACATATTATGACATTAAAAAAACCACGAGAAGAGATTTGTACTTCAGAGTGTAACATGTAAAATCTTATCATTGGTTCTGTAATACGGCTTACGAGGTACTTGTTTGTAAAAAAATCCGGAGTATAAAGGGGTCTTAGTATTCTACAATCCAACAATTTGTTGGATTATAGAATACTAATACCCCTCCGGCAAACATATTGCAGGGCAGTGTCAGCGGGTCCACTGTACTTGTGTTTATATATGTGTTTTATTGCATATAATAAGTATATACAAATAAGTACGTACAATCCAACTTACCAACTTCTGCACGATATTGTATCTCCTTCTCCATTTCGTTAGCCAACTTTTTCTTTTTATGTCTGTGCCAAGGTTTAACATTTTTCTGTATTTTGTTATCCACAACAGGCAACTTAAATTTGGTCATTTCTAGAATCTCTTCCAAATAAACATCTTTGACTGGATATGCTAATCCCTCTATGTGCATCATGGGACAGTTGTCGAAGTACGAAGACAAGGTATCCGCATCGATAGTAGCGCTCATCAGGATGAGCTTTAAGTCTTTACGTTTTTGTAGGACCTTAAATAATTATTTTCTTAACTTTGCTGAACATACCAAGTAAATAAAAAAAACTGGTCCCATTAATTTTTAGAACTGACAGATTATAAAAGTTCATTTTGCATTATAACTCAATTTCTGTTGGCTATCTATATATTTATAACATGCCGCTACTATTTTCAGGAGCAGATATTTAAGCATGTTTAAAATGCATAGATCGTATTTATCACAGAGTGTTAACTGACATTTATTGTTCCTCCATAATGTCTTAATTGTTTTCGACCATCACAGATCCCAATCACGTAAAACGTGCCACTCATTTGACTGTCTCAGAAGTCCGAGCCTTCTAATCGAAAAAAAATGTTATAAGTAAAACTAGCTGCGTCCTGCGGTTGCTTTAAAGATACAACAACAATCGCGGGTAATACAGTGATTGCTAACAATGGCGAAACCAGTCCAAAAAAAGTAGCCTAAGTGACTCTTTTTTTTTTTTTTTTATATTTAAGCTGCCAAAATGACTCTGCCCTGCCTGATGGAAAGCATGAGCAGAATCCAAGAGTGGTGGTCACCATCCTCAATGCGAATGCGGGGCGTTGAATTGGGGTATGGGCCTCCGGTATCCTCACTCACTCGATGAAACACAGCGTAAGCGCTGTTTCACACCGGTTTTCTGTTCTGTTGTGTATAAACAGCTGTCCTGTGAAAATCGGTCCAGCCGTCCCAGTGATTAGCCGGAACAAACAGACGGATATACTTTCATAAGCATATTATAGAAAGCTGTAATCTTGATATTACAAATAGATACCTCATTTTTTGTATAGCACATAAATTGATAATTAAATTAATGTGTCCCATCTCTGTTCATTATTATTACCAGTAAGAGAAATTATACTAATATTGTTTAACTCATAAAATTACGACACTAATTACCTTTTTTAACATAAACATAGCCAGATCGATATCACAGTCTCTCTCATGTACCTCGTCAAGTATTATATGAGTATAGTTCGACAAGGCCTGATCCACTTCTAAAGTAGCTAGTAGTATTCCAGTGGTAAAAAACATTATACTACCACGAGCTCTTGCATCCACTCTGAAAAGTTTAAATATTAGTATTATACATATAGGTAGGTTAATGTTAGATATACTGCCTCATTGCTCTAGCGTTCACGTATGCGACTGCCAATCAATAGGTCTCGAGTTCGATTCCCGGGTAAGAAATTATTAATAACAGACGGGAGTACGAAAGTTTGGCGCTCTTTTGTGCCTTGGGAAGCTCGTTAAAGCGTAGGTCCCGGTTGTCTTGAAAATCTATGACAATGGTTATGGTGAGATCAGTGCCCTCAAATATACTGACCTCAGGTTTGCGGAGGTCCGACGACAGCCGCTCCGTGAAAAACTGATATTCAGGTAAAACTAGTTGTGCTAGAAACTGACCCTGAATAATTTTGGTATGATAAAATACTAAGAAGATGATATATTATACCTATGGGTTGGCTCCATTGGATGGATACTACATTTCAACAATAGTTAATGTGGTGTAAAATAATTAATTCTTTCATTGTTTTCACTTTTCACCAAGTAAATGAATTTCATGTAAAAAAAATTGCTTCCAAAATCTTAATATTAGCCTAGAAGACGAAGGAAGCTTTAGATTATAAGTTTGTAACGCTAGGTAAGGAAAAAGCATACACAAGTAAGCCAGTCCGAGCCCATAAACTATGGGACAAGTTCTTGTTTTTTATATTTTCTTAGATATATAAAATCAGTTTTTGTTTGTATTAGAGGCCTAAACTTACTTTTCTAGTCTGACTGCATATCCTACGGAAGAACCCATAGATTCCGACCGCTCTTCTGCTACTCTCATAGCCAAGGAGGAAGCTGCTATTCGCCTTGGCTGAGTGACTAAGATCTTCACATATGCACCCTTTTTTTTGTTGATGGCTTCATCTAAAATTAATTGCGGCACCTGAAAAGTTACAAGATAGTATTTTATATATCTGGTAGTTGTATTTTTTTATTTAAAGACAACATTCTCCATTCTCCTAAGTAAAAGTACTGTCATTCATAATGTACTGGAAGAAGAAGTTTTTATGGATAAATCATTTATATATAGCTCTTTTGACAAATTACCCAAAAAATTTGATGATCATGTCAAACATGCCTTTAACAAAGGCGATAATTAATATGACACATATTTAGAATTTATAAAAATAACAACATTTATGGATTTTTAAATCTTTGCCTAAGTGTTGTTAAAGTATTAAAAAAGAGTAAGTGCAATTAAGTGTAATGATAAAATACAAGTAATGAATGCAATTTATAATGGCAATAAAACAAGAAAAAGGTCAGGTACACATTGGCTTTATGTAATACCTATAATATACTAGCTGCACCCTACCATGCTTCCGTGACCTATTGTGGTTGAATTGATGAGGAATAAAACTATAAAAGTGTTGCAAAATAGGCAAATCGTTGGTGAAGTTCTAACAGAGCGTAAATAAAAAAAAATAGGATTATCTACGCTTAAGACAATTTCATTTAATTAATTTATAGAAAAGTGATTGATAATGTATGTCATACGCCCTGTTAGAACTACATGGACTAAATACAATCTTTGAATTGTATATTGTGTCAAGTTAGCGCAGATTATTTTTTTATATAGAATGTATTCTGAATATTCTTATGAGCGTTATAAGCAAAATAAAAGTAGACGCAAAATAATGCATAAAACAGAGGTTAAAATTTATATTTCGACAAATAATAATTAATTATACTTGTATTCTCTCAACTACAATATTTACCTGTGTAGATTTTCCACATCCAGTTTCACCGCTGATTACTATAACTTGATTATTATTAATGACCTCCAATAATTCTGTTGATTTTTTATAAGTTGGAAGAGTTTCACGGAACTGTTTCAACTTTATATATTTTTTCTTGTTTAACATATTTTTATAATCTTCATACAATGCAATGCTTAAATCATCAGCGTCAGTGTTTTTTTTAGTTATTGAGATCCCTTTAGCAAGACATTCACTGAGTTTTTCATCAAACGTTCCAGTGACAATATCATCATAGCCATATTTGAAATCACCAGCACCTCTTAATAATAACTGTCTGTGATCTGAAACATCCTCATTCTTCACTACAAGATCCATCTGTGCAGTTTGAGGATCATCATTTGTCTCCTTGGGAGTTGTATTATGATCAGAAAATGATTGGTTATTATCATTCTCAATCTTTACTTTGGCATAATCACACTCTTCAAGATAAGAATCAGTTGAAGTACTTGGACCACTCATATAATGTAAACTTTTAAGTTTTTTTTTAAAGGTATTTTTCTTTCTGCGAGAAACATCCACATCAGGTGAACCCCTGTCACAATCTAGTGCACTTTCTCTTATTGCTTTTTTAATAACCTTTAATCCCGAAAACTTAGGTATTGATATCTTGGATATTTCTGCCAACTTAGTTATTGACTTTATGTTATTTTCTAGTACTGTGATTATGGCTGGTGGTATAGTTAGGTGTATCTAAAACAAATCATATTACTAACTACTTCAGAAAATAATACAGAAGTATTTTTTAAGAGATTATATATAAAATACATGAAAGGGACAAAAAACATGCCTCAGAACAACAATTTATGGATCATTCAGTGCTGTCCCATGTGGGATTAGAATCCACAACACTTGGCGCAGCAGAAAGTAGCTTGGTAACCGCTTAAACCACTACACAACCTGGCTGGAACAACACTAGACCTAATATGCAGTGAGGATCAATGGCAGATTTACTACTAGGCTGTGTAGGTTGGAGGCTAAGGCGCCAAATTTTAGGGGCGGCAGATTTGGCCAAATTTTTTTCTTACAAAAATAAGAAATAACACATGTTCAAAAATACGATTACAAGAAGTCTCGAAAATTTAACAATACTTTGGGACCAGAGTGTGCCTATAGTTTACTCTCAACTTAAATAAAAAATCGCGTCGACCGAATCCTGACCTTTTTGAAGATAGTTAAAAGTATCAACCACTTTGTGAAAATTGATTTTTAAAATATTGCGATAGCGATTGTAGATTAAAAGAAGTAATTGTGGAGGAACGGATATCACGTCCCTCCATCACAAACAGAGGATCCTCTGAGCAGGCGAGGTGATCATGCCTGGCGGCCATAGTAATTTTTACTATCTTTTAATCACCTCTCAGGGCGGCATGAGGGCTTGGAATTAGTAACTCCACTATTTGGTACACCAACGGTTAATTCCTTCCGAGCAATCTTCGCCGTCTCCTCTCGGCAGATGACATCTTAGCAGAAGGGTCTGATGACTGCAAGGATTACCCTACGCTGTCACTATCATCATCATCATCAACCCATAATGTCCCACTGCTGGGCTCGGGTCTCCTCTCAGGAGAGGGTTAAGGCCATACGTCCCCACGCTGGCCAAGTGCGGGTTGGGGACTGGCAAGACAACGTTGTGGCTACGTAATCTTACCGTTGGATGTTTTTTTTTAAGCCGCCCAAAGGCCTCCAACTAAGCTTCACGACTGTTATCCTATGATAACAACCGGGACCGACTGCTTAACGTGACCTCCGAATCACGGAGACGCTCATGGTAACATGCCACCAGCGGTCACCCATCCAGGTACTGACCGCGCCGTCGTTGCTTGCCCTCGCTGATTGTTTCTAATCACCGAGTGCAACTGGGCTATGAGTGTCACTATAATCAGACTTAATTCCTTAATAAGTAATAATTAAACAGTAAGCAGTAAGCGAGTATGGCTAGTCGCTTATACCGCTCTCTGAGAAAGCCATATGCGCGACCTTGACTGTGCTGCCCGAGTCACTGTCAAGACCAGTATACCAGCGACCAGTTTTGTAAATTGCCAGGGAGTGAGCAATGACGGGGCCTATGAAATACAAGGACTTATGCGTTATAATTATGAGAGTCCTCGCAGCACCTCCGGTAGCCAGGTGCGCCGCTTTTTGAAAGTTGGCCTCTAACTAAACTACTAACTAAAGCTTTATCGGCGTACAGATTTAGAGCAGCCAGTTTAACTCGACCAGGAGGACTTCTTGAGGTCTGCACTGCACGACATGATTTCATTTCCTCCTAGCAACGAGTGCAGTGCGAGAGAGGAAAGGGTACCGCACTGCCGCCTTGTCCAGTCGACAATGACCGACTGTTGGTCCACTGTTTAACATTGTCATCTCCTTAGCACAGTGCTTGGCCTACTATACTATGCTGACTAGATGAGATGGTATTTTGATTGAAATGAATGAATTGAAATGTCTTAAGATTTTGAAATTAACAATTGCTAGCTAATTCAGGCCATCTGACCAGCTAATTTATTTACTACCTAATATGATACTTACTATAATATCTTCTTTTGGGAACTTTTTACCCCTTATGTGCTGATCTCTATAATAAAGACCAATATCTCGCCCACGCAAACCTCTTGGTCTAAACGCCTTATTTGATGTTGTACTCCAGTTAAAATTATCGCGTCCACGTCCACTTCTTCCACGGTGTGACATTTTTGCCTATATTTCACTAAGCCCATTGATTTCTACAAAATACATATTTATAATTTTATAGGATTATATTTTATGTCTTGTTAAGATATGTTTAGGCTTTTAAGTCAGTAATATCTAAACATAACCTAACAAGACAACCCATTGGTTTCTACAAAATAAATGTTTTTAATTGTAAGAATAAATTTTGTCTTGTTGGGATATGTTTAGCTATTGCTGGCTTGTCGGTCTAACCGCAAAATGAATTTCATAATATATGTTTGAGGCTATGGTAGCAATTAATATCATAAAACAATGAAAAATAACTTATAAGAATATTTACAAATCTATTTATAATATGCAATGTTTTGATTGAAATATGAATGACATTAGAAGAAAATTGAAAAGCAAGTGTTGCCAAAGTTCGTAAAGTAAATAATATAATAATGTGACCAAAACATCTGTAATTTATCCAATCCCAAAAAAAGATAGAGAAGCTAGGCTTAGCAGGAACAAATTAGTAAAACATAATTTGTAGGTAAATAGAGAATAAAGTCGAAGGGGAATCCTTATGGTAGTTTCTGATAAAGGCTTCTTAAAAATATTTCTACAGAAAATAAGTCATTTTGTTGTACTCCTTGAGGCTTTTTGTTGAATTATATAACAAATGTGAAAAAAATACTATACTTTTTTGTAACTTGGTATAGGTCAAGAAAAGTAATCTGAACACGTTTTTTTTTTTCTAAGAAACTTGTGTAATGGTATGTTTCAAAGAATGAAGTTTCTGTGAAAAAGAGAATAGTTGTCAAGTCAATTCTGAATTCTGACAAGTTAGATCCATCCGCTGTGAAGTTTTGGTATCACTGTACAATTTAAATAAAGTAATATTTATTACGGCTACTTACCGATTATCTGAAATAAAAAATGTATATAATCAAGATACACGATAAAATAGCGTAATATACATTTTTAATTAGCTTTTATTGAACAGTGAATTGCAAAAGACTAATGTAGTATTTATCAGTTTCTTTCATAAATTTTTAACAGTAATTTAAAGTCATAACTAAAAATGTTAATAAAATGTGTAAGTAATCAATATTACATTCATCATACTTTTAATACTCAGTTTTTATTTAAATAATACAGCCTACAGGTTTTGTGTAATAATTTTTAACACCCACAGACGACTTACTAAGGATTCTAATAAGTTTTTTTTTCAGGATTATTGGTCTTTAATATGTAGAGGCCGAAAGAAAAAAATTGTTACACTTACAGTTATATTAATACTTTTAATTAATGCAATGTTTTATGTGAGCTTGCAACTGTATGATTCTGTTAAAAGAAAACAGAAAACACATTGGTATAACAAGTAAGTTTATTGTAAAACTTCTTAGAGATTTATTAAAATTTGTGTAGAATATAATTCATTCTATATAAAATTGGGGTCTTCCTTGAGGGAGACCAACATTTTCAAGGTGGCGTTGGGTTTCTGGTTAACAATTTAACAGTTCTTCTGGTTCTTCTGGTTAACAGTTCTATCCAATGTTGTGGAAATGTGTCAAACAGGGTAGAGTACTTCATTGTCAAGCTCGCTTCGGAATGAAGCTGCAAGTGTAAGGTACATAAAAGGTAGTAAGTGTACACACCAACCTCAACTCTCTCAAACAAGCAAGTTTATTCTTGATAAATACTTTCTTCAAATAACGTCTCCAAAGGAGGTGGATGTGGCAAAGCTTTGAAATAAGATGATGTCATGATGATGGACAGAAAGCACATATTCAGAGACGTCTCAGTGATCAATAGGTTTAAAACTGGTAGTGATCATCGACTTGTCTGAAGCTCTTTGAATATTGACTTTAAGGCTGAAAATGTCCGTTTCATGAAATACATGCTCTGATCAACTCTGCTCCAAGCTGCGATGGAATCGAAGTCTCCACACAGAATCAACAAACCCATACCATTGCATCAACTAGTGAGACAAGGGGATGCTATTTCCCTGAAATTTTTTACAAATGCAATTGAGAACTTGTTCAAGACGCTATATTGGAAAGGAAGGGTCATACATCTCTCACTTGCGATTTGCAGACGGCATGGTCTTCATGACAGAGACAATGCAGGACCTACACTCGATGCCAAACCACCTGGCTGACTCTTCTGTGCGCATCGGCCTATGGAAGAACTTGTACAAAACTAATGTAATGTTCAATGAACATGTACTACCGGCACCGATCGTCGTACATGGTGCCATTCTCGAAGTTGTTCAAAATATGTGTACCTAACAGACAGACTTTTAGGTAGTAGTGTAGTGAAGTTAGGTAGAAAGAACTTCGAGGACGAGGTGAAGAGGAGAATTCAGCTAGGTTGGGCAGCGTTTGAGAAACTTCGTGGGGTCTTTTCATCGTCGATCCCACAGACAAAAGTCTACAATCAGTGCGTCCTATCCGTCTTGACATTCGGAGCCGAATCCAAAAGTTCAAAGTCGCTCAGCGTGATATGGAGGGGACTATGATCGGCGTGTCTCTAAGAGATCATATCAGAAATGGAATTATCCGGCAGAGGACCCAGGTCATGGACATAGTCCACTGACCCCTCAAGTGGCAATTGGCTGGCCATATTTGCCGCAAAACTGATAATTGTTGATGATAAACGGGTTCTTGAGTGGAGATCCCATCCCGGCAAATGTAGTGTAGGACATCCACAGGCAGAGTGATGATCTGCATAAGATGGCTGGCAGGAGATGTATGTGTGAAGCTGAGGATTGAATCAAGTGATGTGCAATTAGAGAGGCCTATTTCCAGCAGTGGACTGTGATAGGCTGATGATGAAATTTGGGAGTATAGATAGATAGATAGAAACTCTTTATTTGCATATCATATTAGATATTTACATATTTATTTATTTAAAATAATAAATATAAAATGTACAAAAGGGCAGCCTTATTTCATAAAGCAATCTCTTCCAGGCAACCTTAGTATGGATTCAAATTTATCAGAGAGCCCTGCTAGTTGATGGTGAAATGAGTTTTGTAGAATTATAATTTTCTAATGAATATAATTAGAAACACATATATATCTCCATACATGGATATATTTAAACACACTTATAAAAAATACATACATACTTATACATACCACACTACTACCAGTATTGACGCTAAAAATATCTATATCAATATGAATTGTCAAGGAACTATTTTAAGAGTTTCAGGATAAATAAATCTCAAAAGGTAACACTTTGAGGTTAAAGCCATGTGCAGACCTAAGGCAGATAATGTACAGAAGTTAACCTTCTTGTGTTAACATTGTCCCAATGTATATTTAAATACAAACTTCACTGATAATCTGGATGTGTTTTGCTACTTTTTAGTTTAAATTATGGAAAAAACTCATATGTGGACGACACCGGAATGAGAGTTATAGTTGGTCATTACATTGGAGCTGCCAGTGGAAACTTATCAGATGGTAAACTTTTTATATTATATTACGATAATCTATATATTATTACATGCAGAAACTTAGTACCCTTTATACTTGCTAGAAAAATCCTGTTTTTCGTCTTACAACTTTCCTTAATGTTTTTACTTAGCATATTTTTCAACTCAAAGGATTCAAATAAATCTAAGTATATAAATAAATAAATATGTTCAGACATTTTAACACACAATGCCATCTAGTCCCAAACTAAGCGGAGTTTGTACTATGGGTAATAGACAACTGATATTAATACTTATATACTTTTTTTTTGTAAATACATACATATTATACATAGAAAAAACCCAAACTCCAAAACAAATATTTGCAGATCATACAAACATTTGGTCCGACTCAGGAATCGAACCCGAGACCTCTTGCACAGCAGTCGCATTCGCTACCAGTGCGCCACAGAGGCAGTCAACAATAAACAACTTTACAGATAAAAAAAGGCGATTATGAGAAACTGATTTTTCTTTTGCAGATATTATAAATGCCAATCGTTACTCTCCAGTGCCAGGAGCTGGCGAAGGTGGCCGTCCTGTGGAGTTGTCACAGAGGGAAATAATTACGGCTCGCGAATTGTACTCACTGCATTCTTATAACATACTTGTTAGTGATAAAATATCTATAAATCGAAGCCTTCCTGATATGCGCAGCGACAGGTAATACTTAGCTTAAACTTAATTCAATAGTATTTACTCTTTATATCTTTTTCTGGAGACGGTTGGAGTTCTGAATGTCTGACTACGTCTGTTGTTGGCTATCTTGAACTTGTATTGTATGAAGTCGCAACGACTATAGTGGCCACTAATCTTGGATTCTGATTTTTCTTTCCAACAGGCATAGTAGTCAATTTGACTGCATGGTTGGCCTAATGGTTCAGGTAGTCGCCACGCCGCTTTCTTCTTCGCCAAGTATTGTGGGTTCGATTTCTACATAGTACAATACTTTGTATGGATCACACATTGTTCTTTACACACAAGTTATTCTTCTGAGTCTAAATGTTCTTTGTGCCCGTTTCATGTATGTTTGTAAAGTCCCACGCGACACAGGATGTCTATTCCTAATGCGGCAGTTGGCTCAGCAGGCAGGCTCATATAAAAAAGAAAAATGTTTTCGTATAAAACAAATACATATAAATGTTATCCTCTTGTTGTACGTATTAATAATGTCGAAAAAACCACTCTGTGCTTATGGTATCAGATTTATTGACTAGGAAATAAGTATCATAGAGACAGGAGATGAACCGATTTTTATTTTTATTTTTTTTGTTAGAAAAGTGAATTAGTCGGGAGTGTTCTTAGCTATGTTTGATGATAAACGATTCAGCTATTTAAAATATATGGTGAGTAGTAATGGAAATAAAAAAACATACTTTCACAAATATCCCAAGTGGCACATAAAATGAAAGTCCGTAATGTGTACATCACAAAAGTGCATGTTATATTAAAATCGGTCCAGACAATTTAAAGATATGAGGCATGAAAGTAAGAAGGAACCAGCAAATGTTTGCAAATTGGTACTATTTCTTTTTCCTTTAATTGCAGTTATACCGTATTTGCGTAAACTTTATAGAAGAAGATTCCCATGTACTCGTTTCTAATTTCATTCTTGCTTGTACAAAATCAAGCTGTAACAATTTACAGATTTTTAGATCAAAACAAGTAATAAACCAATGCGCATCTGTGAGTTATATAAAATGTACACAGAAACAAACAGAACAAACAAACGGGAAGACATAGCTACTGATATAGAACACCACTGTTCATAATAAAGAATAAGTTCATTATTTTGATTAAAGAAGCATTTTGATGTCTGAAAATATCCCAATGTTTGTATATTTCAGTTGTAGGTTTGTAAAATTTGATCTGGAAAATCTACCGACAGCGACGGTAATCATCGTGTTCCATAATGAAGCGTGGTCTACACTTCTGAGAACAGTCATGTCTGTCTTAACAAGATCGCCTGAAGTTCTGCTTAAGCAGGTATGTATTCAATTATTCTTTATAAACGCCATGCAAGATATTTGTACAAATTTTCCGACGCCTCGACAGAAACTTCACCGGCACTTTATTGAAACTCCTCGAATACAGTAAAATAACACAAATCATTATCATCTCTTCAATTACACGCTGGTTGGTTCGATCCCCGGGTTCTCGCATCCAGCTCTTGCCAGCCGTCTTGCATAAGTCGTCACTCCAACTGGCCTGTTCACGTCCTATATCCTAGTTATTTTTTTTAAATGAGAGGAAATATAAGTATTTTAAATATGTCAGAAATAAAAGGCAAACGTTTTAAGACAGTCGACTCACAGACACAATTAACCGCCCACCTATATTTTTCGTCACCCTGTAATGTTAACTGTGTCTTATCAAATGTTTTGTCTTTTGTTAATTGATTACTTTAGCAATAAACTAACCACTTAAACCCTAATTTCGATCCATAAACTTATATCACCGAAGCGTTTTTGGAATATATAGGCGCTGTTTGACATTGTTGCAGTTACGTGACCTTGTTTACATTTCATGACTATTCTTTGTCTGAAAAAATGGCACTCGATGCAACTGGTGCTGCTAGGGCAGTGACTTAAGTTGACGCAATATATATCCAACGTCGCATCGCTCGTACGCTTGGTATACCTCGTACTAAGGTACGGGATACCATCGTACGTCGCCTAAATTGAGAGAGTTTACCAGTAGACGGTGCCCGCTTCAGTGCTAGCAGGCGCTGGGAGGGGTCCGGATGGGGCAAGAAAGCTGTTACCGGACCCCTTCCGTCTCAGGCACAGAGTGGCAAACCGTGTGGTTTTATTCGGTTCGATTCCGACATAGCGCCCCGCCGCAAACCCCGGTGGAGTGAAGGCCTGAGGGGGTTTCCACAGGTAAAAAAAAAGGTACGGGATACCATCAGACGCTTTCGGGAGACTGGTTCATACACGAGGAGGCAAGGTTAAGACCGACACTGGTGCACTTCGACTCGCGATAACCGCTTTGTTGTCACCGTAAGAGCTAAGAGATCGCTTTTCCACCGCTACTGGACCACCTCTGTTTAATGTGGTGTCTGATAAATGTCTCAGTAAATGAAGGTTCCTAAAAAAATTTCTGCATCTCTCTTTCTGAAAAGATGGAGGAGGATGGAGTTTTGGTCTTCATTTCGATGATGGTTTTTCTACATCGGAGATTTATAAAAACTCAACACCTTGAATTTAGTTAAACCTCATGCATACGAATAAATTAACAATATGATGACCTTTGAATGATTTACACAACTTCACGGTCACTGGAGCGCAAGCAGAAAATGTGTTGGGTTGCGCCACCCGTGCTGTGAAATGTTAACCATGTCAACCTGTTTCGTGATTCAAGTTTTACACGCATATAATACACACATTTAATAAATATAAATATATAAGGTAAAAAGACATTTTAGGGGTCTCTACGAAAATTATTTCTAATGGTGGAGTATGCAATTTGGCACAGATAAAGGTTATATGAAGGCGGAGTGCAGAAAGCTAAAAAACAATTATGGTCGAATTTCGACCACTGGGTGACCAGTATTTTATTATTGTTTTTAATAGGCTAAAAATACATTACTTTTTTATTTTTTTATTCTTAAATTTGAATTTAAGTTTGATATGGCTCCTTTAAATGATTGCAAAATACTCGGAATTTAAATATCTCTATTTAAGTAATATATTTTCTTCTACATTTAGTTAAAGATAGGTAAAGGAAAATAAAGTTTAATTTTCAAAGGAAAGAAGTTTTCACGAAGACGTATAAAAAAGAAAAAGAAAATAACATAAGAAGTAAAAATTGGCAGTCAAAAGGACTGCCGATAGAAGTGAAAACTTATAACTGAGAATGTAATCTGTAAAATTAATGTGTAATATTAGAAAGTTCATTGTTAAAATTATATTATCAACATCAAACCTTAGCATGTCGGAGACGCGAACCCATAATGATTTTCCCCAACAATAAAGTGCTCGACTCGGCCAAAGAAGTTTTGTGATGTCAGAACGTCGGTGACGCGAACTCAGAAGATTTTCTCCTACCAAAAAATGCTCAAGGCCGCTAAAAAAGTTTTAACTTAATTCAATAATTTAATATATTTTTTTTTACTCTTGCAGGTAATATTGGTAGATGACTACAGTAAAAGAGAATATCTTGGTAAAGAACTAGAAGATACTGTCGCCAAACTAAATAAAGTGCAATTGTTAAGGAACTCTAATAGGACGGGGCTTGTAGGGGCGAGGTTATTGGGCGCTAGAAATGCGATTGGTGACGTGTTGGTGTTTCTTGATGCACATTGTGAGGTTAGTTATCGGTTAGCTACTGCATTTTGGTATAGAAAAAAAGGATACATCTATTAGTCACACATAATAAACATGTAAAAGGAAAAAATAAAAAAGAATAAGACATTTAACTAAGATTAAATAACAAACAATGTACAAAACAAATAAAATAAAAACAGTGAAATATCTGGCTGTGTGACTAAAAGGACTCAACTCAGCCTGGTAATTATGGTATTTATAAAAAGCGAAGAATGCTTTAATAGGATAACTATGGATAACTTTACAATCACATAATATATTTTATCTACACCCATACTATAAATCCTCTATAAAAGTTTCTCAAACAGCTCGCTTATTAGCAGCATTCTGTGTTTTAGTAACGCTTATAATATCGTCCAAACGACTGTTATAATTGTGGTAATTCCGTTGTTGTCATTGCTTAACTAAAATCCACTTAAATTTGTTATTGAATTATATACTTTAATTTTATGAGCGTACAGTTCATTTTTGATATTTCACATTCCAGCTGTTACTGTGTTTAGTTCAGTACTAAATAAAAGTTAATCAGAGACACACGCTTGTTTATGACTTGAAAAAGTAAAATTTACTTTGGCATAACCAAAATTAGTAAAATTACACAACTTAGGCCATAACCTTTCTTTTGCTATTCTTGCGTTGAACGTTTAAAACATGTACCGTAAAACTTGACATGTCACACCAGACTTAAACGTAAATACATGGGGAGCAAATTACTTACGTAATTATTTCTTATATATTTCTACATTTAGAGTTTAGGTTATTTTTTTTTCAATAATAAAAAAGCGTGTACTTCTGAATAACATTTAGTTGGTAGTGAACATCCAAAAATGAATTGTAAGCCGATGAGATTAAAGTATATAATCCAACAACATTTTTTTATTAATTTTAGTATTTTGTACTGAATTTTATAATGCAACTCCTTTTTCAAAAGAAGAACATTGTCAGGCAGGAGCCTTACACTACCACAGCGCCGTATTTATAAAAAAAACTGTTATTCGAATTTACGTCGTATCCAGCCATTTTTGTTTTCATATTAGTATTGTAAAAATGTATTTCTTTGTTGTTTTTAAAAGAGTAGTACATCAAATTCTAAAGATGTGCTTTTAGTACATAAATTTTCAAGAATAGCAAGGGTCTAGATAAAGTCTTGTATACAATTGTACATAATTAGGTATTAAAATACTCATGTGATACTATTATCATTCGTGTTTTAATACCCCTTATTATACAACATTTGCATAAATAACTATCTCAGATTCAATATAGTTATTAAAGATATTGAATAGAAACAGATATTGCGCTTACAATTACTTGCTAAAGTAGTTCTAGACGGATCGCTATATCTATTTTTAATGTAAATATCACTAGTATATATGTAACATATCTGTCTAGGTAAACTATGCTATATGGTTTTCCAGGTGACGGAAGGATGGCTTGAACCACTGTTAGAGAGAGCGGGAAACGATGACGTCTTCATTTGTCCACACATAGATCTTATATCAGAAAATACTTTAGCATACACCAAGAGTATTGATGCACACTGGGGCGCGTTCAGTTGGCGGTTACAATTCCGTTGGTTTATGCCCAGCAGTGAGATAATCAGACAGAAATTGGTTAACCCCACAAAATCATATCCAACGCCTACAATGGCGGGAGGTCTTTTCGCTGTCAGACGAAGTCTTTTCTGGAGGTTAGGCGGTTACGATGAAGGTATGAAAATATGGGGAGCCGAAAATTTAGAGCTTTCATGGAGGGTTTGGCAATGCGGCGCTAGAGTTGAAATAACACCATGTTCAAGAGTAGGTCATATATTCAGAAAAAATAGTCCGTATGCATACGATGGTTTTATAAAAAAAATTGTCGTTATAAACCTAGTCAGAGCAGCTATGGTATGGATGGATGAATGGGCCGATTTCTTTATTAAGTTCAATCCTTGGTTGGCTGGCATACGTGAGAAGCAAGAAGTCTCAGATAGAATAGAATTAAGGAAGCGTTTGCAGTGTAAAAGCTTTAAATGGTATTTAGAAAATGTATGGCCTCAGAACTTTTTTCCAAGCGATAGTAGGTGGTTTGGTAGGATCAAAAATAAAGCAGGTGGATGTTTAGGTGTTCTGCCTTCTACGACTCCTGCGATAGGTGGTGATGCTACTACTGTAATATGTGGATCCGATATGGATATAAATAGTTTAGTAGTTTTTTCACCAGAGGGCAAAATAATGACCGACGAAGGGCTTTGCCTGCAACAAGGAGTCGACATTGCAGTTTGGGCTAGTTGTAAGAATATTACTAACCAAATATGGATACAGAAAGGCCCAAGGTTGACTACCAAAGGTGGTCTCTGTCTAACTATGATCAAAAATAAAAAAAACCTAAAAGGAATTAATGAGCCTCTGACAGCTTCAAAGTGTACTGACACAGATAGACAAATTTGGTATTTTAACAGAGTGCCTTGGCGTTAATTGTGATACAAGTAGTTAGTACAAATTATATAAAAACTTACTAGTTGGGTTTCTATTTTGGAGACCCAGTCAGTATCAGGTGTATCACGTGATCAAAGATTACCCCGAAAATTGACACACCTTATTGACAATACCACTCAGATACAGTTTATTTTATCTGTCTTTGAACTAAATTTCATTATGATCTGTCTAAAAAGAAGTTACATAATTATAATGACTTAAATCCAGGAAGGAAAACTAGATAACTCTAAAGTGGTACTGCTTAGCGTTTTTAAATATAGCTTTTAGTAATTACTCCAAACTGAGATTGACGTACTTATTTAATTGAGTCTGATTCTGAATCTGATATTAGAAATTTTATATAGGAATATCAACTTAGTAATATTAGCACCTGTGATGTTTAATGATATTTTTGCAATGATATTATTAGATTGTAATGATAAGTAATTAAGTTGTGATTTTTGTATTTCTTAATATTAATAATGTTATTAACAGCAATATTACTTTAACCTCTTTTTCAAACTTTTTTATAGTTTAGGAATTTTTTTTATTAGATTTATTAATAATAATATTGTTAACAGCTAAGCTGAGGTAACAGAAGTCATAATGGTAAGCGGTGACCAGTGTAAATATTATAATTTTTATTGCATATCTAAACAAAAGCCATTATGCAAGAATGTAGACGGCACGTTTGGCGTAGTGTTTTAGCGGTCCCCACACCTCTTTCTACTACGCTAAGGTGTTGAGAGTTAAAATCTAACATGGGATAACACTTTGTGTGATCCACAAAATATTGTCAAGTCTGGGTGTTCTTTCTGCCCGTTTGATGTATGTTTCTAAAGTCCCGCCGACACAGGATATTTTTTTTATTTATGGCTCTGCCAAAATGTCTACTCTGCCTGATGGCACAAGCAGAATCCTACCTTTATATATTCCATTTTATTTGTTTTTAAAAAAAAAAGAATATGTTTAAGGCGGGCAAAGACGGACGCTTATTTAATCTTTTTTCTTTTGGATCTTATAAACACTGTTCAGATTACATAAAACTCGTATTACGACAATAGGTTTATTGCCGTGCTATTTACAAATAATCAGAATGTTTGGAAATATATCACTTGTTTCCAAATTACATGAGTTCTTTAAAAAACAAACATGTCAATAATTGTTTTGTTATCTTCTGTTTATCGTGTTATCTGTTATCGAATCATGTTAAGGCCACATATTGTTGTGCCGATGTTGTGATGATGGATCAAGAAGTTCATATTAATTAAGCACTAATTTGTTATATATGATACTATATTGAATGTGGTACTTACGAGGTTTGTTGTTGACTTGTAGGATGACAAGGAAGTAGTTGCAAATTATTTTCCTTTCATTCGGTACTAGCTATACTGAGCTTTTCGTAGCCACTACGAGTCAAAATATTTTTGATTGGACACAATTCTTGGATATAAGTAGATAATGGGACTTCTGGGACTGAAACACTGGCGTCAATTGTCGCATGGGACTGGGACAAAAATGTGTTAATTGTCCTATTATAGGACTACACAATGGGACTAGTGGGACAGACCTTAGAAAACATCGATTTATTCTTTAAATTGCATCCAGCCAGTGAAGACCAAACCTTGTATTGCTGACAAAAAAACATTCCATTGATAATTATGTTTTTATTGATTGTTATACTCTCTATTGTAAGATTTGTACTCTTAGAATGTATTTGAATTATCGCATCACAAATGGAATAAGTTTTAGTGTAATTGGGTTATGAGTCAAACAAGATTAAGCTATGGTAATGTAAGCCACTTTTGGATTGTAACTCAAAACTTAATGCGATTCTAAAAATGATATCAGATAATCTGGTCTGATTTGATCTGCCTATTGCAATAATAATTTTCCTCAACAATACTGCCTACTTAGTTTTTTATTGTAATTAATGCATTTATATGGTTTATCTTATAGTTTGATCTTCTAGTCTTCTTTAATTTTCTAGATGAATATGTAGTAACAGTAATATATTCCTTGTATATTCATCGGAGTACACGTCCAATATCCAAACTTATTAGGAAGTTTTCGCCGAGTTTCTATTTAGTTTTCTCTACAGCAAATTAGACAGTGTAGCCCAGTTACGGCACACTCTTGACATAGAGACAAGGTTCTCGCGATAATTTCAGATCGCGATATGTTTTTTTTTGTCTTGCCATGATTGTGTTAAGATGGCGGTTCGCGGATTAGGGTCTCGTTGAGACCTGACCTTATGGCGTCTACAGGTGGCAGTTCGCATTGCGACCGCTACTGGAGACAGAGAGGAGAGGCAGAGACAGTAGACCGCGACGAGTACTTATTATTTAGATATGTACGGGCGGCAGTCCGCGCGTACAATACAGACGCAAGATCTAAGTCCAACCAACCAAGTTGATAGGTTGGTGGTTCGAGTTGGTCTTCTGTCTCCATCTCTCGTCTCTGTCTCTGGTCGCAAAGGAATCCAAAGATCGCCTATGCGTTCACTTCCTGGTTGTATGTCTGCCTTAGTTCATTATTTTTTAATCTGACAATAATCACCGAAGAAATCTTAGTATGGAAGCAACAGTCCTCAGAAGATATTTAGTTTCAGTTGTCCAGGGTTCTATCAGTGTTTATCAAAAAAAATCAAAAATAAATAAAAATAAATTTATGTATAATAGTTTAAGATTTCACCATGTTTTGACATATTCCAGTATTGTACGCATTACTGCCATAAACGTAAGTAATTTGAAAGTCAAAGTGAATTTACAATACTCATTTGTTTTAATAAAACAATCGATTTACTATAGTAAAATTACGTACTGGTTCGCTGCAGACGCGCTGTCATATTTTTTATTTTATTTTTTAAATTAGTCTACACTGAGTAAATAATATTACTAAAGTTAACGAGGTTCTCACGTAGCTAGTCAAGTTCTCAAATTCAACACTGCTGCTTATTTGTAACAAACTGATTACTATATTTTAACTAACTTTGGCCTGTCGTTCGGCATAAGTATTGGTAACGCGCGGTAATCGCGGCAACTTTTAAAACTTTTTTTTATTTTTTTATTTGACATTCGATTAAAATAAAACAACTACTAAATATCAAGTACCAGTTACCTTAATATATAAGAGAAAACCGAGCCTAAGTCAGTAAAGCCACTTCCGAGATAAGTGCGCGTAAACACACGATGAACAGATAAAACTTAAAAAAAAGCCATTGTTTTTGTACAGAAGTCGATTTTTAAACAATTTTATTATATGTGTAGATAGTATAGCGCTCTGTACTCCAGGAAGATTCTTCAGTACATTTGTTTCGGCTATAAAAATACCCATATTAAGGAGTAGTTTTGTGAACTTTTGCTAAATGATATTATTTCGTTTCCTTTCATTATTTAACTTTAAGCAACGGTTCTGTGTTATTTTCAACTTTGAACTAACAGCCTTAAAGTTTAAAATAGCGGAATCAATGCTCAATGTTAAATAGCATTTATGAATTTTGTAAGTAAGAAATGTCACCGGTGTTCCAAACTCATCTCCCCTACTTTAGATGGACTCAAGGGCGGCAACTCACTCTTCAAGTTATGTTTCTGTGGACGAGGTCGTTAGCTTTAAGCTGTGTGTTTTAATTTTTTATGTTTATATAGATATTTACAGATATATATGTGAACATACGTGCGAATCATTGTAAGATATACTTAAAATGTATTATTCCATCGACCCGGGCTCGTGAGTGATTAGAACAATAATATTATCATTTAATAATAATTATAATAGTTTAGAATGTAGTGTTTTTTATATATTTTAACAGTGTTTCGGATTAGCCTACTTGTACACGGGGTCTTCAATTTTTTATAAATTATATCTACTGACGGGCAATAATACGTATGTATACATATTTTTTTTAAATCTGGTTTTAATTTAGACTATAGCCCGATCTTGGCATTTTATCGGGAATGGGAAATTTCATTGTCTGTGTTTGTATGGGGCTTATAATTTAATTTGCTAGAGGAGATGAATCAATGTTGTTACTAAAATGTGATTAAATAAGGCTAGATGTGGTGGGAAACGAGCTAGATGCAAAGCCACTTAAGACAACTTTAGAGTTTGTTTGATTTAGATAGGAGTCAATCCATATGATAAAGTTTCTAGCCTTACTGAGAATCTATAATTTTTGTATAAAGATGGAGTAATAAGTAATAATAATAAATAAATAAATATTAAGATGGAGTGATCAACTTTATCAAAAGCTTTACTAAATTTGGTGTAAATAGTATCCGATACCCGTTCATCCAGGTGGTCATCCATATTGCAGATAAGCGTCATGAAATTCGGTGTTATGGACGTGTTTTTAAGGTAGCAAGGTTGTGTGCCAATTAATGGTTTTAGGTACTTGGTTAGATGGGGGAATAGAGACTCAAAAAGTGTAGCAAACTGATACTGTTGATATTGGCCGAAAATTTGTTATTCCTATTTTATCGCTAAATTTATTGATAGCTTCGATAAGAGATTTCTTTTATGGACTAGGGAAGGTTAAAATTACTTGGAATGTCTTCGTAGTGATTTGTTTTAATTAAATAGGAAAGTCAGTGAGAGTGCCAATATTTCTGAACATTTGTACGCAAACGAAGGCCAGAGCTTCCTTTTGAACAATCAAGATAAATAGGCTTTTAAGTATTGTGTCTTTGGAGTCATGCTAAGTAGCGTATTATTAGAGAAACAGTTATTTGCATTGCTTACATCGTAAGTTGTGTTTTATTGCTGTAAATGTAGAATGAGAAGAAATTCTTAGCGAAAAGATTGTATACGTTTTGACCATTTGTTTATTATTGAAGTGCATTATTGAAGGGTACGTTAATTTTTGTTTTTAATAAAAGACCAGAAGATTTTCGCATTGCGGCCTGTAGGGTCTGCTATGCTCTTGAGCTCCAAGATAATTTTTATACCGTATTCTAAATTTTAGTTGTTCATTGAAAATTCGTCTAAGATCTAGCACCATATTGGAAATGTATTTGATTTGTGTTTACTTTTGACAACGGTTTAGGCTAGGGCTGTGCATTATATTATGGGAATTGATTGCCATGTTATCTCCCTTGTGGAAAAAATTCGGAATTCTTTCAGAAAAAGACTTTTAAAGAGTTTTAAAAACTTTCTCAGAGTTCTCCAGGTTTTTTTAAGAGAAAAGTCCGAAAAATGTTCACAAGAGCTAAGTTTTTACAGTTACACAGTTCGGTTATTCAGTCAATTTGCACCAACTTTCTTGGGAGAACTGTACGAGTCAATTAATAACAACATTGATTCTCCTTAACTCCTCCATTAACTTGAATTTAATACTACAATAAAATCATCTAAATCGCGAAATCATGTACTCTATGTCCTTATAGCATCAAACAGTATGAATATACTCTACGTTAATGCAGAAAATATAATAACAGTACTAAACGTAGTTATAACTGAAAAAAAAATAGATATTTTCTCGAACTAAATTCACATCTATTGCCGGGATATTATATCAGCCCTTCCACCCTTAAGCAGCTATTGAGCCCGTCCCCCACTAATAAAAAATTGTAATAGTTCTAGCTTGCTTGCACTGTCTCATCTATTTCTTCACTTTTGCCCAAATATCTTGTGTATATTACCTATATATATAGAGACAAAAATTGATTATGTACAAACTCAATACACATTTGCGTGTAATTTTGCGAGTTGTGCGAGTGTATAGGAACACGATTACATTATGTAGATACGCGTACACGTGTATCTTTGTGTTTTTTTTATATTTTACAAGTCTTTCCACAAAATATCACCAATTATTTCTTAACTAAACTATGATTTATTTCAGAATGTGTGACTTGTTGGTTGTCCTAATGAAATAAATAACCTTTATTGTAAAAATAAATTTGTGCAAAATAATAATTTCAACAATGTAATTCAAGGTAAAATTTGTAAAAATTGTTTGAAAAAGTATTCTAAGATATTAAAACACTAATTTCAAGATGGTTATTTGTTTTTCTTTAACTAAAAATGAAGAACAGAAGTGGTAAAAGTAACAGGTGTAGAGGTGCTGCTATTCTCCCAACGGAGTTGCAATTGTTTCCTTGGCAGATGTAGCAGCGCATGTCACTACGCCCACGTGCTCTCTGCACAGCTGCCAGACCAGCACATACTGTATCGACTTGCAGTTGGGGGATGCAACCTCGGATACGGTCGACCGTGTTGCCAACTGAAATTTTTGTTGATTGTCATTGATATTTATATAAAAAATATTACTACGATTGCAAGCGCTAAGCCCCTTAAAGCCTCCTTAGTAGCCCTACATGCAACGCAAAATATTATGTATTGTGTCAGTTACAGAAAAAGTACAAATAAATCGGTAAGCCGGTTTTACTTGCTATTTAAAGAAATTAAAATAACCAACTGTAAAACTGGTAAGATCAATCTATAATTTATTAGGGGATTCAGTGCTACTGTTTTATCATTGAGGATATCTAAATATGTTCATACACTTTTATTACTAGCTTTGCTATTACTTAGCTTTGTTTTAAACAGAGAACAATACGGATGGGAGTAACCATACGCAGACGTTCCTCTCTGTTCAAGTATAAGTAGTAGCTAGTACAATACACACTGTGTTTATCTGTACATGAATGAATGTTTTGTTTAATTGTTATGTGTGAGTTCGTAGTCATAAGCGATTATTTTTGTATGTATGTGTGAAGGAGTACATAAAGCGTGTATGTGTGAAGATTTCCCGCCCGGATAAAAATTACATTTTTTTTTGTATTGAAAAAGACGCTATAGCTACTCCCCTCCGATCAGTGGCCTGTGTGTTTTAAATATTTATATTTAAATTTAGTTATATATAAGTAACTTGATGTTATGTTACTGCGTCCTTATTACAGTAAAACTTAATGTTAAATGGAGAGCATAATTTAGAACTTACAGGTTGTATCATCTGGTGTTGCGACCATCTGTAAGCAGCGATATTCTAGCCCTATATAGGAGGGATCGCCAGGGTTAGGTGGCATTGATTGTCTATGATGGTGTATCGATAACTGGGTGACCACGTTGTTTATATGACATTCTATTGGTGTGCCTAAACCTGCAGCTTGCTCTGGTTGGCAGCCAATACAGCGCTGGGAGTAACAACTGTGTGCAATAACTGAAAACGTAAAAAAACCTATTTAATTAATTTTTAATTATTAAATATTGGCGAGTTCATGGGGCCTGGGTAATTTTTAATAAAGAATATCTTTGTCTAAAATTTTGAAGATTAACAAGATATTTTATTTGAGCGTATTAGATCAACATGAAAGTACAAATCAGTGTTTATAATTTTGTTACTCTTGACGTTGCGGAGAAGGTATACGTATATAGAGTGCGAGGAAGTATGTGCAAACTAATCTGTGATTATCCGTTAGATTTTTCGTCGAGGGCTGCCATCATTGTTTTAATTTCCAGCATTAATAAGTTTATCAATAAAATATCTCCAATTATTCGCATTACTATAAAACTGCAAAACTATAGTTTAATTAGTGGCATCCCGACTGATAATTTCGAGTTTTTTAGTATTCTGCAGGTAGTTGATTAACTTTGGTCGGAGTACTGGGATTCCAAGTACACGAACCCGAGTTATATGGCGCTGGAGAACTGGTCTGAAAGTTTCGGTCTAGTTGTCCTGAATCAGGGGTCTGTACCCACGTTCGTGGCGGCATGGGGCAGTTCGATCGTGGATATCTCGTTCGGCCGCCCCTCGCTGGCGCGCCGTGTTCGGGACTGGCGAGTCGTTATGGGGAGGAGACTGGTTCGGATCACCGATATATTCGGTTTGAGGTCTCTCCCGCGGATGGCTTGCCGGCTAGACCGACTCCTCCTGAACCACGTTGGGCGCTCAAGCGCTTAAATCGGAAGCTCCTCCTGGAAGCCGCCATTGTACACGCCTGGGCCCCTGCGCCGGAAGGGCCTGTCGATGTGGATGCCGAGACAAAATGGGAGGCAATGACCCTCGTCTGCGATGCGGCTATGCTTAGGGTTCAGCCCAATACTGTGAGGCACCGGGACTACTGGTGGTAGCCGGAGATCGCTAGGCTACGACAAATTCATTCAATTCATATATATAATTCATAGGGGAAATATGCGCTCATGGGCCTCGCCGTTGCCCGGTGTCTTCAGCCAGATCTGCTTGAGGGCATCCTGTTTCTAATGCGGTTGGTAAAGCACACTTCACCACAGATGGCTCCGCCTACGACGCTTGACTGGCGGACAACTAGTACGGTTTCCGTCAGGGGCGCTCCACAGAGGATGCGATCATGTGGGTAAGGGCCCTGGCGGAGCAAGCAGTTTCCCGGGGTGAAGTTGTATTGACGGTGTCTTTAAACATCGCGATCCGAGTGGATTTCCACATGAGGAGAAAAAAAAAAGAAAAAGAAGGTAGTTGATTAACTTATTGCCAAACATGGTGCACCCGTTTGGCGCAGGCTCCACAGACAGACAGAACATAAATTAAAATGTACATGATTTATCACATTACTGTTTATTAAATGCAATCGAATGTCATCCATGTAGACAATAGATTACGATAATAAACAATAGACAAACTATTAGAAACGAAGGAACGTGTTAGTAATAATATATATAAATAAAATTAAAGTGTCTGTTCGTAGTTTCATAAAAACAAGTTTTATTAAGGTACAGTATTATTTTTGGCTGTCTATATGTCCGTTTGTCTATCCATCTATCCGTATATATTCCGGCCAATCTCTGGAAACGGCTGGAATCAATTTTGACGGGATTTTTACTGATCATATGAGGAATAACTTAGGGTACTTCGCCACGCAATTTTATCTGCAGTTATTATTGTAAAGGTAGAACAACAATCGCGGGTAACTCCACAGTCCTCAGCCAGTATTAAATTTATAAACTATGGCGGTTTTCAGAAGTCTGTAACAAGATGTAAGCTTACCATTCGGCATTAATGCAGCAGCACTAAACAATAATATTATCATTTTGGTACACTGTAACACAATTATTTTGTAAAAAATCAAACGCCCGGTAGCACCGCAGTTCTTTATAGTAATAATGAAATGTAGAACAGGTTTTATCTTAAAACGCTAACGTTATCTTCTTATATCGGCTCTTATCATTGGGTTGTGTTGGAAATTATTTTGCTATTTAGAATGCATACAAAGGTTTAATACTTGATATCTATATTTTAGTACATGATTTGCGGTGAAACAGAAACTAACATTATGAAACAAAGAAAGTATACTTATATGATATTTCACATTCATATGATCAACGATGTACCGATGTACATGCATATTTCAGAGTAAGCATGGCTTAATTGGATGTATTTCTTTTTTTAGTAAATATACGATTTGATGGCCAGTAACGTCCTTTTCCTAGTATCAGCTCAGCCCTTTTTATTTTATTTGATTAAGGATCACTAACAGTTATAACGAATTTATAGAACTTTAGTAAGTACTGACATTTATTGTACGGGGATGATGGTTGTCGTCATAAAAATATAATTAATTTAAATACCTTTATTATAAAAAATGTCTTAGTGCATATAAATAAGTCAGACAATGCAATTCCAGGAACATTTAGTATTTATGTAAACGAAAAAGTATTCAAACTCATTAAAACATTAATATCAAGATGATTATTTGTCTTTCTTCAACTAAAGATGAAGAACAGAAGTGGTAAAAGTAAGGCAAAGTGTAGAGGTGCTGCTATTCTTCCAACGGAGTTGCAGTTGTCCCCGTCGCAGGTGAAGCAGCGCACGTCATTATGACCGCGTAATTTCTGCACAGCTTCCAGAGCAGCACACGTTACATCGGAGCTCTCTTGGGGGACGCAACCTCTAATACGGTCGACCGTGTTGTCTGAAATACATGTTAAAGATATTGTATCATTGAATTTCATTGCCATTTATTCAATGTTCGGATTGCAAGGGGTAAGGTTTATTCGTAAAAAAGGGCGCGTCTCTATAACAGCCGCTTTAGCAGTTTCACACGCAACTTAAAGCATACGAGTTCTCAGAGTATTCAAGTGTGAAACAGGTAAAATCGATTTATAATTTATGAATCTATTTTTTGTTGATTGTAAATGTTTTATCTTTTAAACACAAATTCATTTTCCATGTTGCATTATTAGGTAGCTAAAATATTTAATATGACAGAACTAACACCACCATATAAGATGTGACGACTCTGAATATACTTTTATTTGATTTTATTTCCTTCAGAAGCTTATAATAAGTTAAGCGATACCATAAATAGAGGTTAGGAATAAAATTGATTTTATTTTTTTTGTATGATTAATACTTTACCTTTACATATATTTAGTTTTCTGGTTTAAGTATACTAATAAACGACCATCAGAGACTATTGTCAACTTCTTTTAAGCACGGGTAGATAGTACAAGTTGTTTTTCGCAAATCTTAATATTAATACATAAAGCAAAACTTTGTACCCTTTTCACGAAAATCGAATGCGAATGGTGAAAGTATGAAATTTGGCACAGTTGAAGTTTACCCGAAGAAGGAGTGTAGATTTGTGATTATGCTACATATATGTATATCTGTTTTAATTTGTTCTACTCATAAATCCTTTTGAAGTTAGGCGTAATGTGAAATATTAAGAATTATCAGAACTTACGGCTTGAGTCATCCGGTGTTGCGACCATCTGCAAGCAACGGTATTGTATCGCCGTAGAAGGTTGAACGTCAGACAGGGGTATACCACCAATGGGTGGTAATGGATTGGGTAACCATAACGGGGTGACCACGTTGTTTAACTGACATTGTGTTGGTGTGCCGAATTCAGCTCCCTGCTCTGGTGTACAGCCTATACAGCGCTGGTAGTAACAACTTTGTGCAATAACTGAAACAGTAAAAGTTAATAGTTATTGAAAGAAATATTCTTCAGTACGCTCCCAGATAATAAGATATTTGTGATCTGCGGTTATGTAAAACATAAGTAACAAACATTGTTTTTTATTTCATACTAAATGGTCCGGCGAACTTTGTATCCCCTATATATGTACCTACATCTTAATTTGTATATAAATATATGTTCTAGAAAATCTATAATTATTTTATCTGTTATCGACCCCTGTGTTCTACATAGTCGACAACTTTAGGAATTGTCCGATACTTGTAATCTATACATTCTTGGCGCAGTGTTCGATGTGGCAATTGGAAATGATTCATATCATTGCTTACTAATGTTATTTGTTTTATGACCAAACTTTACTTCCACAACGTTAGGATTTTTCATAGATAACAAGTTATTGCATCTATATACTATATAAATTATTTACATTAAATCGCTTTAGGATTTAAGAACTCGAATCCAAGATTAACACAAGTGATAAGATAATGATTTACTAATGATCTTTTTTACAGTGTGGATTGAGGGTGTAAAGTTGATAGATTGGAAAGGTTTTTTTCTTTAAAAGAAACGTTGAAAGGTTAACAAGAGTTATGTGTTTTCCTTTTTACGAAGTTTAAATTTGATTAACTACTCTATGTGTACTTGGCATGATGATTCTCACACTACAAGCAGTTCCTACAAAAGTTGGTCATAGTTTCTATTTCGTGACATCGGATTTGATAATATTTCGTGCGATGCGTGAATAAACAACACCACAGATCGGTGTGTCATTGTGTTTGGCGTTCGAGAAAGTGGTTGATAGGCGGTCGATTAATTGTTCACAACATGTGCCCATGTCTAAGAGTCATTGTGTCTAAGATCCATTACTGTGTGTGTTTATGTGTCTCAACGTTTTTGCACACTTGGTAACATCTTGTTTTAATCTCATATAAACTTTACAAAAATAAGAGAAAGGAGTTTTTTTACTATACTACGCTGGTTAGACAAGTCGGTATAGAGATTGTTTCAAGTATCGAAAATGCTCACTAAACAAAATAATTAGACATCACTAAATCTCTTGCTATCTCTAAAATCTGCGAAAAAAAAAATAGTTTATGAAATGACTTATTATTAAATATAAAATTCCTTGCCCTGATTGATTTATAACGCAAAGCCTGAAAACTGAACTTAAAACTTTGATAGTAGCAATAAGGGTATATTTGTATGTTAGTTATTCATTTTCGGCGTTTAAAATACGAAATTAGAAATAATTACGCGAACAAGTCGCGAGCCATACGGCAATTTAAATATGACAACTTTGTGTATGGTTACATTTTAAGTATATTTACATATAGTTTATTTGTTACTACTTACCTTTAGTTTATTTGTTTTATTTGCTAATTATAAAACGTGTTTATCAGAAAACTATTCATTTATTCCTAAAATCGATAAGTATATTAATGAAACGTTAAATCCCGATAGTGCTCGCTATCTCTAAAACAACACTGACCTAAATTCTTGCTATGTCACAAGTGATCATCAACATGGAATATTGCCCACGCACTTTCTGTGGTAACGTTTGGTACTAGACGCACATTGACAATGTGAATTGTCAACAGTTGAATAAATAAATATTTATTCGGTGGCAAGATGAGTCGTAAAGCATTGTATTCCAGTAGAAGCGCGCAGGCGTGCGGCGCACCACACAGCGGAAATTAAAATCTACATGACATAACACAACACTGTTTTTTTCAATGCAATCGGATGTCAACTGTGTAGACTATATAGATTTACAACTATTACAAATGCGCTATAAAAGTAAGTAACAAGAGGCGACTCACCATGTGGCATTAAAGCAGCAACACTGAATAATATTATTATCATTTTGGTACACTGTACAATAATTATTTTATTAAAAAATTAAACGTCCGGTAACCCCGCTATTTTTTATAGTAATAATCAAATGTAGAACAAATTTTATTTTATAATGTTTACGTTATCTTCTTATATCGTTTTATCTTACTTATCACTACGTTGTGTCGTAAATTATTTTGATAATTAGAATGAACACAAAGGTTCACATTACCTCATGTCTAAATTTTAATACATCATTTGCTTTGAAACGGAAACAACCAGTATGAAAGATAGAGTGAATATTATATATTTTTTATTTACGAACCTGATGAAAATATAAATGTTGATCGTTACTTACATTTATATTTATTCTATAATATATATTAATGGTGGATTTTTCAATAGGTTAACTAAGCTGGAGTCGAAACTGTGGCTGTAGAACATCACCCATTTTCTTTCCAACGATTCCAGCTAAGGTAGTCATCCAACTGTTGTAGGAAAATGCCCTTAAGCATATTTTGCAAGAAGCTGAGTTAAGATTCTCCAAATAGGACTATCCCACGCAGTTTTTGTCAAAACGTGTAATTAGGCCGATAAGGGCGGCTTACCAACAATCAACCCGTAAACCTCGGTGGATAGACGACTCCAAGGGGTTACCACACAAAAAAGAGTTTTTATTTGTAACTAATGGTTTAGTAGGCGCGCAAAAAAATTAATAGCCTACTGGCGGAAAATTTGTAAATCCGCCGTGATATACATTTATATTGCCATCACCGTTGTACTGATGCGTACGCACATGCGTGCTTCAATATGACAATTGCAATAGCCTTTAAAATTACTATACTACGCTGGCCAGACGCAGGGTTTAATTTCAAGTTTTTTTCTTTTTATGCAGTGAAGTTGTCCTGAATATTTCCAGAGTGACCATAGTTTGAAGTAATAATTATTGAAAATAGACAATGAATGAACATAGTTAGATACATTGCTATATTACAAAAACATCTGTACATTAGGTATACACTATGTATTCGTTTAACGGCAAGTTAACATCTAGTTTCTAGTGACGAATACGTTTGTCCTCCGAAAGGACAAACGTATTTGCCATTTTAATCTTTTTTCATTTCATTTGATAAAAATTAACAACTGGGACTTACTTTGGTTGGCTATCAAAAGGGTTGAAGAAAATTTATTTAAATTATAATAATAATAATATAGCCTTGTATTCAGATCTCTTAATAAATTACAATGCGTTTCTCTTATAAAATAATAACATTGGACTCTTAAACTAGATAAACTATTAAAACTAACATCTGTTGCTTGGTTATCTTTCCGAGATCTGTTTGCCAATCGACAAAGGCCTCCTCCAACCTTTTCCATTCTTTCCTTTCCTGTGTCACTCTGTTCCACGTGACTCCAGCTACTGACAAGCCGTCAATGTAATGTCGTCATCCCATCTGCATTAAGGGATGCTATGTATATTACTGGTTTTTGTTGCTTTTTAACTTTTGATGTTGGAGGGTCGTGGTCTCTTTCCCCCACGAGGACCAGTCGGCTTGGGGGAGTTTGCTGTTTTGTTGTTTCTTTGTTGGTTGGTTCTTTGATCGGTTTTGGTTTCCGTTTGCGGCTTTTTAGTTGCTATTGATTTCTTTTAGTATGGAGTGTCGGAAAGGAGTCAGATCTGGATCTCATTATATTAAAAGCATTAGTTCTGTTAGACTTAGTTGTGTTTATAGTTTGTTGCTTTTTTGGTTGGTTGTTATAGTTAGAGGGTGAAACGGATATTTCTCTTTTCCTTTTCTCTTGACTGGTAATGTTCTTTTTAACTATTAGTTTATCATATTTCAAGTATGCCGTATTACCCTTTTTCCTCTCTTCAACCAACTTTGGTTGTAACTCTTTCCTTCTTTCCAACACTTCTTTCGAGTAGTCCTCATTAACGTGGATTGTTTTAAGATTCCTTTTGTTTTTAATAATTTCATTCTTCTTCCAGTTATTTATGAATGAACACAATACCGGCCTTGGTTTATTGGTCACTCTCTCTTCGTTTCCCAAGCGGTGGATTTTGTTAACTTCGTACTGTTCTATGTTAATCTTTAAATCTTGATTAAAGATTTTCCTAAGGTTTTGTACAAGTTCATAAGAAGATTTTTCTGTTTCTTCTAATCCGTGTACTATAATATTGTTGCTTCTTTCAACTCTTTTTAAATACGTTATCTCTTTTTCTAACTTTTCTACGTTCATCTTTAAGTTTTTATTTTCTTCCCTAATGATTATTAATTTTTCGTCCATTTTGTCCATAATAGTCTTTGTAATCGAGTCTTTTAATTCAGCATTTTGGTATTGCATCTCGTTTTTCATTTTTTCAAATAATATTTTGAATTGGCCTTCCATTGTATATGTTTTGAAATTTATCTACGTAAAAAGGAACGTGATGGTAGAAAATAGTAGAAATGATTTCTTTAACTGGCAACGATTTCGAGATGACAGACTCGGTAACGTATGTTTATTTTTGTGTACCCACATATATTTTTGTGTTTTCTAACCTTGGATCGTTGATCTTGTACTTGTAAATACTTGCTGGATACCAGTAATCACGCACCACCGATTATTTATAATTACTTCACAACAGTTCTAATATTGTTCAAGACGGAGTCTATCCGCCGGAAATCGCGTTAACTATTTCGTTTTGGTTAATTTTTATCGGAGGTTATCACTATGATGTTGACACTTCGACAGCCGGAAACGGAAATTAATTAAATTTAAACAATAGTCATGACAGTTCTGTGATAGGCAAACCATATAGGTGTGTTCATTAATTAATAAAATGTGACAAAAATGTTTCATTTTGTTATAATTTGGGTGTAAGTTGTTATTCACCGGTTCTTGTATGTACTATATGTAGATAAAAGTGATGTAGCCATGGATCAATACAATACGATATTCTTTATCGACTGCCTCGGTGGCGCAGTGGTAGCGGATGCGACTGATGTGCTCGAGGTCTCGAGTTCGATACCCGGGTCGGATTAAATGTTTGTATGATCTGTAAATATTTGTTTCTGAGTTTGGGTGTTTTCTACGTATAATATATATAGTGTATTAATATCAGTTGTCTAGTACACATTATACAAGATCTGCTTAGTTTGGGACTAGAGGGCGTTGTATATTTCATGACCAAAATATTTATTAATTATGAATATAATAGATATGAATATAAATAGGCCTGGATCTATAGCCTGGACCTAGATGAATAAAAATTCTAGGTTTATTTTGCTCAATGAAATAATATTAAATGTCTAATGTACCTCCAGTATTATGCATAGTCCAATATTAAATGTCCAGATATGAGGGACCTCCGATACCCGCACTCACTCGGTGAAACACAGCGCAAGCACTGTTTCACCCCAGTTTTCTGTTAGGTCGTGGTATAGCTCCGGTCGAGCCGGCCTATTCATGCCGAAGCGTGGCTCTCTCACCGTAGCATCGGAATAAGAGCGGAATAAGGGACCAAACTACCTAGAACAACATTTCAGCAAAGAGAAAACTTGAATTGAACTCGGTAAACTATAAATTAATCCGTCTAGCTATCGTACAGTACAGTGTACATAACACAGTACACAGTAGTTTGTGTAAGTAACAGTAGGCCAAAACCTTCTTATGAGAGTTATGACTCTCGTCCTATGCGTCCAGCAGTGGACTACCAAAGAGTGTCTATAATGATGGGCGAATGACTAGGCAAATAACAAAAAAAGATCGACGACTAGAAACGATAAATAAATATTTCAGACATTTCAGACACACACGATGCCATCTAGTTGCAAGCTAAGCAGAGCTTGTGTTATGGGTACTAGACAACTTTGGGAGGGGTTTGGACGTCGTAATAAAGCGGTTCCCGGACCCTTACCGTTTCAGGCGCAGAGTGGCACACCGTGTGGTTTTAGTCGGTTCGATTCTGACGTACCGTCTCGCCGCAAACCCCGGTGGGCTGAAGGCCCGAGCAGGTTTCCACACCTGAAAAAAATGGGTACTAAACAACTGTTTTAAATACCTATTATACTTTTTTTTGTAAATACATACTTATTATATATAGAAAACACCAAACAAACAAACGACGATGAGAACTTGTAATAAATGGCGCTTGAGGATGGCTAGAAACCTGTAATGCCCTATGTTTTATATGTAAGTCCTCCCTAATTTAAGAATTCAATTTTCACTTACATTATGGAACCATTAATGTTGGCGTCTGTCGTATGTAATAATTATGTTCTCGTTAATTAATTCAGGCAAACATACTATATTTATCTTTAAACCAAAAAAGGCAAACAATTAATTTAATGAATAAAACCAGATAAAATAATCAAGTTTATAGACTAATTGGCTCTTGTTTCTTCATATATACAATAATAGAAATTAGATTAATGATAATCTGCCTGTATGGGACGAGTAGGCGATGATATACTGCCAATTAACTGACACACCTCAGCGAAACAAGCAAATTGAAATTATAAACGACATTTGCGATTGACTTAGAGAGAAATATTTCAAACCAAATATTGCTATTGGTAGACACAATAAATTGGAAACAGAAGTATTATCATTATTTTCATGATTTACCACTTTACAATACTTTGTAAAAAGTACAAGACAGTATCAATCCAGATATTTCTAATGTATCTAATGTTTAAATAGTTAAATTAATTCTTATATTCGAGGTATACAGCCATCCTCTACCAAATTTCTAGTGGCTGAGTGTTTCTAAGTATGTTTTGGTATTTGAACAATTTTAGCACAAACAACACATTTTTTTTACAGTTTCTATAGTTTATCATGATTTAGGCGCAGCGCCATGCCGCTTTCTACTGCGTTAACGCAGTGTTGTGGGTTTAAATCCCACTTGGGGCACCACTTGTTGTTGTTGTTGTTGTGTGACTCACAAATCGTTGTTCTGATTATGGGTGTTCGTTGCGTCCGTTTCATGTTTGTTTGTAAAGTCCTCCGCGGCACACGATGTATATTCATAATGCGGGAGTAGACTTTCGCAGAAAAAAAACTTGTGTAAGCCGTAATATTCAAACAAAACAAAGAGAAATAGCGTCACGCGATTAATAGTAGTGTCATGTCACCTCAGTTCCAAACTGAGATCTCACCAAATAGGGTAGGTCGATATGCCGTTTTTATTTAAGAGAATATGGTCTTTATTTCTGTGATGTAGAAGTTAATATTAAGAGTAAGATTTTTGGATGTGCATGCGAAATAGTGGCCTAGATCACGGCTTAGTTGGAACAACGACGATACATCTAGCGTCGCGTCGTGTCGGCATGTGCGGCCCGTGCCTTCGATAGATAACATAAATATTCCTACAGAGGATCTACACATTACGTGTAAGATAATAATTTCGAACACGTCTCGTATAATTTCATCATTCAAATCGTCGAATTATGTACTGAAGAGTTTCTTTTATTACGTACCTACGTATGGAGGCCTTGTAACAATATTGTCTTATTGCACTAGAAATTGTTTGCTGTATTTAAAATTGGTATTCATCTTAGCACTGTGTGGAGTTCAGTATGACGTGAAAATACTATTCAAAACCTAATGTGGGTAGGTTTTGAAATGATAACCATTTGTGTCGCCTAGTTATCTAATATAATCTTACAGATATATGTCGTTTGCTATAAAAAATAACATAAGTGGATATCTCAAAAGTTGTTCAATAGAACTTTTATGTTTTAGAAAAGATTTATATCATAGTATATTTTCATCATCGTCATAATATTATCAACACAGATGTACCTCCTACATACTGTTATAATAACTTGAAATCGATACTTCTGCGCAATTTGTATAATCGCACTCTGGCAATGTATCGCCTAACTGATCCATACCATATTTCGCCATAAATAAATAGGTATTAAATAGAAGAAATGGTTTACTGAATGGATGGAGGACTGGAAAGACGATCGAATATGGTAATCACTCATCCAGGTGAGAAAAATACTGAATTCAATAATTAATTAATAAATATTTGTGTCATAGGCAAATAACAAAGACTAATTGGATATGGAAATGGAATATTACAAAGAAAGAAAATGTCAGAACCCGCATCTATTTTTAACTATTGATTTATATGGTTTTAACTTAAACTTGAAGATTTATTTTATTTATATACAAATACATGTGCACGTCTAGTAAAGCTTCCGAGATGTGTGAAAAACTACACTATATATGTAAGTATCTTATCAATTTATGATCATTAACTCCAAAGCATTTTTGATCGTTATAATTTAATAGCGACTTGAACTGCACCTTTCACTCACGAGCACCAATTAATTCTTGACTGATACATTAAGCGTCCAATAAATTTCTCAAAAATGCCGCGGCCGCCGATAACAGGAACGAGTTCGGGACCTCTTCTTTAGATTAAAAAGGTTTTTATTTATCTTGGACAATTTGTTAGTGCCACTCTTCATGCCTTCCGGTAGCCGTGTAATTGAATCTTCTGGTTTTCGAAGATTTATAACAGTCATTTGATTGAGCTACCGTCCTCTGATTAGCGGCCGTATTTGCCTTCTTCTTTGCCGACTCAATTTGTGTTTCCTTATTTTATGGCTTTTTGATTTACTTCTTAGATATAAACACATATTTTATATTGAAATTAGTTTTTTCGTAAGTGCATATCACTGTAAGTGATTTATGTAAGCTATTATATCTATTTCAACTTGCAAAACCCATTTCACTTATCTTCTTGCTGTAGTTTTTCTTACGCATAATTACACGCTCCATTGGATTGTTAGGTATATATATTTTTCTATACACAGGTAGTTCGTAAATAAAAGTTATTGATTTTTTTTTAATGTTAGCTTTATCAATTCTAATTCATAATTCAACACGGGCGGTGATCATTTTTTGCCTCAACAACTTATGTAAATTGTTTTCTCTAGTACCTTTTATAGTTGTTAAAGTAGGTAGTACGTAACTGGTATCTATCTTAAAAATAAAGTTGCGGCATCTCTTTGTTGCCACAGAAAATGCGAGGGTGGTTGCTAGAATAGAAAGTAGGTGTGAACTGTAGTGCAGTATCTATATATTGGACGAAATTATATTAAGATTAGAGGAGGTGACGATGGAATGCGAAATGTCCGCTGGCGACACAGTGACCTGCTGATACGATCGGCAGAAGGACGAGGCTCAACGCGATCGCGTGAGATATTCCGTTGCACGTCCGCGCTGCCCTCACGATCCAGGGCCGTTATTTTAATTTATCTTTTCTTTTCCCTTCTGCTCTTTCAAAATATTAACCGTGCTTTTTTCTAATGTAGAAAGCGATCTTGTCAGATATGTTTGTCCGCTTTTGCTTTGTTCGTCGCGGACTTGGAGGTAAACCTATGCCTTTCCCGCTTTATCTAGAGCTACGTGGTTAGATGAGTAATGTAGACTACAACCACAAAATAATTAAATTAAATAAGGCATGTAAAACTTTTAAATTTTCTGGTTTCAAATAAATGTTTTGCATTAATTGACGGTTTTAATCAACTGTTGATGTTCATGAGTATGCCCAATGTAAGACACAATGATGTATATCGAACATTGAAATAAAACTAAAACTGACGTCGTGAATTTTCAAAGACCTATAATAAAGTAAATGAACGAGTGAAATAATGGTGGTCGTTTTTCGCAGCCCATAAACCATACTGATCGATTTTGCTCCCATGATTACAATATTTTCTCTCAGACAAGCTTTAACGATACTTTAATTGGTTTTGCGACCAATTTTCGCACCTTCAATTTCTTATTTGTGAGGCTCTCCGAAATCAATTTAGCATTCATCGACTTTTCTTTGGTGTATTTTAAAAATTTAAATTATGATAATGACGAACACACCATAGGCGGTACGGTGATAATTTCTTAAAAATTATACTAACACCGAGAAATGATCGGCTCTGTGTGATAGTATAATTGCTGTTGTAAATATTTTCGTTGACTGGCGGTGGCAGTACAGTGGGTTTACTACGATTTTTACTCTCCCAATGATTACGATTTATGCTTGAAAATTATATAATACTCAACCTAAAGAATGGATGATTCATTGATCAAGAAGCTTATTGCTTAGATATTGAATACGAAATCAGTCATTCAATTTACATATCTCCAATTGTATTATGTAAAAAATTCCAAAGTATGTAAATATGTCGAACTTTGTTATATATGAACTTGGTTGTTATTTGAATAAATTTTATTTATTCTATTATTAATTATTATTGGTTGACAACAAATTAAAATAATCTAATAAAGAGCAGGGGTGTTATATGCCTCCATATTTGAGAGTCCGTTGTGGCAACTCAGATTCTTTCAAATGTATGTTTCTTGTTTTGTGCTGTTTATCTTTCTCAGTTAAATTAATCTATTACTCAGAAAACTTATTCTTTATCTAGAAGATAATAATTATAAGATTTTAAATTAGTACTGAGTATTTTGCTTTTAATTTTTGACTTGTTTTATGATCATCATTTGTATACTCAGTATATACAGACTCACACCTGCATTTATGTTATTAGTCAGAATAATACCGAATGTGTTTCGAGAATGAATGGTAGGGCCCATTCTTGGTTTAGAGGGAATTCAATTTTTCATTATTTGTATAATTGATCACATAAATGTAGTTATTTAAATTACACGTTCAATATTTTTCTGGATGAGGGCAGGCCTTTTATGGATAAATTCCACGGATAATGCGGTAAGATAATATTAACATTTTGGAAATATTGTTTATAGATCGATAAAATTAATAAAGTAAACAAATAAATTTATATCTTGTAACAACAGTTAAAAGAAAATGTGAAAAGGGAAAGCCCCCTAGGACACATAAGGCTTATTTAAATAACAAATAAAGTGGTTAAGAAAAGTATATTATTATTTCAATTTACAAAGCTATAAAACAACTTAACAGCTTTACTTTTTGAAATATACAGTCTTATTATTTTGACAAAAAAAAAATCATTTTGTTAACAGAATTTCTACTGAACGCTAGCAAATAATCTTTAATAGGATTATCCTTGAATAACCTAGATAACCTAAATAGATGTCGTTGTAAACTCCAGTTGTAGTTTGGCATCATATGTGAGTCCCACCGCCACTCTTAACGCTGTTCTATTGTTCGAAGTCTAGGTGCATCTTTCACCCTGCTCCTCACTAAAATCATTCAGATTTTGTTTAAATCGGTCTAAATGTAAGTGCAAAAAGTTAATTTTTATGCTTGTGTTATATCCTAGCTATTGGAAGTTCGATAGCTTGGACTAAACAAACTGGACGTGGTCATAAGATTTCTTTTTGCCAAGATTGTTTTACTCATAACTAAAACAAATGAATTCCAAGCTTTAAATTCGATTTCATCTTTAATTTGACAAAATTTGCATCTTTCACGAGTTGCCTAATCTATGGCCCATAAAAATTCCAGCTTTCATTTTTTTTTGCACCTAAACCTGGAAACTTGCGTGACAGAAAATTTAAACATTCGTCGTTTTTGTCGAGCGCCATCGATGTGCTTTACCTCTCGTGATTATAATTGAGGTCAATAAACAGAAGATAAATTCAGATATGACCACTTATTTAGATTTTCAGGATTAATTTTCTTTATTTTCACAACGCAGAAGTAGCAATCTTCATGCTGGTTTCGAAGGTTCACGAAATCATGTGTTTTAGGAACAGTACTGCATCTCTTTTTCCCACTGGACTATAACCGTAGATATACCACTCATATCTGGCAAATAATATGAGTAGCCCATGGCTTGTCCTGATTATACAATTTTATTTTAAAGTATTGATGATATGCAAATTTAAAAATTGCGTTTGATCAATATTTTAAATTTAACAGTCCGAAAGATTTTCGATATTTTGCAAACTGCATATTCACCATAAATATAGCAACAACAATAAGGATAAAGAATATAACATCTTCTTGAAGAAGCCATATCTAAAACAGCACCAAAATATATTTTAGTATCCAATAAAAAATGCAAATCGAAGTAGGAATAGGAAATAAGAATAGATAGCTATCACTCAAAAAAGCTGTTAGGAAAATACGGCAGCCAAATTGAAAAAAAGACATGTCAATTTAAGAGAGAAACAAAAATAAAATCACAGGAAACAAACACTTTCTTTTTTTTGTTGACCAGTGACCAGTTTTGGTAACCATCTTTCAACTAAGCTTTGGTTACAAAAAAGGCAATTTCCTATGTCGCACTCAGTCCATTAGGACCAAAAATCGTTTAAATTTCGTGGCACCCGCACATTTTTAAAACAGCTCTCATAATATATGGATTACAAGGAATTGTTCAAACTGCCGCCCCTTTCAGCCATCGTCCTACGTGATAGCAGTTTCATTCCCATAATTTAGTTGGTTGAAAGTCCACAACTGTGCGCTTTTATAGGAACAGTCTGCCACGCACAAGAAAACCGTGGAACAGAAATGTCGCCTGCGGTATTGCCATACCAACACGCCCTTCAAACTTTCAAGAAATGAGCGTACTCCTTTTTAAAAGTCCCGCAACGCAATTGTGACGCCTCTGTTGCTACGGGTGTCCATGAGCGGCGGTAATCGCTTACCATTAGGCGATCCATCTGCTCGTTTGCCCCAAATTCCATAAAAAATACAAGCCGAACCACGCAGCTTCGTCTACGTTTCGATCTCTTTTCAACCATGCTCTGCTCCTATTGGTCTGAGCGTGACGTTAACTATCCTGTCTTAGGTACGCCAGCAAAATACACATATTGAAAAAAACATAAAAATTGATTAGGTAGTTTGCGTGTTTATCATGAGCCGCAACGTGATACGAGAAATATATTTAATAGATAGACAACTTACACGTGAGCACGTTTCCACTTATCGAAATAGTGCATGTGTTCGGCGGTAGGTGCTGGGGTTACGGTACTTCCCCACGACATTTAAAAACGGATGCAGTTTACTTTTATAAAACATACCCATTATTTATAACAATCATTTTACAAAAAATAAAGATAAATTCGTCTAGTGGCAAACTAGACAATATCCATAATGTTGATAAACATACTTATGTATGTTTATCAACATTATGGATTTTGTCGTTCGTATTGTTCGTATGTTCGTACATATTTAAATAATGATAATAAATAAATATTTCGGACATCTAACTCACAGCACTATCTAGTCTCAAGCTAAGCAGAGCTTGTGTTATAGTTACTAGACAACTGTTATAAATACATATATACTTTTTTTTGCATACATATTATTCATAGAAACATCCAAACTCTGAAATAAATATTTATAACCATACAAACATTTCGGGAATCGAACCCGAGACCCCAAACAGAGCAGAGTCATACACTACACTACTGCCCCGAGGCACACACACATATCATCTCTACTCTCTCTAGTCTAGTCCAGCAGTCAATCACTAATCGCTACACTAACAGACCAGCCTTAATCTTTTTTAATCTTTTTCGATAAGAATTTATTTAGAATTGTTACTTCTATTAAAAACCGGACTATAAAACTTGTGTGATTTAATGCGCTATTCTTATATTATATCAAGATCACCTAAATTGACAAAATATTTTTGTTAGATAATATTTTTAGGGACGGCAGCAAGCCAGATTCATTTTATTCATGATAGCTATCTTGATTAGTTATAAAAAAGATTAGTATGACTACTTCAGAAAAGAGACGATTGGCAGAGCCGAGCAACACTATGCTTACTAGTATACCTCTAATTTTTTTAATTATGAAAATACTGCAATTCATTTCACAGCTATACACTGCCTTTTAGCGGGTTAGGCCGCGCCGTTGTGCACAGGTCACAGAGCATAATTTCAGTTATGAATAACCCTGCAGCCAGCTGGCGGCTTGTTTGCGGGGCATAGGAGGCCAAAGACGTTAATACCTAGTGTACATTGATTTACATTTTTCAGTGAAACTATTGAAGACAAGGCACATACTAGTACTACCAACAATGATCGCGAAACCTTGATTCAATACAATCTCTGTATAGCTTTTACATCCATTTGTGATTACGAGGGTATCTCCATCTTTCAGTGAGAGAATTTAAGAATTATGACAGATGAATAATACTGTTAATGAAGAAGATTTACTATAATATCACAGTTTTTTGTTCAATTACTAAACTAGTTCGGCCAAGCAGAAAAATCTACATGAACAGTAAGTTGGTATTAGATTTTAGACCTTAAGATAGTTTCTAAAATAACTAAGGGAATAATGCAATCGGAAGGTGTATGTGACTTATGTAGGTATATACAATAAGTAAATGTGGGTATATACTAGATTGATTTATACTACTCTTACTTGCTGCGTTATGGGAGAAAGAACATAGTATCTACTTAGTCTGCACTAATTAAAGTACAGACCTGCGTTGAACTCCTCTCAAACCTGTGGAAAAATGATTACGGCCAAGAGAAAAATTATGCTTATTCATTATTATTCTAACTGCCTGGGCAATGTACTGAGAGCTAGAAAAATTGTTATCTTAAAGTAATTTAAATAAGTTACTTTAGGATAACAATTTTTACACTGCTCAGGCAGTTAGAATAATGGTTGACTAACATGAATGACTAAATAGGAAGATTATAATAAAACGAAATATGTTTCGTGAAAGGTAAATATAATCATTAAGGCTTAAAGCGATAAAATTCCACTTTCCGCTGCTTAGGGGATAAGATAAAAAGCGGATATGGTATCATTAGCATGTACACACATATCTTTGGGAACGCAAAAATGATTTTAATATTCTAAAATTTTATGAGTGTGTGTAAGAGAGGGGAAATACCGTAATACTAGATGACATTTAAAACGGGCCACTTGTACTACCTTGGCAAGGCGAAATGTGCTTACACGCTCTGTTTAAATATCGATTAGAGGGGCGTGGGGCGGTATAGAGTCATTGGATCATCAGCCGTGGTTCACTGGTTCACCCTGGGCCGCATGGTTGGGTTTACCCCTCCATCCGATTTAGTGTGTGTCTTGGGTAGTGCCTGAGACGATGTGCGGTTTTTCATCGGTTCGATTCCGACATAACAACCAGTCGGTGGTATCCGAGGGGATGTCTGCACAAAAAGAAGGATGAATTGTTTTGTATTATAATCTAAATACCTGGCGTACCGGACACGAAATAATCTACTAGCAGCGGACAATGAACAAAAAGTTTATTTTTAAATTTGTTTGTTACGAATAATAAATATTTTCAAAGTTTATCTCAGAATATATATAAGCGGAAGTATATAAAATGGAAGAGAAAATACGAAAGCAGTTGGGATCTATAGAGCTTATATAGTGTTACGGTTGGCCTAGTGGTTTCAATGGTCGCCACACCGCTTTTTACTGCACCAAGTGTTGTGGGTTCAAATCCTACATGGGACAACACTTTGTGTGATCCACAAATTGTTGTTCTAAGTCTGGGTGTACTTTGTGTCCGTTTCATGTATGTTTGTAAAGATCCCCGCGACACAGGAATTTCTATTCCTAATGCGGGATCGTCTTATTAAAAAAAAAAAAGTGTGGTAGATTAAGTTTTTTCCTTGCCCGATGCTGTAAAGAAATGATCAGAAGCTTGAAAGAGAAAATATAGAGGGAAGTTTAACTTCGTTTCATATATAAGCAGATTATAAGTGTAAGTTTTTAGTTGAGTGAAGTAATAAAAAGTAGAAAAGAAATAATTGGAAGCAAAGTAGTAATAAAAGGGAAACGAAAAACCGCAGGGAAGACCGTAGAGAGAGGAAAAGCAGCAAAAGACGTGAAGTTAGCAAAAGTCGGCAGGAAATGGACGAAAAAAATGTAACACCGCCGGTTTTCTTTTAATTTTCTTTTATACAAATTTTCATCATCATCAGCCTATCGCAGTCTGCTGCTGGACATAGGTTGTTATAACTGCACGCCACTTAGTTCGATCTTCAGCTTCTCGCATCCAGCTCCAGCCAGATGTCATGCGCAAAACATTACTCCACCTGGCCTGTGGACGTCCTACACTACGTTTGCCGAGACGCGGTCTCCACTTAAGAACCTGTTTGCCCCAACGGTTATTAGTTCTACGGAATATATGGCCAGCCCACTGCCACTTCAGCTTGCTAATACTGTGGGCTATGTCGATGACCCTGGCTCCTTGCTGGATCACCTCGTTTCTGATGCAATCCCTTAGAGAAATGCCGAGTATAACCCTCTCCATACACGCTGACCGACTTTAAGCTTGTGGACCAGCCGTATCGTAAGTGACCACGTTTCGGCTCCATATGTCATTACAGGTAGGATGCACTCATTGAAGACTTTCGTCTTTAGACACTGTGGGATCAGCGATGAGAAGACCCGACGAAGTTTCCTAAACGCTGCAAAACCCATCTGGATTCTTCTATTTACCTCGTCCTCAAAGTTATTTCTATCTAACTAAAAAGTCTGCCCGAGGTACACATATTTTTGAACAACTTCGAGAACGGCGCCGTGTACCGCAACCGGTGCCGGTAGTACATGTTCATTGAACATGACCTTGGTCTTTTCCAAGTTCATCTTCATCCGTAGACCAATGTATACAGAAAGTCCGCCAGGTCGTTGAGCATCTGCAAATCGCAAGTGAGAGATTTATATGCCACTGATGCCCTCCATGACATGCTCGGTTCCTATTGGTCTAAGTGTGTTGTATGGATTAACTCTCCTGTCTTAGGTACGCCAGCAAAACACACATTTGAAAAAAAAAAGGAAAATCGTTTAGGTGATTTCGGAGTTCATCATGAGCAGTAACGTGACACGGGAATTATATATAAATAAATGACTAGGAAGCCGACAAAAATATGTTTTAATATAAAATTAATTTTACAACCAAGAAGGAAATTGTGAATGACTTAAATTCCGTTGTACGAGAAATAACTGACTTATGGAAACAAAAAATGGAGTAATATAAAACCTTCAAAACGCAAATTGACCTTTTGAACGAATTTAAATGTAAGTAGCTAACATGTGTGTTTTAAACAGGTCTTTAGTCGAACGCAAGTCATGATTGTCAATTACATCATAATCACACAAACTTTTACTCGAGGGTAGAAATATATGCCAATAATGGAAACAATTGGCCTTGTATTAACGAAATTACTCGAAATCAAAAGGTCAATGTAAGTGGGTCGATGTGCGACGGTAGTTAAATCACGTACATGACCATTGTACAATTCTAATACAAATAATAAAAGAATGATTGCACTTGTCCAAAATAGCTTCAATCATCGGTTCGGACGTGCCACGTAAACATTGAAGTGTCAAGGATATTTGAAAAAAAAAACATACTTTGAATGATTATTATGTTCAAAAATGTGTACTTTTATTCGCGATAAACTAAAAAAAATCTTTTATCAGAAATAATGTTACTTCTGTATTTTACTTGTGGACTTTTTTAACATCACAGAGGTAGTTTATCAGAGGTTGTAACGTCGTAGGATTGTGTGTGTACAACCTTTTATACACGGCTGTACATGAATATAAGCACTTTTGATCAGTGAAACACACTAACATAATAATGAAAGTTATTAAGAGCTCAGAGTCGAATGCTGAATTACTACTATTAACTGTTCACTGAATACGCCCTGCGCCCAAAGTCGCTTCCACAAATTAATATTATAGGTCCCAGAGGAACGTTTTGCCGAAAACACCCTTCGTCTCTATCTGTACCATAGTGCTGTTTACCGATATTGAGATCGTTGAGACATTCAATATTTGAGTAGAGATAGTCAAAGCTTGAGAATGTTTCATAAGCGTATAACTGTATGACTTATAGAAGCAATACTAGTTAGTTGTTAAATATTGGCAAATAAATCTGTCAGTAAATTAAATAAGTTGCATCTATTCGTATATTGCATTCCTGCGATTTAGTGATACAAAAGTGGGAGAACCTGAAATGTGAGTACAAATCGATTCTGATTATTAAAGCTAATCCTTATAAAATAATTGGCATTGGTAAAACGATCGACATAAATGGTTTTTGTCATTACCGAAATAGGCAAGTGTCGTGAAGTAATCCGTAATTAAAACACTAAGTGTCAGCTAAACTTGACATGAGATTGTAAGCGGAACTATTCAAGGATGATGTGTGTTGCATTGGACTAATTGAATGCTTCAAAAATAAATTTAAATGAGCGTCTATTCGTAATTCTACGGCGATTGTAATTATATTTAGTACATCAGTTTATGTGTTTGAATTTTGTCTCTATAGTAATTTTAAACTAAGTGTTTCATGATTATTCAACTTCTTTAATAAATCCAATCCTATGTAAATTTACATGTCCTTTCCTGTCGCCAATAGACTATATAAAAGCTGTACTGAATCTAAAAGTAACTTTAAATCCATTAAAAGGCGAAACGGTAACATTTGTTTCCAAATCTTACGTTTCAAGCAAACAATAAACTTGTTTTTCATAACCAAGTTACGTTAAGTTTGAAAAAAAAATTAGGTACGAGCTAAGAATTTCAATGTAACAGTACATTGAAATTCTTAGCTCGTACCTAATTTTTTTTTCAAATACCTCTTTGTTTATTGTAGTTAGCTGGTACTGTTAAGTAAGTGTTTCTTGGTAACTTTTTTATTTTCTTATTCTGAATATCAACAAAACGTTGCCTGGAAGAAATTGCTTTAGGCAATAAGGCCGCCCTTTGTACACTCCGTCTCAACTTATGTACTCTCTTCTAACTGTAATATTATAGTGTGCAAATAAAGAGTTTTCTATCTATCTATCTAAAACGCTTATGGAGTTTCTTATATAACGAACATCATATCATTATAAAACGACTCTCTATACCAAAGTTAGTTCAATAGATTCTTTGTTGTAGTAGAAACGTTTATTGTTTATCAAATAAAGAATTATTATCATGTTTTAAATCAGTCACAGAGGCTGCCTTCAGTCTACCTTGAAAAGTAGAATGCTACAATTCAAAATTGCAAGTTGTAGTGAGTTTGCCAAACAATTATTCACCACGTTTGATGTTTTGGTAATAATTTTATTTCATAACATTTTATTTGATTTTTTTTATTATGTCTTGTTATATGATTTATTCTGACGCTTGAAGTTATCTTGCTCAATGCGTTCCTATTTCCTAACATTATGAAACAAGAACAACGGTTTTCTGTCCTTTTCCTTCATCAGCTTGTGACAATTAATACTGGCCGTTTACACTGACTACTCATTATAAGTTACAGAATTTATTGCTATAACATACTTTTACTACTGTTTTTACACAAGGAATAAAGTAAATACAAGATCAAATCTTATGTAATGAGTTCAAGATAGGCATCGGCATGTCTCGACAAAAACAGACGTTTTAAATTGCATTGCGATGACTCTGCATATTTAACGAATTTCTTTTCGCAATAAAGTTCTCAACGTACCGAAGGTTAATTAAAAATAAAGCACCTTTGTGTCAAGTTTCAATTTTGAAACCTTAAGGCGATATTTTATGCAGGGACACAAAACACACACACAATGGAAATAATTTTTTTTTTCTAAAAATAGAAAATGAGAAAGATGTAATAATAATGTTTTCGGAATCCTGACACACGACACCATCTAGTTTCAAATTAAGCAGAGCTTTTACTATGAAAACTTGATTGACTGATAGTTACTTAATCCCTTTTTTGTTGCAAATACACACATATTGCACAAAAAACCATACGTCTGTGTATAGTTTTATTATGTTTCAGGAATGTGTTCAAATATTTTCTAGCATTTTCTTTGGAATGAAGTTCACATTATGAATTTAAAAAATGATAATTTCTTTAGTTCTCATAATGAGATAAAAATTTAAAATATCCTTTATATATTAATCCACTAATTTGCACAAAGGAGGTTCCAAGCAACTTATGTGGTTTCAATAACCATTGGTAACAACTACCTTAAGCTCACGGTTCCCCTCGCGAGTATGTCGGTTATCGTAGTAAATAGTAGCGTAGGTCCTCAATAATCAAAGTATCTATGTGCCAAATTTCATTGAAATTGGTGTAGTGGTTTAGCTGTGAAAGCGTAACATGGATTATCATACGCTTGTACTATCATTTGTATTACAAAAAGGGGAACATTATGAAGTTTCCATAAACACACTCACGCCATTATTTATATATTACTCACACATGAAATCATTAGCCATTATTTATATATTACTCATACTTAAGATATTATAAATTCGAAAGTAACTCTGTCTGTCTATCGCTTTTATTGCTAAAACGCTGCAATAATTTCAATAAAATTTTTCTTAAAGAAAAAAAAGACATAGGCTACTCTTTATCGCGATAATTGACATACATGCTGGCTGAGCCTCGGGCAAAAGTAAGTACTCTGAAATCCTTACTATGACAGTACCTACTTACTGCTTACTAGCCGTAAGTTTCTTATAGTTTTTTTTTATTTTATAAATAACTCGCCAAAGTGACTCTGCTCCGCCTGATGGTAAGCTCAAGCAGAATCCAACGGTGGGGGCCACCATACTCACTGCAAAAGCAGACAGTGAAGTATAGCGTCCCACACTATGGCAGCTTATTGAGATGCTTTTTCAGTCCCGCTTAAAGGACCCGGGATCATAGTGGGAGGGAAACACTTGCACTGGAAGTGAGTTCCAGTTTTCAATGGCACGGCACAGGAAGGAAGACCTAAACCGTTTGGTTCTTGTGCGTATTTCTACGACTCTAAGGGAGTGACTTCCGAGACCAGCACGTGTTGTTCTGTAGAGGAAGGGAGAAGGTGGGATCAATTGGAAGAGCTCTTCAGAGCACTCTCCGTGGTAAAGGCGGTATAGAACTGCCATAGAGGCATGTCATATTACTGCCATAGTTTAGTTAATATGGAAACGGCACGTACTGTGGATATGTTGTAGGAAAATTGAATCGTTTAGATATTGTTGTTTTAGAAAGAAAAATGTCACAAATGATACATAAAAATAAATTCATTTTCTCGACCTATTTGAGCATTTTGACTGCATTACCGAAAGTATCAATAAATTAAAAATAAACGATTAGTTAACATGCATTGAAATCAATAAATAAAACATTAGCATACTAAGGAAATATGTTTAATTAGGTCTAGGAAAAGTGCCGCTTCTTGTCCGTTTGATAAAATTTGACATTGACTAATATTCTTCATATTTCAGCCGGTCAATTAAGAGTATCTATACAAATAAATAAAATTAAAACGTCTGTTTGTTATTTTAAATTAACCGCTATTCATTAGATGCATATGAAAATATATACGGTACTTACATCAAAAATCAATTTTTAAAATGTTTTTCTGCCTGCCAGTCTATCGGTCTATTTGTCACGGCAAATTTCTGGATTGGTTTTGACGACACTCACTCTTGTAAAGGTACAACATGAAGTGCGGGTCATACTATCGGGTTCAGCTGGTATGTATGTTTTACAATTCGATGCAAGTACAGTAGTCGCAAGTCTATTTAGCACTAAGAGACTCAAACGTGGGTGATAATATATGTCATACATTTTAAGAGGGCTATTAACATTCGTAGCTTCCCGCATTGGGAGACACAGCAAGAAGTACAGATAAAAACACTCGGTACTGTGATAATTTCTCTATAAGTAAGAATGCCTTCGGTGAAAACGATTAAAATGTGAAGTATTTCTTGCCACTAATTAAGTGTGTTTTATCACACCGAATTATGTTTTTTCATTGGACAAAGGCAAAGGTAAGAGTAATAATTTATTTCTCTTCGGCAGTCTATGTACTGAATCGATTTTAGTGAATAAGATGTCAATAGATTTGTAATAATGGCCCGGGTTATACAGGCTGTATAAATTTCATCAAATTTTTAAAGTGAAACTTTTATTACATTGTCTCAATTTTTTTGGTCTGTGTATGGCATGTTGCGTGACGTGTGACGCGTGACGGTCGGCCAGTGTCCAGTGGTCAGTCGGACGGATACTTCGAAAATCTGAGTAATCTTTGAATATGAGTTCCAAAGAGGTTAGTTCCGCTTGCGGCCGAAACGGCACACAATATGTATTACTAAATATATGTACATGCACTTCTGTGTAAGAGGCGGTCGCTGGGAGTAATATAGGGTTGCAAATGACTGTTATCAAATTACCTTCTTATCGTTTAATCAACTCACACAAAATTTGTCAATTCAAAGAAGCTCATCCCTGAGTTTCATGTGCCATCGGTCATGTATGCGGTACGGCCTAAAAACCTAAGTAAGTTTTATTTATTTTTGTTCCCGTTTATTATTTATGATTTGATAAAATGAGTTATTTTTTGAAGTGAAAACTTCTTTAGCGGCGTTGTGCACTTTTTTTGTTATGGGTGAAAATGTTAAATTCACGTCAGGACACATGACCTGATGGAAAATTCGTAAGACGGAGGGAGAGTAGACTATGAATTGTCATACCCTCGAGTGAACTCGGGACCGCCGAGTGTACCCGAGCGAGAAAAATACAGTCAGTTGCTTATCGATGTTTATCGCTGTGTTTAGTATATTCAATTCCTCATCATCAAACTATCGCAGTCCACTGCTGGACATAGGCCTCTCCAATTTCACGCCACTTAGTTCGATCTATGGCTTCTCGCATCCAGCTCCTGCCAGCCATCCTGCGCAGAACATCGCTCCACCTGGCCTGTGGACGTCCTACACTACGTTTGCCGAGACGCGGTCTCCACTCAAGATCTAGTTTACCCCAACGGTTATCCGTTCTTCGGCAAATGTGGCCAGCCCACTGCCACTTAACCATGCTAATCCTGTGGGCTATGTCGATGACTGTCAACTATTACGTAATAATTGTCATTATTTACTTCTTATTATCGCGCATTTTATTTAAAGAGCAAAGAGGTTCATTTTAGATGAGCTTAAATAATTGTTTGTTTATAGTTTTGAATTTTCACCTATGTCAGCAGTATAACTTAGCAGTATAGCATAACTGCTTTGTGTTTTTTAATGGAATATTGAGCAAACGACCAGACGTATCGCCTAATTGCAAGCAATTACCGCCACTCATGGACACCCGAAACACCAGAAGCGTCACAAGTACTTTGCCGGCCTTTAGAGGATGGGGAGGGGGATGGTGAGAGGATGGAGGGAGGGGTTGGTGTATAGGCCTCCGATATCCTCACTCACTCGGTGAATCGAAGCGCAGGGGCACACCGGCTTTCTGTGAGGCCGTGGTATCACTTCGGTCGAGCCGGCCTATGCATGCGGTAAAGGTATTATTTAAGATTTTTATTTTCTCAGCTGTTTCTATCGTTCCATCTGGTGCGTAAATAATATTAGTGTGTTGCCATCTTACAACAATAATTTTCTAAGGATTCTACATGTGTTTAACATTTGTATTTTACTGAAGAGGTGAGAGGCTATAGACCATACAAGTATTATTAGTTAAGTACTTTAATATATTAGAATTATTTAAGTTGAATGTCCTAAAAAAAATAAACGAATCATGTATATTTCCACTATGTATTATACTAAATTTTATATTACAGTTACGGTAATCCTAATAGGTAACATAGACACATAGATAATATTATTAGATATATAGATAGCTTTATAGATAATATTAATACCTATTAATATTATCAGGGTCTACTTTTTATTTACGACACAAAATTTACATTGCGATGATTCACTTATCATAGCAAAAATGGTAATATTGCACAATATGGCATGTTCTATAGTGTTGTTTAAGTTGTATATTTATTGTACATATTTTGTTGCAAAGCCAAATAGTCCCATTGTATTCTAATCTAACGAAACAGCAGGTGAAAGTCTAGGTCAAAAACACGAGCAAGCTTCTGACCTCTGGCTATACAATAACCTAGTCCATACTTAGATATACATTATATGCTTTTGAGTCAGTGAATTCTTAATTCAAATAACAATTTTAATAATTCATATTAGGAATTCGTGTCTACGTATTTTTCAAACATTCCAAAACTTTTTGTTGTTCCTTGTGAAGTAATCATTGGATATTATTTGAATTATTCAAAAGTTAACAAGAAGCGAACTAGGAAAGGGCACGAATATGGCGGTGCTCGATATAGCAAAGAGCATAAAGGAGTTGTCGGTTATCTACGGAATTTGCGGCCCGGGCGCAGTGACTCACACGGCAGCGGCCACCGCACCGGCCACACCTGACGATGCCAGCCCCTGTCGAATTCCAAGTTTCGTTTACCAAATACCCTTTAATTGACAGTAGAATCGCCTTCTTTGTTCAACTCTTCTGAACAATAGAAATTATGATGGCATTTCCTAATAGGTGACTAATAATAAACTGACTATTAATTACGGACTTATATATATATAAGTCCGTAATTAATATATATATCATATATGGTGTATATGAATGACAACAGTCCGAACCCGACGAAGTAACTCTAAACAGTTTTTTTTAAGCACCAATTTTTTTTTCAATTTTATCACAAAGCGCGGCCTTATAGCTAAAAAGCAATTTCTTACAGGCAACCTTTGGATGTACAAATTGCCTGTAGAAAGTCGAATTAGTTTGGTGTGAAATATTGAATAAAATAAAAGTCATTTGATTGAAATATAAATAAAATAAAATAATTAGGATTACACATTAATACAAACAAATGAATACTTACATATATAAATACACAATATCTACATTTTCGATATAAATGAATACAAAGAACTAAAGTATGTGTTAAGCAAATCATAAATTATTATGATAGGTAATGTGCTTTGACCATTCTTTAACATGGCCAAAGATTTGATACACCATACAGTCATTGGCAAATCATTCTACTACAATATACCTAGGTTTTTCCGAAAATTGACAGCCACAGAATAGATAAAATCTCTTCTTTCATGAAATTATTTTGGCTTGATGGCTAATTTCAACACCAACCTCCTTTGTGAAAATCACTGACCACCTCTATGTAGTTTTTTTAATTATGATTATCTTTTTACTCTTCTTTTGTTTGTTTTGTTTGCAAAAACGGATATATTGCAGGAAGCTTTCTGTGCTATGATTTTGGAGAGTCTGCTCTTGCGCTAGCAGCAATTTCTTATTCGTTTCGTAAAATTAAACGTGGCTGAGAGAACTTAAACGTTGATCCCAGACTCGGCCAACCACCAACTATAGTAACTCATCAAAACGTCATCAGGGTAGAGTGGCTATTGCGAGAAAATAGACATATTATCTCATTTTATATTATCTAAAGAAACAAGCTACTATCTTGCATGAATACCATAAGTCAGGAAGCTTGCTTCGCGATGGATACCTCATTCTTTCACCGATGAGCAAAAACGCAGTTGTGATGGTGCATATTTATGTTAGAAAAGTTCATAGAAGGTACTTCGCAAATAGTTTACTACTTTCTTACAAGTAACGAATCATGGATTCATAGCGATCCTCTCACGAAGCAGTAATCCACGCAATGAGTGTTTGAAGAGGACGATTTGCCCACAAAAGTTTTTCGCGGTAGGAACGTTGATAATAAATGATAGCAGTTTTTTTTTGACTCAGTGAACCAGTAGTTAATTCAGCTAGAAGACTTGTGAACTGCTATAGTGAGAGTTACTAGTGAACGGTATAGCGAAGTTGGTCTGCCTCAAGCTTTTAGGGAGCTTTTCATCGTGGGAGAGCCACGCTTCGACATGCATGGGCCGGTTCGACCGGAGTGATAGCACGGTTTCACAGAAAACCGGTGTGTAACAGCGCTTGCGCTGTGTTTCACCGAGTGAGTGAGGATGCCGGAGGTCAATAATCGAACCCTTCCCCTCATCCCCCTTCTCATCCCCCAGGGCCGGTAACGCACTTGTGACGCCTCTGGTGTTGCGGGTGTCCATGGGCGGCGGTAATCGTTTACCATCAGGCGATACGTCTGCTCGTTTGCCACCTATTCCATAAAAAAAGCTGGATAGCGAGCGCCCACACAGCGATGCCACAGACACCGAAGTGGCGTGTGTTTTTCACCAAGAGAACACGCCCGCTCACACAGCTGCTAGAACTGTGGACTATTTGACAACGTTTGAGGTACAAATGTTACCCCTTCTTCGCTTCTTGTCGCCCAGATTTAGCTCTAAAATATTTTATATCCCACGGCAAAAAAATACTTCGTTTGCAAAAATTTTGCCCTGGAGACGAGGCCGTTCTGGAATTTCGGTGGTTATTTTTCGACCTCCCGCAAGACACGTTTTTTAAATATTTTGAAAGCTGGTTCACCCGAATGTATAAGTGTATTGGGATTGGAGGGGGGATATTTTGAAAAGCTGTAAATATTTTTTTATATTCTAACTATTTTTCATTTCACTAACTATTTTTGGAATAGCCCACTTACATTGTAAATACAAAACCACACCTAAAACGTATCTTGTAAGTCCTAAAATGGCTTTAGTAACGACTGTCACAGAGATCGAGCTATATTTTAGAAAGTTTGCTTTTAAAGTTTTAATTTGACTTTTAAATGATGATGAAATAGAAATATTCTACTTCTACGTTCTCTGTACATTCTTCCGGTTGGAGATTGAACTCAAAACTTCTGACAGCAACAAATCTAATCTGTGTGACAGTTGTCACACGGATCAAGCTATGTTTTAAGGACTATAGTAACAAATCTCAATAACCACTTCACATGATAAATACTGTATTAAAAATGAAGAGATGATAGAGTTTTTTAACTGAAGGACTAAAATTTGCGGGAAGATAGTTGGGATAAGCCATATAGATAAGATACATAAACTAAGAAATGATTTGAGGATATGGCCTGTAAAAGGAAAACTAAAGCTGACACCAATTGAAATGGGATAAGGCTAGGCAAAGAGAGAGAGAGAGCTTGCTATCGAAATTTCTTATTATTATGTTTGTTTTTTTATTCGACTCAGGTCTCGGGTTCGATACCTGAGTCGCATCAATTGTTTGTATGATCTGCAAATATTTGTTTCGGAGTTTGGGTGTTTTTATGTATAATATGTATGTATTTACAAAAGAAAAAAGTATACATGTATTAATATCAGTTGTCTAGTACCTATAGTACAAGCTCTGCTTAGTTTGGTACTAGATGGCGTTGTGTGTTAAAAAGTCCGAAAATATTTATTTATTTATTATATTTAACAACAAAGTTATGAGTATGTGATCACTATGATATCTCACATTATTTTAAGATACTCGTAAATATAATACTATAGGCTGTATGTGTGATATGTGTGTGAGTATAACAGGTTGAATGAATGTAGAAACAGAAGCCGGATTCTATATTACTATGGCTTATAGAATATTTAACTTTCCAATGTTAGACACAAACATTATTGTGTACGTGTTAGAAAGAAAGATAACACCAGACATTGAATCAATCAAAATTTCACTCTTTGCGTGCGTACCACGAAATGAGTTTTGTGGTCAAACAATTGATTCTATCAAACTCTTAAGGTGGTCGCTGGTTCTTAATTTCACACTAAATTTGTAAATTACAAAATTTTCAACATGTTTTTTTTTAATTAATGAAATCCAGTATCATGACCAAAATGACCGTGCATCTTGTTCCTAATTACTTTAATAAAGTATTTGATGAAATATTACAAACAAACGATTAAAGCTTATTCAGGAAATGTGTGTTATCAAGTCACGTACAGTCCCCAACCCGCACTTGGCCAGCGTTGGGACGTATGGCCTTAACCCTCTCCTGAGAGATATTTTTTTAGGTAGAAGGAATGCTTTTCGCTCTATATCCCATCATTATTATAATCGAAGCACCAGTTAACCCTAAAACTTTCAATCGAATTACATTTTCGTTTTTTAATATTTCATTTTCTGGATTACAAAATAATCTTTAACAGAAAATTAAACTATTATTATACAAGCAAAATCAATAGTATCACGTATAGTTGGGTGAATTGCAAAAGCAATGTCTACATTAACTGACCACAAACTTAGGAAATAGACAGAAAATCTGTTTTATAATATAACATAGTCGTACTTATGATAAAATAATATTGTAAATTACAATATAATAGGTGTTGTAGTTCATATTATTACAGTCTTATTAGTACAAATGGTAAGTGTGTTCTGTAGTGAATATTTCACTTGCTGTTGTTCGATTGGAATAAATACTTAAGATCCATTCATACTAAAGTCAACATCGAGATGTTTAGAAAAAATATATATAAAAAAAAACTTATTTATCCAATGTAAAATGTGTAGAGTAATGTCCTTTTATCACATAAGGGGCATTTTTAATTAAGCAAGATGATAATATCTGACAGACGACAGACCATTAATCAAAGGACGTACAACTCGGAGTTTGGATATTGAGATCTGAACCCCCGTGCCTCGGAGAGTACGTAAAGCTGTTGGTCCTGCACCTGATCTCTCCGCGGTCGTGTCGGCTAACCGTCCCAACGGATTATGAGAGGAGAGGGAACAGAAAGTACACCTGTGTTTGCGCATACACTAATATCTCCTGCGTAGTTGGCTGGTCTCCGCTGAAACTGGCCGCCGTGGCCGAAATCGGCTAGGATCGAAATCGCTATTACTGGGAAGTTGTATATTTTTAAATACATAGATCAGCGGAAACTTTTAGAAATTATTATTTATTTACTCCGTAATTCGGGCTTTTATTAGATTGTACTCAAATATTTTTTTAATTCATTGTAGTAACAAGTAGTAGTTTTGGTCTAAAATCTGCTCTACTGGTCACCATATCTAATGCTTCTTAAGATTTTTTTCTAATATTCTAAAATATTTCCTTATTATTCATCCCCGTATATCAATGCTCCAAAATAAACAGAAAATAGAAAACCTCTATTTTGCTACAAATATCAGAACACCTTCAACAATTTGTTGAATTCATTTTGTTAAATTTGAGTCCTTTATCATTTTCGTTACATACAAAATGCGATATTATTCTTTTCTTTACGTATAGTATGAGATAAAGAAGCTATCGATCACTCAACGGATCATTTTATAACCCTACAAATTGTCGAAAATTATTTCACTCTGGTGAACACCACGTATGATAACGCCATCGCCTGGTAATGTTATAACTAAGTAAATTACAGTTGGCGCACATCGCTAAGTATAGAGGGTCTGATTGGCGCATTTCCTTCTTCCATCGGAATATACGAACCATATAATTTGGGACACATTTTAGGAGGTTCTCGGTTTTCAAAATCAAATAACTGTACCTTATAGTCAGATTATTTGTTTTGTTCAACTTGTTTTTCTGTCTCGGTACTGTAATTGATAATTTATGGAGAATATTAATCGAAAAGTACTGAATGATAAGTGAACATTACTTATGTTCACTTATCAAGTGTTTTAAATTCCCATAAAGTTTTATATGAGCGTCTGCGTACAACTTTTTGTGATTCATATGTTGAAAGAGATGATTATAAGTGAAAAATGGTATAGTGGTCTCTAATTTAAACAATAGTTACAATAAAATATTAACTAAACTCAGTTTATAGTAATAAATTGCATAAAATAATTAGATATGCATGATCTGTATTAAAATATATATGACTTACTTTTTTATATAATGTTATGTATTTTAGAGGGATTAAACATAAAATAAAATAATTAAATACAATTACTTGTGATGAGAATTATCTGAAATTGTTCCTCTATAATGTTACCACGGCTAGGCTGTCCCCGAAGGTAAAAAATCGAATTGTATTATTACAATTCGATTTTTGAATTTTCTGTCCATAATCAAAGAAGCAATTGGTCATTGAAATGCATATTCCCTTGTTTATCCATTTTCGGCTTACGTAAGGAAGTTAGTTGTCACAGATTATGGGTCGTTCGTGCACCGCCGTCGTTGCCAGCGATCCCGCTGCGTGCGACATGCCCCTTACCGAATCTCATTGTAATCTGAGCAGAAACTATCAAACGCAAAGTATAAAGACATTAACTTCAGATCATCTTCCATTGCTGTATTTAAGAAATAGTGTGTCTCTGTTATAGCATTGTGATGCAGACAGAGCATTGGATTGCTGACTGTAAAATGTTTTCGTATCTTAGTAGAAATCGATCGATTATGATTGTCATGTATTCTAATTTTACATGCAATTGACTCTCGATTTCTGCGGTTGCTTCAGCTTGCCTTGGTTCTTTTAAGAGTTTTTATTGATATTTTGTTTACGATAATCGATCGATGAATGATATGACTAATACATTTTTTCGAAAGTTCTATTACATATTGTTAGATTGACAATGCGTTGTACTTTTGATAAGTACTGAACCATCATATATCATTGTGATATACCATAACATATAATAATAAATCTATTTATAAGTATATCACTTCGAAGCGCGTAGTTGTTGTATCTATGAATTGTTGTTATAGTACACCAATTTTTTTTTCGTATTTACTTTATTCACTTAAGAGAATTTGAATAACGTCGATAATATTAACTACACGAAATGAAACATTGTACTTTTTTAATATAGGAGGCAAATGGGTAGACGTTACCGGTACGATGGTAATTGAATACCGCATCTCATATACATCTGCAATTCAAAAGCTGCTGGTGCGTTGCTGCTCCATGAGTCTGCCTTCCCTAAAGTCAAGGGTAGAGGACTTTGTTCTACAGTAAAATCTTTCTCTGAATGGCTCTGAATAGAATCAAGAATTGCTGAATTGAGTCAATCAACGTAAGAATTGCTCAACGGTTTTCGCCGGTCGAGTTGGACTCTTGGCATATTTGCACCACGGCATAGCTCTCACAAGGCAAGTATCATTGTTTTATTACCTGATTGATAGTATGAGTAGAATCTAAGAGTGGTGGTCACTATCCTCACAGTAAATTCGAACAATGCAGCATGGTGACCCACATTATGGCCCTGGCAACCTAGTGAGATATTTTTTACGCTTCACATAAAAGACGCGGCAGTTTGATGGAAACACGTACGCTGGCAGTAACTTCTGATAAAAAGTTATTTGTTCTCAGAGTTATCAGATATACATTTACATTTTCTTACTAATGTTATTAAAATATATTTTCACACTGCCCAATCTACTGAGTGTTTTTTAATTATAAACCTTTGCGTCATCATCATCAACAACAGCCTCTAATCTTAAGTCCACTGCCTATATCCAAAATTGGCTTCTCTTAGGCAAAGAGGTTTTTGTTGCCTATTATACCACGCTGGCCTAACGACCACAACTTTAGTGTGTTTTTCTCTAAATTTTGTTTATAGACATTAGCAGATAATTATTTGTTTACGAACTGGAAAGCTCACTTGAGTGAATATATTTTAGAGACTTAAAATGTCTTAAATCACATAGTGATCATGCTGCCATGATAATCATCAGTCTATTGCAGTCCACTGCTGGATATAGGTCTCCCCCATTGTAGGACATTCAGATCCAACCTCGGCTTCTATATCGGTACATACATATCTACAGCTACAAGAGAAGAATATTAGTGAAACTATGTATTAAAAGTTTTTTTCATCTTTTTATTAACCTTTGAGTGTTGAGATAAGATTGAAAATCGATTTATGCTTGAGAATATGAAAATACATACATACTGAGTGCAAATACAAAAATTTTACCAACTTTCTGCATATATGGAAACAGAGACACAGGTCCCTACAAATATTTCTTCACAATAATTATCATAGGTACATGGAAATTTATTACTACATTCCAAGAAATGTTCCACTTAAAACTTTACTATCATAGCCTTCTATCACTGTAAGTATATCACTGTGCTAGATGCATTTACTAGTTTTGAGCTTTTAGTAGCGGTTAGTTTGAGCCGACAAGCCTGCCTAGATGACCTATGATATATTTAACACTCGGTAGGGGCAGGGCGTGGCGGCGACGCGTGCGCAACTAGGCTGTGTTAGAGGAGGCAGGGGTTGCGGGGAGGGAAACTGAAGGGACAGTACGACTTGTCGCTGGTGTAATGCACAAGCGACAGATATGAATGTTATTTTCGGGATATGATACTACCACAATACAGATGATCTATATAAGGTGTGCTTAAGAGTGACACTTTAAAATTGGAAATAGAGAAGCGGAAGGTGTGTGTGTGTTCAGTTCTTTAAACAAAAACAATGAATGTTTTCAAATTTTATGAAGAAGCATGACTAAACTAAACCGGAGGCCAAAGAGTATATAATTAATATGAACTTGTGTTTTGCCTATGTGAGATACGACCAACTAAACTCGATGCATTAATTAACTAACGTGGCAGAGGGCTAACTATAACATCGGTAAAGGCTGGGACAGACAAATTCTTGAGTAGGGATCAGTCCACCCTGCTGCCGGGTGTATTGAAAATATGCACAGAAAGGGTGGACATTGAATGATGAGTGCAGTGGTGCTGGTGCTGGACGTGGCCTTGCCATGGCAAGGCTACGCCCAGCGGAAGACGATGAAAGGTGATGACGACGATACTGATGTTTGCGAAAATTGATAGATCGTAAAAATTGTCAATTTTTTTTTCTTTATTAGCTTTCTCTCTTTTAAAGCCATTTACAAATTAAAATTAGTATGTGCCAGGTTCCGTAGATAAGGTACTTTCTCTGCTTTGTCTATATTTTTTCATAGTAATTTATAATTGAAGACACTTTCACGTTTGTTCGCTTTAATGTTTTAAACTGCTCAACCGATTTTAATGCAGTTTTGGGCGATATATAGTAAAGCAAACCCGATAATTTCAAATAGTTCCATACGAAGCCGGACCGGGTCGCTAGTTGTAAATAATAAATAACTTGAATTGGTAGAAACTTCATTACATCATAGTAGAAACTTTGAAGTCTTTCAAAGTTTCTACTATGACACTACTAGTTGTAGGTCGTCAGCACTTATATTTAATTAACTAATATTTTCAAAATCATCACAGTAGCAATTGAGAGCTCAGAGCTTTAATACTTTTCAAGCTTATCCAAATAAGATATACACATATAGAGCGACAAACTGTATGTTATTAGGTGTAATATGTCTCTAATTAATGAATCCCGCTTCTGACTGTATCTTGTTCTTAGCGACAGGAAGAGTGGTCGCAGCGTGGCCCGTCGTGCAGCCATCGCGGCCAGCTATTGATAAATCATCGGCAGGCCACGAGCGCCCCCGGCGAGCTGCGCAACCGTAATACACGCCACAACCACCTACTTGTACTGCGTGGCTCTACTAGAAGCCTGTGGAAAACGGTAAAAAGCTGTATAAAAAAAGGGTCCTTCCATTACTAATTTAAAGTTAACCCAAAGCGTGCACAAGTTTTTTTTATTGTTTTGCATTTTTGATGTTGTGACTAGTTATTGTAGCTTGTAATTTCCTTAGAAGCCAGGTACACTTTTCAGGGAGTCGAATTTTCAAACTGAAATCGTCTATGACTGTGTGATTCGGAGAACATTACTAATAGATAATTAGAAATCCACATTAATTTATGAGAAATGTGTAAAACACAAATCGCTTTATTTCCTTATGTATATTAATTTCACTTTACTATATTTTTATATTTTACTTTCATATATATTTGTATCGAGATAATGAAGTACATACTACATATTAGAAAGTTTGTAAGAAATCTTCTTTAAAAAACTACCCTCATTACAATATTTAAGTTATTGGTTTACTGCTTTGTACACGAATTCTTATGAATCAACGTTACAAGATAGATTTATTAAATTAATTTATTGGTTTGACGTATGGCCTTAACCCTCTCCTGAGAGGAGACCCGAGCCCAGCAGTGGGACATTATGGGTTGTTGTTTTTTTTTATTGGTTTGATAACAGCGTGACGGCTTAGTAAATACTTATGCCAACAAAATAGCAGATAAGTCTACGGGGAATCCCTAGTATATAACAGTAGATATGTTTAAATATATTCCTAGTAAATTTGTTGCTAACATTTTGTATTTAGAATATATTAATTTGTTGAAAGAATATTCTCAGTTATATTGTTAATTGTATAGTTACATAAACTTTTCAAGAATATTGTAATTCTATGCAACTAAGTATTCCTTTTATTTCACAATAGCTTTGAGCGCTCTCTTTATATTAACGTCTTTTGAATTTTAATTCTATGCGAACGTGTCTGAGGTATGGCATTACTTTGCTGTAAAAATCTAAGTAAATCAAACACACGGGATAGTGGATCTCCAACTGGTATCTCTGATAGGTACGTAGGCTTGCGTGCGTAGGCGCCTGACAGTCTCTTCTTAATTATCCCTTTGTACGTCTTATTAGCTACGTTGTACTCGTAATTGTACCCGTAATCTGTTGCGAAAAGGTCAAAGGTATTTAGTTCATTTTGTTAGTTTTGACTTAACTTAAAGTCGTGTCCTGTTGTTTCTGATTAAATGTGTAATGTTCTCGGTATTTGGAAATACTGTGTTGTATAACTATTGTATACAATGTTGGAGTTACCAACCGTTGAATATATTGAAGCTGATTGTTATTCCTGGGTTGGTTTAGTACAACCATAGATATTTGTATTTTTAATCTTTATTCATATAGTCACTTACCACGATAGAAGGCACCTCTAAATTTTATATCTATATGTCCATTTTACCGGTATTGACTCGAAAATGTATGAAAAGTTGGATTGTGAAATATATTTGGCTGTCTAAATTATAATTAATGTCGCATTTTAGTTTATCTTTTCATTATTTTTTTGTTTCCAATATTTTGCAATATTAATAAGTTTAAAGTGTTCATGCATTTTAAACCTATCTTTGTCAAATATCAGACTATATGCTTGATCTTTATGGCAGTATTTCTTTAGTTTAGCATAAGAATCAGATACCCTTTTTCTTTGTCTTTAACATGAAGATGATTTTATTTTATGCAACTAGTTACTCATTCGCTCACTTTATTCATTACAATTTATAGTTCCGTACTTGTACCTGTAAATTTAATGAATTCTGGGCTAAGCTATTTAAGCCGGAGACTTAACTCTTAGAAGGCAAACATTCAGTAACGGAACTAGCGAGTCACTTCAGATTAGTATGTTATTACATATACATACGGATAACATCATCAGATATATTTATTTGATAACGATACTATCATTATCACGAAAAAAACATATTTATGATTATAGGATAATGACGGTAAATGATGATTCAGGCGTGAGAGCTTAACAAACAAACTCTCTTTCGGAAGTATTTATAAATACTAGCTGCATCCCGCGGTATTACCCGCAGGTTTTTTTGCTTTTGAAACGGATATTATTTAAAAATCTTATTGGTTTTCAATCAACCACCCATAACGTCCCACTGCTGGGCTCGGGTCTCCTCTCAGGAGAGGGTAAAGGCCATACGCCCCCACGCTGGCCAAGTGCGGGTTGGGGACTGGCAAGACAACGTTGTGGCTACGTAATCTTGCCGTTGGATGTTTTCAAGCCGCCCAAAGGCCTCCAACTAAGCTTCACGACTGTTATCCTATGATAACAACCGGGACCGACTGCTTAACGTGACCTCCGAATCACGGAGACGCTCAGGATAACATGCCACTAGCGGTCACCCATCCAGGTACTGACCGCGCCGTCGTTGCTTACCCTCGGTGATTGTTTCTAAACACCGAGTGCAACTGGGCCATGAGCGCCTCTCTTATTGGTTTTAGTTTTTTTTTAAATATTCTTTAGTCTAAAATGAAATTTACCTAAGTTACTCCTTATCTCCCTCTATTGATGTTGTATATAACTATCTGCCAGTCAAGATCCGTCGAAATCAGTCCAGCCGTTCAAGTAATTAGCCGGTATAAACAGATAGTTGAATATGTTAATTTGAAATTACAAACAGACACTCCAATTGCATTTATTGTTGTATAGATTATGTAGCGATAACTTCTCGAAATTAATCCATGTGTTTATTTACAAAAATACTTAAGTGTGACGCATTTGGTAAGTGGCATGTAGTTCTACTCTTTTGAGTACGATTGTTACTTGTTAAAGGCTATTCTTTCGATAGGAATAAAATAAGAATTACTCGGCTTTCAACATATTTACCTGTTCAGAAAATTCAAAATTGAGAAAAAACTCCTAAATTATTCCTACCTGGGGGTTTTCGGCGGGGCGGTGTGTCGTAATCGAACCGACTAAAACCACACGGTATGCTACTCTACGCCTGAGACGTGAGGGATCCGGGAACCGCTTTCTTACGACATCCAGACCCCTCTTAGTTATTTTGAGAACCTATGTCAATCACTATACACCGGGGAATTCCCTGGCCAGCTCGTGTTATCTTCTAGAGGAAGGTAGGAGGTGGGACCTTTTGGAAGAAATCGTCATTTAGTCAAGTAGAACTTTTTAACTGTTAAACTGATAAATTAACTTAAAACATTGATGAGCAGAGGTTAGACGGCAACAGTCATGAATAACTACTTTATTATTGAAATGGTATTCAAATAACGAATTATTCTGACAAACACAGTTAGGTACAACGAATTGACTTGTAAATATTTGCTGTTTTTTTATTGTATGTATACGATACTAGTTTGTGCCCGCGGCTCCGCCCGCGTGTATGCCGGTTATCGCAGCAAATAGTAGCCAATGTGTTATTCTGATGTATCAACTATATTACTGTAAAGTTTCATCCAAATCCGTTCAGCAGTTTTTGCGTGAAAGAGTAACAAACATCCTCACAAACTTTCACATTTATAATATTAGCACAGATATACTACATACTTAATACTATAATATTATAAATTCGAAAGTAACTCTGTCTGTCTGTCTACCTGTCCCGCTTTAACGCCTAAGCTACAGAATCGATTTCAATGAATTTTGTCATGGAGATACTTTGATTCCTGAAGAAGGATATAGGCTCTATTATCGATAAAGTGGGCGGAGCCGCAGACAAAAGCTAGTCGTTAATAAATCTTAGTTTTACTTGAAGAAAACAATAATTGAGCTATACACTTCAGATATTAATTATAGTAGTGAGAATTGTCGCATTTTTTCATTTCGTTTCGCAACCATAGCATATTGCATAAAAAATATTTGTATCGTTTTTTTGTATGGAAATACAATTTAACTATATAGTCTATTGTATATTTGTTAGCTCCAAACCATTAAAATACCTTTGTGTTTATGTTTACTAAGTACATTATTGTAGGAAAAATATCTTTGTTTGGTTTTTACAGCAAGTATGCTAGTACTTAAGTTTTGAATGACTATCAATGGATCACTGTTATCATTTGTTGTACTAATAGTCAACAAAAGAAGTGAACAAATCAATATATACTTGATTACAACAGTGATAGTGATTATTGTCGTAGGAGGTCTAAGATGCCTATATAAAACTGTCGTACGTAAATCGCTTTTAACTATTGGCCAATTATCACGAAACTCACTCAGGGCTTATAGGTAATCGCCTTTGGACGATAAACCTATCTGACGCTACAGTAGATTGTGGGACTCTTTCCACGACAGTGGAATGGTCATAAAAAGAAGCATATCGACAACCGATACCATCGCTTAGTGAGTTACCGGCTGGCACCGTCATTATTTTCAAGGATCTTACTGTGGATCTAGGTATACTAGAAATGTCACATCTAAACGCGGGCATCAATGAGTATTTTGACTGACACTGAATATTTAAAAATTTCTAGTTTAATCGACAAAAATGGAAATAATTTTTTATCGAAATCTTATCTCTAAGTAGGTAGCTACGTGAATACTGGATAATGACATAAATAATATCAAAAGTTGTAAATTATACTTAGTCAAATTGCTGTTTATCTTTGTGATAATATCTGAAATATCTTAATATAATAATAGTATCTTTTATTTCAATCAAATAATCTGCATATCTCTTTGATTTTATATTAAAACTATTGTTTCATTATATTATCCCGTATGCTACCTTCGCTCTAAGAACGAATTGATTAGATATTTCTGTATTGTTACATATATATGATAATATTAAGGTATAATATCAAATGACTGCCATGGTCTTGCTTGTTTACAGTTAGTGCCAAACGTTAAGACCGACACAGGCTATCTTGTTCTGATCTATTCTGATCTTAATGTAATAAAATAACCGTTGACGAAATATTAATATACAGTTTACAGTCGTAAACATCGAAAAACAATAGAACTACTGGGTGGCCATAATGTTTAGAGGAAACTTGCTCCAGCCAAGTTTACTTAGTGGAAACAGGCGGATAAAACATACAGGATTGTTTAATGAAAAATATTCACAAGTTATAATAATTATTTTCACGGGAATTAACGCAGTCACCTATTCAAAGGTATTACATACCTCTGATTTGCCTAACATTTCGACCAGGTTCAATTGGCCATGATCACAGGCTGACTGACAGGATCGCGTTAATTCCCGTGCAATGAATTATTATGTCACGAAACGCGAAAGTTTAAAAGTTAGTATTTACAAGTTACGTTAGATGAGGAATACAATATTAAAATTTTTAAATCAATCTATTATATCATTCACTCATACTAACATTAGTATAGCATATTATTAACTATCGAATCGATACCATATTACACCATCGATTCTTACGGTTCCTTAAAGGGAGACCAATACCACCTCAAAAATCCCTTAAAGGTACAATACCAGTGCCATATCTAGGTGAATTGATAGCACATCTCTCAGGCCATTATTCTGTATTCTCAGTGAGACTAATGGGCCATCAGAGCAATAATTCAGTGCCGGCTCATTGTCCACGGATCGCACTCTCGCACTATCTATAACACGGGGACAAATTTATTAATGTTCGACATTGTAACGGTGCTTATTAATCTTTAGCTATATCTAATTTGATATACTCGATATTTTATTATCGGGTTTGATTTAGTACGTATCAAACCTGTTGCTATTTGGATCCAGAAGGTTGGATCTTCGTAGTCATAGTAGTTATATTAAGACCTGAACAGTTTAAAGGTGAAAAGTAGAATATAATAATCAAAAACATTTGATGCAAATTTATTATATATGTGTGTCATTGTTGAGTGTTGTGAGTTCAAAACCCCCTGAGGGACAACTCTTTGTGTTATTCACAAATTGTTGTTCCAAGTCTGGGTTTTCTTTGTGTCTGTTTAATGTATAATTAAGTCCCCTGCGGCAAAGGATTTATTGAAAAAGCGAGAGTTGTCTATTGAAAAAATAATAAGAGAGCAGGCTTTAATACAAACTATGTTCTGATGTTCTGATGAAATGTTCTGATGAATACGGTTGTAGAATCTCTATTAAAATTAATTTGGAGTTAACAAATAGAGTAACAGTTTCGATAAAAAGACTGCATCGTTGGCACAGTCGTAGCCTACGTGACTGTTGTGTATGAGGTCTCGGGTCCGATTCCCGGGTCGGAACAAATGTTTGTATGATTTGCAAATATTTGTTTCGGAGTTTGGGTGTTTTATAAGTATAATAAAATAGGTATGTATTTACAAAAAAAAAATAGTATTCTGCTGGTCGATCTAGACTTCACAATAAATAAATATTTACATCTAACACATACCGCCATCTAGTCCCAAACTAAGCAGAGCTTATATTAGGGGTACTAAGACAACTAATACTACTATAATATGAATACATAAATATTTTTTTTTGTAAATACTTACATAGTATACATAGAAAACACGAAATAAATATTTGTAGATCATACAATCATTTTTTCCGACCCAGGATTCGAACCCGAGACCTCATGGACAGCAGTCGCGTACGCTACCGCTGCACCACCGAGGCAGTCAATACAATATAAGCATTGCATAGTTTGAAGCAGGATGGCGTTGTGTGAAAAAAAAGATTATTCTTATATGTGTCGTAATAGACCTTTTATATACATGGCCTTTCTGATTCTGATTTTAAGTTCTGTATAATATAAAAAATAAGATTTTAAGGAAATAAATATTCTAATTATTATTTAAACTTCTTCCAATTACGAAATATCTGTGCTTATTTCCATTAATAACCATTATATGCCAATCCCTTATTGCAATTTTTTAAAATGTCATATAATTTGCATAGAAGCATTTATTACTTTATCATTTAATAAAACTGTTTTTTTTGCACAGCATAATGTTGTACTCAATAAATAGCACTAGTAAAAGAGTTATTAATTGGAGCAATTAAATTTGAATTAATTTTTAGGATTCCATTGTCACATATAAAGGGAGGCAAATAGGTTGAGTGAAGGAGTTTCATAAGACAATTATGAATTTAACAATCTCTGTCTGGGAGAGCCACGCTTCAACACAAGTAGGCCGGCTCAATCGAAGTGTGGTATCACTCTGTAAGTGATTGTGCTATATTGTTGCTAACCTAAAAATAGTAGCAAAATAATTTAACTGTATTTTTGGCCGTAGGCTCAAATTGGTTTCGTTGAGCGAAGGGGTTCACATTTTGTTCACAGTGAATTAGATAAGTCACTAAGCACTTCTCGTAACTATAAGGCGAGTATTTTCTTGTGCAGTGCATGGTCGAGAGCTGTAAAAACCACGGAACATAAAATATGCATCTTTTTAAACTCTTGTTTCATTCCCACTTATCACATACATAGATCAATGAATACATAAGGCATAATTCATTAATTGCAGTTGATTCGATTACTTTACACGGTTGACACATTATTTAAATATTCAGTAATCAATCATTTGGTTTCGATATTCTTGATTTTAATATGCCAATTTATCAATTCCGTGTTTGCTGTGTGGTCCCGGATTGGCTTAAAATTGTACGTAGATGATTAGTACTGAGTTAGTCATTATAAAAATTTTCATTAAAAAGAACATTAAAATAAAATACTAAGGTTTCGTTCAAAAGGAAAAATTATTCAATTTTTCAAATAATAATATTAAAGTGTTTTAAAAAAAGTAACGGGTTTTAACGCATTCAGTTTCGTGGAGTGCCTAATTATTCTTAAGATATTGGTTTCTTACCGAAAAATTTACACAGTACAGGTCAAAGCCGTAACAGATATACAACTGATTGAAACAGAGAAATTTCGGGGGCTGAGTGTGGGATTGGATACGTATGTATGTAGGTAGGGTATTAAGTTTGCTACAGGTGATGTTTTTGCAATGTTTGTGCTTTAGTTGATGGGAAAAACAATAAGAAGTCATTTGTCGTAAATAAGATGTAAATTTAAATAAAGTTTGTTCAAACCCACATTCCCAGTTGAATGTATGAGAGGATACGATCTTTAACTATCTTAGTAAGTTTGTTCTTTGGATAAATTTTCAAAGACAGGTATAAGTATTCAAATATCTCCACACTTCGGCATGCATGGTCTGGCTCGACCGGAGTGATACGTCAGCCAGTGTGAAACAGCGCTTGCGCTGTGTTTCACCGAATAAGTGAGGATATAGAAGGCCCACACGTAAACCTCGTCCCCCTTCCCCTCCCCATCCTCTTAAAGGTGGTAACCCACTTGTGACGCCTCCGGTGTTGCACAACACGACACGTCTGCTCATTTGCCCTAAAAAAACATAGTATAGAAATATTTCCAAGTAAGTTGCACTCCCAATTGGTTTATCTTTGTCAACCTCTTTGCTAGGAAGAAGGTCTATGTCCAGCAGTGGACAGAAGACCGTTGACGATGATTTTAAAGTTTTAAGGAAGCAACCACTTTCTCTAGAAATTATATAAAATAACTATAATTTTTTTTAGTTGTGTACAGGTTGTTAATATAACACAAGTTATTGTGTCTTAAGTATTGAATGTAATGGTTTAATGACGTGATTTAACTGTAACATAAGTGGAGTCCCGTCGGATTTTTGTAAAAGAGCAAGTACTATAAATACTTATAACCTACTGATAATATAAAATCAATGATAATAAAATATGATTATTATCAATCGTTTTGATAGAATAGGAATAAATAATTTATTCCTGAATGTTAATTATATTATAACATTGCTTTGTTTAAGGTAAAAAAGTCTTGGCGCAGCTTAGTTAAGAACTGTTTTATTGACTCGATGCGACGATATTATTTGCAAGTGGGTATCGAAACTGAAAATGGTTTAATTCTTATCTATACTTTCTATTTCGTTGACGTCATTGGCATGCGTTACATAACGAGATGTTGATAGACACCTCATTAATGTATTTACCTATACAAATTGTAAAAGATATTAATTACATCCTGATTATTTTAGAAATATTTATATAAACATTCCTGATCAACTTCCGGTCTATTTTTTTCCAAAAAGCTTTGTATCTTTTTTTTAAGTAATGAGGGTAAACGAGCAGACGTATCGTCTGATGGTAAAATATTAACGTCACCCATGGATACCCGCAACACTAGAGGCGTAACAAGTGCGTTGCCGGCCTTTTAATAATGAGTACACTCTTTTCTTGAAGGTTTGTAGTGCGACGCAGAAAGTTTCTGGAAAAGTGCACAGTCGTGGACTGCCAATCTAAGTGATGGGGATGAAACTCCTGCCGCGTAGAACAATGGCGGAAAAAGGCGGCAGGGATCAGTACCAACAATTACTCGAAGCACTCCCCATTGTGAACGCAACAGAAGATGCACAGCGAAGCCACATCTCTACGCAGTGCCAGAGAGTCCAGCCGAATTGAAACCTCTTGGCAATCGACGATACTAGTCGCTGTCCGTTGAATGCGGTCTGGATCTAATGAGCACGCCAAGATTCTTCGAGGCCAATTTGGCCTTAGTCTCCAAATGACCACGAAACTGGACTTCACTCGATATCTCGACATCAAGTATTCCAATATTAGCTGAGGCAGGTAATGGAGTGTCTTCAAAATGGGGACATACGACCAACGGCAGTTTTTTAGCGGTGAACGCAGAAATTTTTATCTTTGTGAAGTTAAATTGTACTAAATTACTTCTATCCCAATCTGAGACCTTTTTTAAAGGGGTCACGATTTCAGACAAGTTTGTTTCGTTTCTCAATGAAGTTTCCCGAGAGGTATTAGCGCGGCCGGTGTAGAGAGCAGACTTGTATTTCTGCAGGTATCAAATCTATCTAATACCTTTGAACGAGCAATTCTTGTATACATATAATCTGAATCTGAATGAAATTTACTATCTGATAATATACAAAGCGAGGTTTTTGTTTGTCGATTAATTTAACACGTAGCGTTTATTATTTTTCTAAATTGAAGTTTCCACACTAAATCAATGTCAGTGAAGTAGGTTCACTGTATAAGTGTTGCTGTAAAGTTAACACGTCGTTGATAGCTTTTCCTAACGCGTCAAAAGGCAATAAATCATTATTCTAACTTATTACTTTACAGTTTTAGTGAGTTTAGAGTTAGTGAGAAACACGTTTATTAACTAGTTTAAAATTTATGGACGACTGAATTTGTTACGTAATGTGTACGCGTTGAAGCGCTTTAATGCGACTATGCGTTTAAAATGTAGTCCGTGTGAAAATAAAAAACCGACCTGCTACATTTCTTTCTAGGATACTTAAATATGTTTCGTCATATTTAAGTGTAAATGAGATTTATAATAATGGTGATAAATACATTTTTGACTGCCTCGGTGGCGCAGCGGTAGCGTATGCGACTGCTGTTCTTGAGGTCTCGGGTTCGATTCCGGGGTCGGGTCAAACGTTTGTATGATCTACAAATGTTTGTTTCGGAGTTTGGGTGTTTTCTATGTATGATATGTATGTATTTACAAAAAAAAAGTATATATGTATTTATATCAGTTGTTTAGTACCCATAATACAAGCTCTGCTTAGTTTGGGACTAGATGGCGTTGTGTGTTAGATGTCCGAAATATTTATTTATTTATTTATTTATAATTTACATGTACATTGTGTCGAATACGATAGATATCAAGTTTTCTTTAAAAATTTTATTTGTAAATATTAGTATTTCAATTGCATTTATAAATTTTTGCTTATTTTTTTTACTTTTCTTTTTATTTATTTAATAGCTGCGTAAATTTTAGACGGTATATTTAGACTTAAAAAGACTAGATCGACTTAAAGAGACCAGATCTCACGACACAGGGAATCCGTGTGTGGGATCTAGAGATCAAACCCGATGTCTGTATATTATTGAAACAATAAATAAAATTACTATTAATTAATTATTATAGTAAGAGTAGTTAAAGTTAATAAAACCTATTTTCACTTCTTTAAAATATAACAAAAAAGAACGCATTTAAAGAAAATGTGCAAGTTGCAAAACTAAAGTATACAAGCTTGTGGTTTGGTTGAACATATTACTACTTTTTAAACAAACCGCAAAAATTTGCCCAGCAACATCGCTGTCAAAGAAACCGAGTGTCCTTGATGGGGAAGCCCTAAAATTGTTCAAAAGTGGTCCACAAGGTGGTCCACGTCGCGCTATGCTCATAATTACTTTCGATGGCCTTGCGTCACTCATAAGTTGTCTCCACGTTAACTAATACTGCAACCAAGAATGTCTGTCCGTTGGTGCATTAATAATTCCTTGCTATATTGCTTTAAAAATTTAATGTAATTTATACGTGGAGCTTTCATCTTTAACAGAATTCAATAACAGTTTTAATTTGACATAAGAGTTTAGATTGAGTTAGGTCAAAAACTTGAAAATGTTTTCTTATAACTTGAAAAAACCCGTAAGTGTTACTAGTCTCGCACGGTTTCTTTCCACTTGTCATTGGAGGCTTTTGTTTCGATAGGTATTTTGTTATATATATAAATTTCTTACAATAATTTGGCAAGATTTTAAGAGATTCGGGAAATACGCAAAGGGCGTCAAGTTTTTAACTTTTGTATTCCGTAACCATATCAAAGTCAGTTCGTGAAAACAAAACCGGAATTTTTCAGTTCAATGGCGATCTCAAAGTAAACCACGAGACTTATTCAAATCGATGCGTAGCCTGAGTAAAATTGAAAGTGCAAGGTGACGGTCGGCGTGCGAGCAAAAACATCGATGAGTAAGCTTGTGACAATGGGTCGGGACAATTAACGAACTAGGAAATAGCTCTTTGACATCATAAGAAGCAAAAACCGAGTTTATGTTGCGTGAAATTGGGTACAGTTTTTTTACACAACGTGAGTAGGTATATCTGTGCCGACCAGCATTGAGACGCGCCGTACCTATCGTACCTAGCACTAGTGCTTTTGTTTGAATGTTTTTTGTTTAAAATTCGAATAATATCACATTAATGTGAATGAAGTTGGAACAGTATAATACTCAGTAGTAGTAAATCGAGAAATATGCTGTAACCTCAATGGCAATGGGAGAGCCGGCTCGACCGGAGTGATACCACGGCCTCACAGAAAACCGGTGTGAAACAGCGCTTACGCTGTGTTTCATCGAGTGAGTGAGGATACCGGAGGCCCATACCCCAATCCAACGCCCCCTATCCCCCTCACCATCCCCCTTCCCCCCAGGCCGCCATAGTGTGGGTCACCATGCTGCATTGTTCTTTTTCGCATTGAGGATGGTGACCACCACTCTTGGATTCTGCTCATGCTTTCCATCAGGCAGGGCAGAGTAATTTCGGCAGCTTAAATATAAAAAAAAAAAAATGGCAAAATTTGGCTGAAAAGGTGAAAGTTGAAAATCTGTGTTACTATTACTGTTATACTGTTCATAAGCGGACATTTATTTGTGATGTACATTAATGATTAGCGTTTTACTTAGTGTCTCATCTTTATTTGTCCTTCTGAAAAAAATACGTATAAATCAACGATTTCGTAAGCCGATTAAGGCATGAGAGCGTAATTAATAAACAAATAATATTTTGCGTTTATAATATCATAGTTAAGAATTTAAGGTACGGTATAATCAGCAAAGCTTCTGTATAATAAGTAGTTTCTTACAAAAAAGAAACACGTGGGATGTTTTAATAACCCTTCGATAAACTGTGTATAATTTATTAGATAAGTACCTACTATTATTAAGAATTTTACGTCTTAAACGCTTAATACCTATGCCTATACAGTTTTAATTGTATGCAAAATAAAATGAAACAATAATTATTAGATACTACAATTTAGATTTGTAAACACTTTTAATACGATTAAGGTGCAGTGGTCAAATGTTGTTTAGATCACTCTTCCGCGTATTCAAGGCTGTTGAGGAGACTGATGGACAAAAAAATGTCGCCATTTAATTAAACTTGGACATGTTACCGTTTAAAACAATCATTCTGCGAAGGTAGATACTGAGGAGGTCGTTTAAATATTAATTATGCCTTCAAGGAACGTTTTTGTTTTCTAGTAAACAACGTAGCGTATTCTTGTTTGATAGAAACCAGATTAGTGAAATACGTACATTTAGAATTTATTTCATCATTTCGCAACCATAATTAGAAAATCTATGTGTATTTAGGGACTTCTTAAATATGAGTAATTGTAATTTATCCTACACTAGTTTTTGGCGGTGGCTCCGCCTGCGTATATGTATATTCGTTATCGCAGTCCTTTCTCAGGAATCAAAGTATCTCTAAGCCAAATTTTATGGAAATCGGTGTAGCGGTTAAGCTGTAAAAACCTAAGAAATATACAAAGTTTTTTTTAATTTATAATATTAATACGCATTAATCTAAGATCGTGCTCCACTGTGAATGTCTGTGGTGAAACTTAAAATTTACCAAGTAGATTTTGTGTGAATAAATGACGAACACAGTACATTCCAGATGATAACCATTAATAGCAGATAAACGAAAGGTTCTACTAACAAATTTCTATATTTATTACTGTATACTAAAATATACAGTACTAATATATATATACTACTAAATTATATTGTATACTGTATATACTAAATACGGCAGTATTTAGTTCGAGCATGTACTCCTACAGGAAAATCACCAAACAAAATATAGAGAATCGTGTTGCAATACTTTACTGTATTATTTCATAGGAGAGTTAACTAACCATGAACATGTTATAATGAGAAACAATTTCAATTACATTTGTGTTATACTATTGCGGTTGCGATTAATGTATTATAGATTGGCGATTTCCTAAGTATGATTTTATTATCTTACAGTATCGAGAACTTTTAAGAAACTATAGTTTATTTCGTATTCAAATACAATTATAACTATATTAGGAGTTACCTTAAAAATCACAGTGAATGGCAGCAGTTAGCTATTAGCAAGAGTGACTTGTCTCAAAGACGATGCAAGGCTAAACTCAGTCCAAAAATATTCTGTAATGACACTTTTTTATTTAATTTGTCACAAAGCTTGCAAAACATACAAAAAATACCTCCATGTATTAATGACTAAGAGCAAGTACAAGAAACGTTGTACTAATTAATTTAGAAGGTACCGAATAGTTGGTTTGTATCCTTTGGTACCAAGTTAGAAAGATTATAGATTTAGGTCGCTATAATTTGGAACTACATCCAGTTCACTAAAAGAGTAAAGTTAGGAATGCCACCAAATAGTCATGGTTATCTTGAAATCCAGGAATTGCCTCAGTCTTAGAATAAAATTTTGCTGAAGAGTGTGTTTATTTCCTTGATTAATGGAGTAAGAATAATCAATATTTGCCTTATTCGGTGATAAATATGTATTTACTTTCACCCCTAAACTGCTTACCCTTATAGCTTTGTGTCTAAAACATATACGCGACAAGGAACCTTTTAGTTTGGCAGGGGCTGGATGCGAGAAACCGAAGACTATTACCGATAATAGTCTCCTTTACAAAACGAGTCAACTCGTGCATTTTACTTAAGAGGTAATATGTTATTAGATGATAGAAAAATAATAAATAAATCATATGCAGTGCATCGGTAACCAGCTATACAAATTGACATGATTGCTCAGTTTTGACAGCAAGAAGTTTTGCTTCTATTTAAATAACTCACTTATGATGTATCATAAGTTCAACTTTATGTTGTTAAAATAGATTATTTTATTATAAAGATAGATTAAAATATGTTCACTAAAATAGACATATGAGCATTGTCTATCGACAAGAGTTTGAACTACTAGATTTAAAAGATTTAACTAGGAGTCAATACTCCTAGTTTTGTAAAGAGGTTGCAGATTAAAACAACCAGCTGTAAGTTTGTTTCGAAATTATCATTTAGTAAGCCTAAATATACATAAGTACATTCATCCAATACAACCTCTTCCAATTCTCTTCTGTGGGAGAGCCACGGTTCAGCATGCATAGGCCGCATCGAACCAATTAAACGAAGTGATACCAAGGCCTCCCAGAAAACCGGTGTAAAACAGCACTGTGTTTCACCAAGTGATGGAGAATACCGGAGGCCAATACGCCAACCAATTCGCCCATCCCGCTGCCCATCCCCCAAGGGCAAGCAATGCACTTGTGATGCCTCTGGTGTTGTGGGTGTCCATGCGCGGCGGTAATCGCTTACCATTAGGCGACAGCCTGCTCATTTGCCATTTGTTTTCCATAAAAAATGTCATAAATATCATATTTACCATCGTGATATATTAGATATCTTTCTTTAGTTAGGCAATTTTTTAAGGGTGTGTGTGTGTGTGTGTGTGTGTGTGTGTGCGCGCACGCGTGTGTGTGGGTAAACTACCTTTAAATCCTAACTGCGAGATAAAGAGTGAACAAAATAAATAATGCTTCTACCACACACATATATTCGTAATATATTCATTCTTCGAGAAATGAGATAGTGAAAGCTGGATATGTTTCTTTTAATAGACAGATGATAAGTTCATACTTAGAATCAAGTCTAATTTGTATCATATCTTCATATACATCTTTTATTGAATTTTTTATAAATCATGTACATTCATAACTAAAAAATGGGGTAAAAAGACATAAAAATAAAAAGAAAAAACATAATATTTAGGTATTATATTAATAACCTTGATTGTAGTCATCTTAATGAGATTGATTTTCTTTTATTCAAGGTAGTAAAGCCGCGTTGATTTCAGCATGAATGGATCGGCCTGACTGGGGCGGTACTACCGTCTCACAGAAGACCTACCTTAAATGAGAGTTTTCGAGCTGTCGTGTTTCGTTGTTTTATGCGAGACCGGAGGCCCAATGATGCAGAAGAATCTCAATTGGCCCCATAGTGTGGTGTCCACCACTCTTGGATTCTGCTCGTGCTTTCTATCAGGAAGAGTAGAATCACTTTGGTAGGCTCATACATCAAAAATGGAAGGAACATCGATTATAACATGTATCACTTATCAGTACGCAATACTTATTATAAAAAATTGTTGCCGACGCCCACAGTTTGGCCTTGCAAACAATGCATTGCTTTTAGCACATATTATTAGCACAACAAAAAGTCATGTTCAATATATAGGTATGTACTTAATATATTTAGTGTCATTTATTATATTTAGCCACTGACTATTTAATGTTAATCAATCAAACTTTTATAAGCTCATATATGGGTGATTAATCTCAAAGTTAGAAGGATTATAATATTGCTACCTTTTGTTCACGGCTCCGCCTGCGCATATGATGGTTACCACGGTAAATATCCTTCCTCCACAATCAAGGATTCTCATCATAAATTTCATCTATTTCGGTTCAGCGGTTTAGACGTGAAAACGTGACAAACAGGCAGAGTTACTTTCGAATTTTTAATATTGGTATAGAGTATGGATTGTAATTATTTCCATGACATCTTTTATAAAGACTTGTATTGTTATTGTTTTAAACGGTTACTTAAGCAGGATACCAGTATATGCTGCAGTCTTCGTGTGTCTACGTTTAGCGTTTGATCAGCAGTCGTACTGCTGATCAAACGATTTCAGGTTCGATTCTCAGGTAGGGCCCAGAAGTTTTGTTAAATTTTTCTTACAGAAAATAATTCTTAGTAACAGCCCGCAGTATGGATGTCAGTGTTTCAGGCCGATGCTTTTGAGAGCAAGTTAAGCCGTCGGTCCCGATTGTCATGAAAATCAATGGAAATCTTTGTTAGGAAGTCAGTGCTCTCAATTATGCTGACAATTAGTATATCCCTAAATTCATCTTCGAGGTCGCCCCCAGGGTTGCTAAGATCTGATACATATCGGTTCGTAGATAAACTGATATTCAGGTAAAACCGATGAAACTAGTAATCAACCCAAGTACAATAACAATATTTTTTGATAAATAACTAATAAATATTTGAAGAATCCAGTTGTTTTGGTTTATAACAGCAATATTACATTTAGATTGGTAAATGCATTAACGCAGATGCGAAACACATAGGCAGATTCGATAGTAGGTAAGTTACTGACAAACTAAAGCAGAGAATTAAATATTTTGACTTAAAGTTGGAAATGAAATTTTAAGAACAACATTTTAAATATGGTAAATAATTCACAGATAGCTTAGTAAATTTTAGAAAAAAAAATTGGTATCGCACCTTAAGTAATAAATTGATTTTACCGGCTCTTAGAGCCTCAAGTGATAGTAATTGCCTATTAACTACATATATTATAAATAATAATAAATAAATATTTCGGAAATCTAACACACAACGCCATCTAGTCCCAAACTAAACAGAGCTTGTGTTATTAATTTTTATTTATTTACTTTTTTAAAAGACAGCTCCCGCCTTAGGAATATATATGAAACGGACACAAAGTACACCCAGACTTAGAAGAACAATTTATGGATCACACAAAGTGTTGTCCCATGTAGGATTTGAACCCACAACACTTGGCGTAGTAGGAAGCTGTGTGGCGACCACTGAAACCACTAGGCCAACCGTGTAGTCAAGTAAAGTATTATGGGTACTAGACAACTGATATTAATTCATAAATTTGTAAATACATACATATCATAAATAGGAAACACCGGAAACAAATATTTGCAGATCATACAAACATTGGATCCGACCCGGGAATCGAACCCGAGACCTCAAGAACAGCAGTCGCATACGCTATCACTGCGCCACCGAGGCAGTCAAATATATTGGGAGAATATATAGAATATGATGTCAATTATGCAATTATTTATCATAAAAATTCTATGTTTGAGATCTTATCAGATGTGCTTATACGTGTATAGCACAGCTTCGGCGTGTGCACTATGATTTACACATCCGATAGACGTCAAGGGTTTGCATTAATCTTTGCACTAATAAGTCACAATTAAACAGCCTAATAATTACTTTATTAACTCTAGTGTCAGTTAGTGTTAGTAGTTGGCACTTATTTGGTGTGTTTATAGCTATTTGCTCTGCATTGCCTCCGGGTTTCCATAAAATTACTGAGTTAATGCCCATTTATTGCGAGAATAGATTTTGCTGTCTCTGTTTATCTTGGGAAGAAAGAGGGAGAAGTGATCTTGTTTCAAGAGATTATCCCCTCGTTAAAGAGCTAAGTATTAAACTTGGATCACTAAATATATATGTTTTATGTTGGATTGGGATCAGATTACCATTCCAAATAATCCCTCTATCTATGTAACAATTTTATTATGAGAAAAGTTAAACGGTGATTAGCGGTTTGAGGCATATCAACATGTGTTAATTAAGTACATGTATATATACACGTAAATAACAAACAACGTTATCTAGTCCCAAACTAAGCAGAACTTGTATTATGGGTACTAATTAGACTACTTATATAAATAAGTGTATACAACTTTATTTTGTAAATAAAAAAATTCGAAACAAATATTTGAAGATCACATTTGGTTCGTCCCGGGAATCGAACTCGATACCTCGAGCACAGGAGTCACATACACTACGATTGTGCCATCGAGGCAGTTTATTATGAAAGATGTCTATTAAAAACAAATTTTACCTTCACACACAATTCACTTATGAAAAACTACCCAAAACAAAAATACATATTGAAATCAGGTACAGGTCGAATGTTAATAGTGATTTGTGATCGGACTTGATTTAATTTTAATTTTAGCTCAGACTGCACGTACCGTCATGCACGATTGCGTAGTACCTTGAAGGTTGATCCTGTGGCGTAAGATGTGACTTGCACAACCACTCCGCTATTTCTGATACCGGTTACTTGTGCAATTGTGACGATTTTAAAAGTTTTTAGTGTTTTTATACTTACTTATGCTGGAAATATCTGCACACCTGTAGGCCATTTATCAAAAAACCTGAACATCTTAAAATTAAATTGCTTCCACTGTCTGTTCGCTCAGATCTTTTAAACTATTCTATGAATTTCAATGCAGTTTTCAGCAAAAGATAGAGTAATTCAAGGAAGATTTATATGTATAATTAAATTATATTAATAATTAAAATGATAATAAAAAATGGTTAGATTCACCGCGATAACTAAGCTTCTACCTCAAACTGGTTTTAGGTAGTTACAGAGGTGCCGTGTGTCGTATACTTGCGTTGTACAAGAACTTAATTACATGCGAGATTGAGCTATATTTGAGTGTTATTTAGTTAGCATTGACATTAGTATCTGGTTTAAAATTCAATTTTAAAACTACAAAAAAATCTTGTCGATGAAACTCAGATCGCAGTGCACTGCTTGACATAGTTAAAATAGTCTTAAGTGGTTAAGAACTTATTGGTAGTATATTTAAAAAGTAAACTTTTAAGAATAAGCAAAAAATTTTTTTTAGAACAAAAGAAAACAGCATATTCGTACAAGTAAACTAAAGTTTATCGGAATTTTTTCTGTCTATTTATATATTAAATAACGTAGAAGATAATCCCAGGTTTATCTAAGAACGGCGCAGGATTTACAGATGATAAATTTTTTGTGCATTTGTGACTTAAAAAACTTATAAAATTTAGCAGTGAGCATTATCTGAATCGTAAACTGTTTTTGCTTGTTTATTGGTTTTTTTACCCGACTACGTTGTGAAGCTGCGTGTCGTGTAGAAGCAGATTGAGATAACGGAGTATTTCCACCCCTATGCATCCCATGGGTGTTATAAGAGACGACTTAGGGAGCAAACTAAGTAGAACCACTTCACTGAAAAGAGAATTAAAACTTGAAATAACTTTGTACCGATCCATCTGTCTGGCCAGCGTGGTATAGTGGGCTAAAGCTTCCTTTTCAAGAAGAGGCTGTGAAAGAACGGGTGTCATGCTCCTCCAACCAGGCGAGGCGATCCTGCCTGGCAGGCCACTGCCCAACGGTTGAAGTTGGGAATTTGTATATAAGCTAATCAGCGCGAGCATTTCTACTGCGCGATTCAGGATTGGTAATTCTTCGTTTCCTTCGTTACTCCGTAGTCTTCCAAATATACTGAAGACTACTATCTTCGGTATATTTGAAAGTCGCCACAATGCCTTTGTCCAGCAGTTAACTGTTAAAGACTGTTGATGACGGCATTTTTCGCAGTCTATGTACGTTTAACCGTAGCGCTTAAAGTACTCAACCGATTTTAACGAATGAAATGCTAATAGATTCGTAATAATGGCCACGGCGACATTCGTTTTATCAAGTCTTTTGGTAGTCGGTTATTGGTTTATAAACTTTTTCTTCTTTTAAATACTTAATATTTAATATTTTAATCAAGTTCGTTTGTTAAGTATAATGTTAGTTTCATAAAACTATACAAAATAAATTCAACTATACCTAGTAATACATATATGTAAACTGTACTACATTTATAAAACTAGATACTAGAGCCATCCTGATTCAGCACAACCGGGGCGGTACTACCCTCGCACAGATCAACGTTAACTGACAGCATTCGTGTTGTCGTGTTTCGTTGGTGAGTGCGAGACAAAAGACCCAATGATGCAGTATCTCAAAGGCCGGCATGGTGTGTGAAACCATGTTGCATTGCATTGATTGCTATAAGGTGACCACCTCACTTGAATTCTGCATATGGTTTCCATCAGATAGAGTAGAGTCACTTTGGCAGGCCCATACATAAAAAAGTACTGTAGGGGTCCGCCATTTCTTTTATCTTGCATTTGGATCATATTTGCAAATTCTAATTATTGATGTACTTCATCAACCTATTTTTTAAGACATTACTTTCACGTGTGAATTAAAGTTAACTGCAATTGCAAGGATAAATGTTCTCCATCAAAATAGTGTTATCTCCTGTTATAAATCGTATAGTTTTATTACGACAGTAGCCAATAAACCTATTTGCTCGCCAACAGATTCACATAATCGGTCGCAAGATGACAGAAATGGTGTCTTAAATCATGAGAATATTTTCTTTGTATGAAACTATACTCGATAACGAACTTTATGTCTGTTACAAAAAGTTTAAAATCCTGAAATCATAGAGAGCATGCGGTTATTCGGTTGTGGCAGCAATTTTATGATAGGGTCGATTAGGCTAGTAGATAAATGATAAATAGTACAAGTATAAAACTTTACAGGTTTGAAATAGAATATCCTTTGAAGTATTACGATAAATTTTATTATATGGAGAGCAGGACGGACAAGTTCGTAAAGAAACATAGAGATCTTTACTGCAAAGGTATCGATAGCTAAAATATTATGTTACTTAAAACATATCGTAAGTAATTGTTGCTAAAATATTAGCAAGAGTGGCGGAAGAAAGATGAAAACTGCTTATAGGTACAAAAAAACTAAAAAAACATTTCTCTAGGCCTTGCGCTCCATCGATAAATCATAGTTTTAAGACCTTTTGTATAACTCTCTAAAATAAAGTATTGAAGTCCAATTTTAGGGGCCTTCTAGTTCTTAGCTATTATCGAGTTACACTGTTCATGTCCTGACTCCATCAACAAGGCCACTGCTCATAATCCAGACTAATAATCCAGGTAAATTGTATCTTGTTAACTGACTAAAACCGACCTTGACTCAGGTGACAAGTGTTCCTTTGAGTCCCTTTTAACCGACTTCAAAAAAATTTATATAGTGGTAAAAAAATTTTTTTTAGGCCCATATATTTTTTTATGTGTTTACGGATAACTTCGTCCAGAGTCGTTTTACCAGAAAAGATTTATCCTAAGATGGTCCCATGATCACGAAAGTAAGAATTGTTGATGGCATACCAGAGAAATCGAGGGGTCCCTTCGAAAAATGTAGAGGCGATTAGTGCGTTCCTTAATTTCTTCATTAGTTGTTTTATAGCACTTTAGTTCAATGAAGGTCTAGATTCAATCTGATGATGAAACCGAAAGACAGTCGAGGGAACTCCTCCACGATTTGCAGCAGTAACCTTGTGTTTGGGCTTGATTCCTTGGTATTCATGAGTATTTTACATATAGAAGGGTTGTGATTGTCATTGGGGATCTGATGGGAACGAAGGGAACTCCTCGACGGTTTACAGTAGCTACCTCGTGTTTGCACTTAATCCATTTCTATTGATGAGAACTTTGCTCCAATATGTGTTGTGTCATTACAAGTCAAATGATGGACCCCGTAGATAGACGAGGGAATTCCTCAACGATTTACCTTTTGTTACGTATATTTTATAATGTTCAAAATGCCAAAATGTGCAAAAATAATACCAAATAAGATTAAAGTTTTACGAAAGACAACCACCACCTACTAGTCATGCTAATGCCTCAATTTGAGACTGAATTTAAATTGAGTAATCGTGTCATCTCTAGCAATGCTCTTTCGTCGAGCAGCCCACTAAACAATTTTGAAAATAAAACTACTAATTAGGCAATAGTACTGTTACTTCTTTTAATATCATACCCTCATCATATCATCATTCTTTTAATATCATAATTGCGTGTTACTTTTAGTCGTAGTCTTTCAACTTATTTGATGATGGATGGTGATCTGATGATGGGAGGTACAGCTCCTCAATGGTTAAGAGTTTGAGTATAATTCTTTCACTTTTATACGTATGTGTAAACCTTTAGTTGTATACTATCAAGTTATTCAAGGTGAGCTGATGATAAAACGTTTACTCTTTGAAAGTTATCGATTAAAGGATGACTTCAATATTATATGTACGTATAGACCTTAATTTATATTCTTTTAGTTTTATCACGAGTTGATGATGAAAGGTAACACGGTAAGGGATCAGATGACGATTCTTTAAATATAATAGGCATGATTACGCCTTTTTTGTATTCTTTCAAGTTGTTTAGGTGATCTGGCCGGTAAGGTAAGGAGTTGTAACATCTAACTAAATGATAGTTTATGATACCGCTCAGGTAACTTGTATTATGTAGTATTAGGCTTAGGAACCTACACTATTTTTATACACCTTGCATGTCTTAGTGTGTTCATTTAAATACTGTATTAGTTTTAATTACTAGGCAATTTTTTGGGCTCCAAATCGTGTGTTTACGCAACTCAGCGCAATATTTACTTTTTTATAAATTAATCACAATTATCTTTAGAGTGGCACATTTTAACTTGGACACAATCCCCGTTGACTCGTAAACCACGATCTTGGTAACAGAAATCTCGCCGTCTATATATATATATATATATACGGCTAGGTATAGGGTTTGTTTCAAGTTTTTGTTCTCTTTGGGATTATGTTGTTCTGTATCTTTTGTCTCCTTTAATCGCCTTTTACGACACAAATGGGATGGATACACCCCTTATTTTTAATCAGTCACCACAAGGAAAAAACGGTCCTAGCTTCCTTAATACATAAACTGAAAAAAAAAAAATGTTTGAGATGTCATATGTAAATATTATCGTCAAAATAAACCCAAATTTCATTTAGAAATCATAGGTTTAAGTGTAGTTCATGGAGAAATGTGTGGGTGGATATGCTATATATGCCGCGAAGTCACGACGCGTGAACCTCCGTGACCCGGCAGACAAATCGAGATGAATTGCAGGAGTGTTTTACCTCGGTACTGCTAAACTTGCTAATGTCTCACAAAAAGTTTTGATTGTAAATTGGTATTTATTACATAGCAAGTAAATATATGAGTATGAAAAACACACGACAGTACGTTTTAGAACTTACAATTCAATGATAATTTTCCACCGTGCAAAATCATAACATTATTCAAAGCTATATATTTTTTTAAAATATTGTATTCACTACTTATTATATAAAATAACATGTTGTATTGCATTTTCCACTTTCCTCGTATACGGTTTTCAAAATGCATAAATGCTTAGCGTAGAAAGGACAATAAATTATAGGAAACGTAGTATTTTTTTTAAATAGAAAATCATTAAAGCATAAGTATCAACAGCTTTGTATTGTCTATATGTTATATACAGTATAAATTTATACAGACTGTAGAATAAAGACATAATTACACAAATCATAAGACTGTCTTACATTTTAATAACTCCGCAATTTTCCTGGGCTATATTTATTGTGCGGTATTAATTTAGAACGTTACATTTTATTGACACAATATGTTATATTCAAGGTATAGTATAATAAAGTTGTGAATATTGTGAGTTTAATGTGTTTTCCTTACGTGACCATTGACAACTACCGTTTCCGTCTTATGCGCGCTAAATGAATAAGGCTTTTTCTTCTAATGATTTATCGGAATAAAGTATTTCAGCTATAAGGATTAAGATAAAGTTATGTCACTGGGGATTGTTAAAAAATTAAAAATAACGTAATAATTGTATAACTCATGCGCAAAGTGCTACTCAGCGGGTGGCTAATCTCTCGGAATTACATCACATTTTTAAATCGATATCGAAAAAAGAGTAACAGTTTGTTGCTGAATTATTAATTTTATTTCTTCAACATTATTTTGAGTTCTACTATTTATAACAGAATACATTTAGTTCTCTCGGAAAGTAAGTAGATAGGAGCACCGCCGGAGGGTGATGTTTGAAGATATTGTTTAAACCAAGTCCCTAAAATAATTCCAGGTATGTGAAACCTAAAAAATATCGTTTCTATTTATATTGAACTGTAAGACTGCCTCATGGTTATAACGACAAAACTAAAGTTTTTTTACCATTAGACAACTAAGAAAACTGATTTTATGCAGTTACTTATAAGAACATTTAAAAAAATACTGATATTCATTTGCGGTATATTTTCTAATATTGAAGGAACAAACGTGTCGATAATAGACACTGCCTTTGGTCACTGTAGAGTCTCAAGAGACTTGCCGGTCTCTGAATGAACTCCTCCCCAGAGTGGGAGGTGTGAGGAGTTCCCTCACTCTGGGGCTCCTCCCCAGAGTGAGGGAAATTAAGAACTTACTCAGTGCAACTCATACAGATTTTTAAACATGGGTTTTCTGTAAGGCCATGGTATTACTTCCCTCGATTCATAGCCTTCCAGTGGACATAAAGTACTAACATCATCACTACTAATTTTTTGAAAAAACAATAAGGTTTGTAACAATATTTTAACAAAGATTTAGCAAACAACAGTCTAGGAAGTAAACAAGAACTGAAAATAATACTTTACATGATTTTAATTTGATTGACTCAGGTTTAATTGTGTGTTTCTAACTATAGAATATTCTATATAGTTAAGTAAAATGTTTAGTAGCAAGTAGACTAACCTACTTGCTTATGAGTCTTATGTAATATATAAGTTACATAGTAAGTTTCATGGTAAGGCTCTATATGTTAGGAGAAATTGAAGGCTGAAATAAAATAATTCTAATAGCATTTTACGATAAATCACTGTGTCATTTAAATTGGTTTTTGCCATATCTGATTTTTCAAAAATTTGTGTTGACCTGTTATTGAAAAGTCATTTTTCCTATCGATCTCGTTAGCTGTTTTACTATCTATTTTTATACAATTGTTCGTTCGCTACTAGTGAGTCTTAGCCTTAATATGACGGCGAAATCTGAGAGTTGTCGAAGATGGGATGTGTGCAGTTTCACCACAATATCAATCAAAACCAAATCGAATCTTTTAATCCACTTGACAGACGGCCGGACGTCTTGCCTTAATTAAGGACAGCCGATACGAGCTGGTACGTGTTTGGTTGTGTGCATGCAAACTTAATACGGAGCATTAACGCAATTAACCGTTGACCTGTGCTTTAACCGACTTATGTCTTGCGAGTGTCTTCGTCCTCTTTCAGAAACAAAAGAACATAAATATGTGATATTTAGTATCTTTTCTCTAATACCTAAATATTGAAGAATAAATTTTAGATCATTGGAAACTGACAAAACATCGGTTTTCCTAAGGAGTAGCTGTAATCTGAACTGACTTGTAAGTGTAAGTTTTAAACATACCACAACCGTTCCATTAAACAAGAGAAGCAGCAATATATTCGGCTGGGTTCAGTCAATCTCTCGCCGTCTGCTGCTGAACAAAGTTTTCCCCCAGGAGCTTAGCTTAGGAGAATTAGTATTGATAAAACATTTAAAACGTAAGGCATCAATTTGTTCCTTTTAATGCAGCAAATGTCAAACATGTATGTGTCACGTTTCACCTTTATATTTTTAATTTATTTCTTTTATAAACTTCATCTTCATTATAATATTGAGCGAAGGCCGTCAATACATTTCCTGTAAAGAGCATATTATTATTGTATCATGCTATTTTTGTATACCACAGATGGTACCGTGTTGAGATGTATGAAGGTTTAAATGACTTGCTGTATATGATTTCGAGTAAAGAGTAACATGTCGATATGAGTGACAGGTCTGTGTACATCAGGCTTGTGATTTATTACGTTCAGTCTAAATTTGACAACAGGGTGTGGAAACATTAAAACAATATGTAATCACATTTATATATATTTGATAGTAATATAAATACACAAAAATAAATACTCACTAAACCAATTAGTGAGTGCTTACTTTTGTGTTCGGTGTTATAATGAATTGTCGCCACAAATTTTTATTTATCTAATCATTTTAATTGAGAAAACAGTATAATGTAAGTTCTGTCTAGAAGATTTCATTGAGTTACACTTTTTTGATTAATCAACGTATCGCCGTACACTGCTGAACGAAGCCCTCAAAAAAACGCTAAATGAATGTTAACTTGTTTAATGTTTTAATAACCTCTAATGGAAAATATTCTTGCAATCTTTACTATCAGTGTATATAAAAGGTAAAATATATCTTCGCAGGCTACTTTCCCAGGACACAGGCATGTTAATAGCGTGTGGTAATGGACAAGAAAGCAGCCGGCGAGAATGGACTGATACCACCCAAACTTCGCATAGTTTCACATTCCGCGCATCACGCCTGTACCCGACTGACAACCATTCCGCTAAACATCGTGGGAATGTCAACATTGAACTCGTTTATTTGCCCGAATTATCACTTTGGGGCTCAATTAATTATCGCATACCCCTGAAACTAAATGTTGCATTCAAATATTTCACTCTTACAAAAAGAAACGAAATTACGAACAAGAATCAACGTAATTTGCTTGGTCATGTGATAAATTGGAGTAGGGCAATATTTTCGAAGCTGGGGGCGACCGTTTCCATCGTGAACAAAAATTATATCGTTCGGTTATATAATCGACTTCCAGTTCGGTTCCGACGTAATTATTAGACTCGTAACCTGCACTTGTCTTGTTTTCGTGACGAGAATATTGGAATGAACAGCAGTTAATTTTCATAATATTTCGGTCGTTTCTCGTAAGTGTTTAGTCTCTTATCGTAAATCTAGCACATATCATATTTTTATGGTGATGAGGAGGTGTAAAGGGCTAATGATGCTGTCTCATCATAAGAAGAAGAACTTTAGAAACCCGTGAAAAATTAATGCCAGGTACTAATATTGAGTACTACACGCAATAGTCAATGTAACAATTAATCTACAGGAAATGCAATCTTGCAATCAAAAAGTGTGTAAATCCAAATATTTAAAAAAACTTTCATATAACGATGTATGAGTGTATAAAATATAATTTCCATTATTAAGAATTAAAGATAATTTTTATCTACTGTTTTGCCGGTATAACATTAAAGGTTTTGCGAATACCGGTTCGGGTCTAATGCATGGAAGTTAACTCATGCATTACGGAGCCTAAATTATTCGTTGATAAAAGTGATGTGATAAGATAAGACAATATTGCTTTTGTGGGTGTAAGTTTATGTCGTAATGTGTCACTTAATATATTTCAGTTATTACAAGGCCAGTGCGCTGTCAAACTTGTTTGTACAACAAGACTTAGGGTCTGGTTTCATTTACTTTTAATTTATATTGATTTGATCATTCATCTCTGCACTTAACCTTGTAACTTGAAATTCATAGAAATTATATTTTCTTTGTGCTTTACTTTATACTTGCGTGTGACATCTGTAAGTTGTAACTCCTTAGCTGCTCTTGTGATAATACGCGACTGGTATCGGTAATAGGTACCCACTAATCTCGCAATGACGGCTCCAAATAAATATTAAGTAGACAAACCTGTTATATGTTACAGGTACCTTCTTAAAGTAAAAAATTATATACAGATCAGTTTATATAAGGTATTCTGTTATTGTGTCATTCTAAGGTGTGAGATTAAAGCAACATATTATTTTAAGATTTCAATTATCAACGAGTTTTTTATTTCTAGTTTAGTGTCTGACATAGTTGGTTTCAAAGTAAATAATAATAGGTACTCTAACATGCTACATTGAAAAAGTATACAGTATTCATGATTTATTGCGATACGTTGAGAAGATACGATCGGCATAAATAAATTTAAAAGAAATCGTTCCTAAACTGACACCGATAGCCATGTATGCTTTCAGGTGGTTTTAAAATAGCTGTATAATGGGTTTACAAGCTACGTTTAGTTAAGTTTTTCGTGTTTATTTTATTTTCATTTGCTTTTTACACTTAGGCTGTTTTATATTAATTAAGTATGCTTAATTCTCAAAGCTACAAAGTACTTAAAGTAAATAAACGAGAGCCTCATTAACAAAGTGCAATGGCGTGAATCATAACGCTATTTGCCGATGTGCCTCTGAGTCCATCCTACGAGAAATCAGAAGGTTCAAAATTCCAATAAATAACCAAAAATACCACCGCTGATTAAGTGTTTATTGAACGTAAAAAACATGTAAAAATTACCACAAAAAATTGATAAGAATTTCTTTTGTTACTACAGTGGCGAGTAAATTACCGTGTATTGCGTTACTACTTAAACCACCATAAAAGAAGGGCGACGTTGCAAAACCTTGGAGAAAGGTAGCCTCTTTTAATAAAGGCGATCGCCGAACGGACTTATTTAAAGTCGCAATAAAAGGAATGCCTTAATGATGCTGACGCCGATATTAATATTGTACGAAGTCGTTTGGCTGGCTCTTCGGTTAAATGTAGTTATAAATTACGTTTTTGGAACTCGGTTTAAGTTCGGCCGCTTATGATTGGCCATACCCCGCGTCTGCCCTTTCCACTTGTTGATCGTTGTTACTGTCAATTCCACGCTCTGCACTGCTTATTGTATATTTTTATTTGTTCACAAAATTAATTTGTTACTACGTATTACGTATACATTAATGCTTTTTATCTTTAATGGAAAAGTCACTTTACTACTTAAAGAAGACCTCGAAGAGATAATAAGCAATAAACTGTCAGTAGCTTCCTAGTTTAAGACTTTCTTTTTTGCCTTACAGTATTCTTCTTTATGTACGTTAAACACAAAAAATCTGAGATGAATTTATAATAACTGTAATAAATAAGTAGGTATATTCATCGTAAATAACGATATCATTAATAAATATGTATCTTAATATAGATTAATGTTGTTTTGCTCCTTACCGGGTATTCATTGTCCCATACTTAATGATAAACATAATTTAAACAGCCTTTTGTATTAAAATATGGCTTTATAATTATTAAAAAGGTAATTTTTTGTTTCATAAATAATTTTCACATCTATTTAATATTCGTTATTATAACTCATTCGTCGATGGTAATCTGATTACGAGAAATAAATCGTGTACTTAATATGAACTAGCTTTGGCCCAAGCCTTGCTTGCATTTATTAAAAAGTATCATATGTTACTTCTAATACCTCTAAAAATATATGCACAAAGTTTTATGATGATTGGTTAAGCAGTTTCCGTGTAAAAGCGTAACAAACCAACTTATAATATTTATAATATTAGTATGATGTACTGCTATGTGAAATTCTGGAAAATTTAAATACATTATTACTTTGTATGTACAAAGAAGTAAAGCAGTCACCTTCGTGATTTTCGAAAGTACTTAAACATACTTTATGCTCTTTAGTTATTTCATATTATACCTAGTTATAATGTCTTCCCGTTTCTCGTATACACGTATAGACAGTTTCTCAGAAAATAATACCGAACGTTCATTTTATTGGCAGATGATTACGTCAGCGGTGGTGTGCACGGAATACTTTGATGATTTTTTTTATGAATATAATGAACCTGAAATTATTATGATTTAAAATATAGAGTTTGAGCGCATGTCGGCCTCATGTCTAAGTCGTACAATACACATGTTAAGTTCGTTTATTACAGAAGTATGAAGGTTGTCTACATTTTAATCACAAAGATATAATAAAATAGCTTTATCTTATGTTGTTATATTTAGTAGTTGAATAAAAACATATATAATTTATAGTACTAAGCCAAATGAGTATGTCTAGTTAATTCTTTATTCAAAAGATTGTGTCAATCTGTGACGTCATATACTAATTTTTTTAGAAATTTATTTTAATAAAGTTAACTCCCGCGCTAGGAAAAAATATAGTTACTGTTATATAAGTAGCAAGAGTTATATTTGCTATCTGACAGTGCCAGTTACTTTAAAGTCACAACAGTTCATAGAGTAGACAGAACAGATAAACAAAAGCTACAATTTTCTTCAGATCGCTTTCATTGCAGTTTCAGAGACAGAAACGTTATTTTTCCTAGTTTTTCCCTAGTGTCTTAACTTGGTGTGTTCGTGGGTTACTGTTGTTGATTCTAGTGAATAGGAGCTTAAACCTAAGAAAGATACCTAATATTTATATACTATATGCTAACGTTAAAGTAGCAGTGAGTTTAAACTCTACCCGTTTGCAGTACCAACGTGAGTGAAAACATTCTCGACACGATCGGATAACTTAACTGGTGAAAAAGAAGTCATATAAAATATATACATATTAAAATTCTATTAAAATCTCTTGAAGTACATTCAAAGAGGGTCGTATTAATATTTGTAATGACTCACCCAGACTATTACAACTACAATCAGCTTCGCAATGCTCACGTGGTAGTTATCTTGCACTATAGCCCGTTTGCATAGCTCCACGGCTTCCTTATGTATATTGTTCTTGCAAATTACACCACAAATCGTGTAAATGTTTGCTAAATTATATACCACAAAATTAACTATTCAACACTTTTGAATTCTATTGTGGTTATTATATTATTATACAGTTTCAATATAGTGTTCTTATAATATGTTAATTATAACATACACCGCTTGTACAGAGATTAGTTGGTGGTGTTATACACAAATGTTATTAACTTACTAGCTGAGCCAGTAAATGTTGTTTCAGGCAATAAAAAAAAAATAGGGTGTGGGTCATCCTTAACATTTAGGGGGAAAGAAATAGATGTTGGCCAATTCTCAGAGCTACCCGCATACAAAATTTTATAAAAATCAGGCCAGTCGTTTCGGAGGAGTTTGATAACAAACACAGCGACACTAGAATTTTATATATAAGATTTTCCCGGCTATGGTTGTTATTTAGGGTTAGTCTTCTTAGTACAATGATTTTTTTTCTGCGGTGTTTAAATTTAATATGCTAGATTATTGTGTAAAAAATGTTATGTCAACTTTTTAGAAAAAAAAAGAGTTATATGATTTAACAAAGGACAGGAAAGGTGCATTTCTTTTGAAATTAGTCGCGTTTGTTACTTTAATTCAAGAGAGGTTGCTATGCGTAACCATCTTGCTATGCGTACCTACACGGCCATACAGGAAAGTGTAGCCATATAGATAGGCATAACCTAATAATAATTTCGTACAGAGTTAGTGTTAAACTTCATCATTCTTTAGTTTTAGTGTCGTGTTTTATGTACACAAACTTGGTAAGTAACATTATTAACTTAAAAAAATATACCTGTTTATAATATCATTTGTGCACTTTGTAGACACCTACTTTTTCATCACTCACGTTTTTCAAATAACGTTTTAGATACTTTTCATTTAATTTTTCCCGATTGAAGTTTCCTAGAGAATCCTCTTTTGATTGTCTTTAAAGACGCTTTCTCAGTGGGTAAAAAGTATCAAAAGTGTATAATATTTTTTTTCATTTAAAGTTATTTCAATTTTTAACAATACTTCTTTTGTTTTCAATCAATGTAAATATATTTTTTCTTAGTGTAAGTGAACAAAAAATGGAAACAAAAACCAAGTTATTATAAAAAATATCTATGGACAAAATTTCATCAATGAATGTAAGAAATAAAAGGGTTTAATAATCTTCATATTTTCTTAAAGTAATTAAATGATTAGATTTGAATCTAATATAGATAATAAAAAACATTATTAAACGTGTTAACATGCAAATTAAGCTAGAAACAAAACGCGCATTGTGATTTCATAAGACTTTATAACAAATTTATTCATGTAATGCTGTCGTTGATTAAATTTATCATTTCGATACGTAATACGTTCTAATTAAACTTTCATAACAATTAATTGGAATTGTGTATGAGATTAATTAGAAATTGTCGAGCCGAGATACTCGAGATCTTCGAGATAACGTCGAATTGTTTATTGTTTCACATTAGTGTGTATCGGTACTTCAGTAGCTCATGGGCCGCACCCAGGTCATTATAGCACGTTCAATGTAGTCCGTATAACAATAGATGGAGTGTAATAGCCGAAGGGTACCACTCTAGAATAGGCTTCATTTTGCAATATTGAGTGGCGGTGGTAATTAGAGCCGCGTCCGGACGGTTACAGCATCCTAATTCTAACGCGTGCCACTAGTTTAACACAAAACATCAGATCTCTAATTCCTGTCAAGGCAAATTTGAGCTTTTAACCAAAGATTTAGAGTTTATAATCTAAAGGTAATGCAAATGGACTTTGCAAAGTGGCTTTATCTATGGTCCAACATCCAGTTGACAATTGAAAGAGGTAAATCAAATTTAGAGCGCGAAGGATTTTGTGCTTTAAAATTTAGCTGCAACGTAGTGATTTTCTATGAATTTAGAGAGTTGTACGCTATTTTAGATTTATATATGAAAATAGTCCCACAGAAGCGGGAAAGTTTCGCAAGAGACCGCCACGCTATCGCATCGAATTCATATCGTCTAATTATAAGGTACGATTGAAAGGTAGTAGAGCGACGCGGCCCAATGTTAATTTGGAAGGATAAAAGCAATAAGACATTATAATAAAACGTATATGACGAAGATATTCAGATTTATTAGGTTTTCCTTTAGTTCAGTCATTTGGTAGTTTAACCTAGAGAGTTTTCTGGGAGTTTTAAATTTTTAATTGGTGATGTTATAGATTTCAACTTGCTCTTTTTGAACTTTTACTTGTCATCTTTGCCGCTGGCGTCGCTATACAGAATAAATTACGTTTAAAAACAGTTTTTTGAGAATAACTCCATTCCGACTTCTTTTACGATAAAAATGGTAAGTAATAAACGAAACTAGAGAAATTTTCCAACAATTCAAGTGGTAACCTTTTTTGTAAACCAATAGTTTCAATTATCATTACGAGCTCTAGTAAGTTATGAAATGGTCTTTTTTATCGATATAATTAACTCACGCTATACACAATTGTTTTGTTTCGTTATTAACTGTGGTGTTATTTCAGCACTGTGCAAAAAACAATGATCTCTGAATGAAAATGTGGGGGTAGTGGATCGCAGTTGCGCATGAGAAGTCGCTTCCTCTCCCAAAGAAACAGAGATCGTTAACGCTATCGAGTTCAGTCCCGCCAAAATTTTACCATTGTTATCTTTTCTTTGAATACTTGCTTACAAAAAGTCTCCAACCCTTTTTCCTTCACTTCAATCACCTCACTTCCTTGTAATAATGAAACAGTTCTCGACCTCCGAAGCCATGGCTCTATTTGAGCTCAGTCGGAAGATGTTCTGTAGCCTTGAACCAATGCTAAGGCAAGGCCACGTGTTGGGTGTTAGCATTACTGGATGTTAAGTTTTATTTCAGTTTTATTTCAGACAAATTATTCATAAAGATTTTTGAACTAAAAAGATAACGATTAAACGAGGTCGTTCAATCTATGTAATCTGGGGGTTGCTGCCCTAGGTACTGACAGATACATTTATTTTTATTAAACCTTATAGATGTTATGTTGTGCACAGTATTTCTAAGTTCTGTAATTATTTTTTTATAATGTGTTAATATGAGTAAGTGTTTCTACAGTCGATTTGTCCATCCAAAGGTTGCCTGTAAGAGATTACTTTAAATGGTCATTATGTTAACTCATAAATATAATTGTATCAATTGGTGTACAATAAAGTTTATTCTATTCTATTCTATCTAAATATGGAGAAATAAATTATGTGTACAAGCCTCCGTGGCTGTCATGCAGCAGCCACCGTCAATCAGGAAATTAAAAAAATACCTTATTTATTACTTTGATTTTTGCGCAAGGACGCGATGAATTATGGATACGACTTTTATTATAGAATTTTTATTACAAGCAACGTCATAATTTTTATAGTCCAAGAAAGATCTGCGATCAACGTTACGAAATGTTTAATCTACAATTTCATGGTAAAATGAACGTAGTGCATTAACCAGTCGTATATTTATTTTTAACGAGTGAATAAGTTTTATTCTGTAACCGTTTTACATAATGGTGGTGCCCTTAGGTGATCTTAATGCGTCCGTCTGGTAGGCAGTGAGATGTCACCGGTGTAGGAGGCGACAGTAACGAACTGCAAGGGCCGTTTAAGGCGAACACATTATGTTGCCTTTTGACATCATTAAGGTGAAGCGAGCCGGTCCCAGGGAGCTCTGAGAGGATATGTAACGAGTTCGCTTATTGTTTTGGTGAAATAAAATTTATTTGTAAATACCCAATTGGTATAATTTGACGTGTGCATACAAGGACTTCTATAAATATAGTTTTTAATAGTCTACTGCTAGATATAGATCCCTCTTTGGAAAGTACGTTTGACCTACTATACTGCTTTGACTTACCGGTGACTCTCCACATTCTTAATCATTACAAGGTTAAATATATTGTAATTTGCTTTACAGAGATAAAATTATTTGTAATTTGCTCTGCCCTACAGGGTCCAGTGTTGTTCATACATTTTAAGCATACCATGTTTACAGTCCGTTCATAATGTTGTGGAATGTAAATAAATGGTATAAATGTAATTATAAAATAATATTAGGTATACAATAATAGTGTATAATAATGAGTTGGAGAATAAGTAAAAACAGTTTGTATTCCATATAAATTGTGACTTCAATATAGATTAAATTTATAACTAAGTATTATGTTTAACGACAGCGGCGAAATCAGTTAAATATGTAATAATGATGATGATAATTCCTGTTGATGAAAAAAATAATAATAGTCAATATTATAAACTGGCTCCACGGTGGATAAACTAAGGCCACCACTATTATATAAAGTGTTTTAAAAATAATTATAACCCAGTAAATCATTTGTTAGATCCTTTGACTTGGCCAGACCTGAAAGTCAATCTAATATATCAATTATTGTAATTAGAATAAAATTACTTTGTTCTAGAGAAACCCCTTGTTATTGTTTTAATAGTGGTATTGCTAACTAATAAAAGTAGTTATGTGTCTAGTAGAAAGTGTTAATGCAAGCTAATTGTGCTATCCTTGCCAATTACAATGTAATAATGTGTAAAAGTAGTTATTCCCACTGAGCAATGTCGCCCAGACGGAATTCAGCGTCGATGCAAAAGGAGTGAAGATTACACAAGTCGTTTAGAGTTTAATGCGTGGAAATCAAACATCAATTCCCTATTAGCGACATGACAAGAAAATTAGTTTCTCTGCGTCACACATTTGCTTTTTACGTAATTCATAATTGGATATGTGAATAAGTGTGGCGAATTAAAGACGTGGTTAAGTTTTCCTGGAGTGTTTGGATTCCTAACGCGCTTTTATTAAGTTGGGTTCATATGTATCCGTGTTGGAAATTGTTTTGCATTCGACTTTAAAGTAATTTTTAGAGTTACTGAATGATTATACATTGGAATATTAATTTATAATATTGGTTAAAAATTTAAGGAGCATAAGAGCTTCTATAATTACAGAATATTTGAAACAAAGAATTTTTTAAATTAGGGGTCTGGTCATATCATTATTATCGTCTTTATAAACCTATCTCAGTCCGCTACTGAGCATTGGCTTCTCATTGGGATCTCATTGGCCAGGGATCGAATCAGGGACGAACGGCATGCCATTTGGTTCGATCCCTGGTTATAAAACCTTCAATGAATAAACATCTTATGATTTTGAACGAATGATTAATTATCTTGGAAGATTATTTCAGTTACCATGTAATATATAGTCAATAAGCTCATTACCCTTCCGTGAATAAAAACTGCGCTTACCACGTCAATTATTTTACGTACAACACTGGTGGCCGCCAACTAAATCAGGAATTTAACGTGCATAGCATTTTCAGAAGAAAATTATACGTAAGACTGTAGCATACTTTCTTAGTAAACAGGGTAAAATCACTAATCTAATCTAGAAATAATTACTAGTATGTATTTACTAAGAAATACTAAGCTTCAATTAACTCAAGACGTGGATTGCATTACTCATGCATTTGACTTTAGGCCAAGCTCCTATGTTTGTTTCTTTGTAGATGATGGCTTATTATTCTATAAAAGTTTTGTGAGCGCATCAAAGTGATAGCTTTTTTCTTCTGTAAATGCCATACTAATGCAAGTATGACATTGCTATTACAATTTCATCTGTTGAATGAGTAATTGTACTTTGAACTAAATTAATAAAACATAATTATAGTAAGATGTTTTTTTAATGTAATCGCGGTCCAATGAGCATACGTATCGCCCGATGGTAAGCGATTATCACCGTCCATGGACATCTGCAACACCAGAGGCGTGCGATGGGGAGGAGGCGGGGGATGGGGAGAAGAATGGGGACGGGAAGAAGGGATGGGCCTCTGGTATCCTCACTCACTCGGTGAAACACAGCGCAAGCGTTGTTTCACACCGGTTTTCTGTGAGGCCGTGGTATCAGTCCGGCCCATTCATACCGAAGCATGGCTCTCCCACAAATAAACTTGTGTCCATTAACACTGTTCTAATTGTCTCTAATTAATTGAGGACACTCCGTGTGTTCTTAAAATACACTGCACTATAATGGTAATATTTTGTTCATTTCGCACTGTCACTTAACGCGATAGTTAAGGTATAAATAGTTTTCAGTCAAGCCACTACCGTCTTTTGGCAACTGAATTGGTATCTCTTTTCTTTTTTTTATAAGACAACTTTTGCATTAGGAATATACATCCTGTGTCACGGAGGACGTTAGAAACATACATAAAAGGGACACAAGGAACACACAGACTGAAGTTTCAGTTTATAAAATATAAATTAGATTATAAAATACGAATTCATCATATATTTTAATTACTAATCAAAGATATATTACTTAGAAGGGTTAAAGGTTGATGATTATATGAATATACCCAGTAATATAAACTTGTAATCAGATTTTACTTAAAGGTATGCAATTTCAAAGGCTTTCACTTGCAACAGTGTTAAGGGATCGATTATAAAATTGCTTCAGATTCCACAGCGTTGATAGCAACTTTAATCATCTCCTTACTGTGCAATCTGAGAGTCAAATTTTTTAGTTAGCTAATTGCGAACACCATTAATATTTCCATTATTTTTGTTTTCTTACATAAAAAAATAATCTTACTCGTCTTACGCACCTTTGTCTTATCCCATAGTGGGCATAACTTTTACTATTGCAAGTCGACTGTTGATAGAGAGAACACATCAATCATCATCATCATCATCATCAGCCTATCGCAGTCCACTGCTGGACATAGGCCTCTCCAATTTCACGCCACTTAGTTCGATCTATGGCTTCTCGCATCCAGCTCCTGCCCGCCGTCTTGCGCAAATCATCGCTCCACCTGGCTTGTGGACGTCCTACACTACGTTTGCCGAGACGCGGTCTCCACTCAAGAACTCGTTTACCCCGACGGCTATCGGTTCTTCGGCAAATGTGGCCAGCCCACTGCCACTTCAGCTTGCTAATCCTGTGGGCTACGTCGATGACCCTGGTTCTTTGTCAGATCACCTCGTTTCTAATGTGATCCCTTAGAGAAACGCCGAGCATATACCTCTCCATTGCACGCTGAGCGAATTTGAACTTATGGACCAGTCGAACCGTCAGTGTCCACGTTTCGGCTCCGTATGTCATTACGGGTAGGACGCACGCATTGAAGACTTTCGTCTTTAGGCACTGTGGGATCGATAATGAGAAGACCCGACGAAGTTTCCCAAACGCTGCCCAACCTAGCTGGATTCTTCTGTTCACCTCGTCCTCAAAGCTGTTTCTACCTAACTGCAAAGCCTGCCCGAGGTATACATATTTTTGAACAACTTCGAGAACGGCACCGTGTACCGCAACCGGTTCCGGTAGTACATATTCATTGAACATGACCTTGGTCTTGTCGAAGTTCATCCGTAGGCCGATGCGCACAGACGAGTCAGCCAGGTCGTTCAGCATCTGTTGTAGGTCCTGCAGCGTTTCTGCCATCAGTATATTTTGGTATATTTACCTACATATTCAATATAAATTACACCCAGAAACAGAACATATAATCGTGCCTCTTATGTTAATACTTGAAAGTAAATGTATATTTGTTTGGCGACCAGAAGTCAAAAGGGAATTAGGTTCGAGAATGCTGAATGCCGTGAATATTACTTTTATCGGATTATTATTGAATTTTGAAAAGATTGCACACAAGTTCATACATCCTATAATACTTGAAAGTAAATGTATATTTGTTTGGCGACCAGAAGTCAAAAGGGAATTAGGTTGGAGAATGCTGAATGCCGTGAATATTACTTTTATCGGATTATTATTGAATTTTGAAAAGATTGCACATAAGTTCATACATCCTAAGATTTATGTGTTTTGTTAGCTATCATTGGTAAAAGCATCTTGACTTTAATGCCGACTTTAGAAGCCATTATCCGTGTTCAAAGCAACTGAAAGCGTTTACTTGTACCATTTATATGCAAGATTGATGTTACGAAATTGCCGAGTGACAAGAACGGGGTAATGATGTCTTTAATAGTCAATTTGATGATCCATTTATTTAAATTTACATAGTAATCATGTTTAAACTTGTCAATACGTGGTTTTTTACTAGCTGCTTAAGAACTTGAAAAGTAGTTTGTATCTGTTTTTAACAACTTAATTTCTTGTCCTTGGTTTTAACATTACTTTGATAAGAAGATATCAGCAGTACCTATGTGGCATGTAGGGTGAAAAAAGCTAAAAATAAACTTAATGGTCCCATCTTGCTTAAAATAACCGAATATGTAAGAGTCTGACTTGAGCATAGGTTTTCGGTGCATACTAGTGTGTAGAGTGCATCATTCGTTTATCTCGGTTAATTTTTTATGCATTATTCTCCGGTTAGAAATAACAAAACTTGACTTTTAATAATCTGTTAGGACAGCGGCAGTGTTCCCAGACACGAGAAAACAAACGGTTAAGATCCTGTGACACTGAGTACTAAATGAATGATAATTAGATCAGAGAAGTGGAATGTAATTGGCATCGAGTTCCAGTCATCCTGACCATATAAAAATATATAGTATTATGTATACTGCATACTTTTTATACAATCGTAATATATTTTAATATGAAACAAATATGATTTCATATACCTATTTTACTATACATAGTCTTTTGAAAATATGAATAATGCATTACAATTGATCGTGTCTAGAGAGTCAGCATTCGAGATTACAATTTTTTTCACAAATCATACCAATATCTACGTAAGTATATCATCAAGCATCAATAATGGAATGTTAAGACGTGAAGCTGAGAAGTCGATATGCATGACTAAAATTAATGAATATTTTCACTAAATAACTCTCTGAAACAGTCCTAACCAAATTCTCGTCTTGATAATCATATGTTTAGCCTAATAGGCAACAGATAATACTGTACTTAGTCCAATTCGATCACCAGTTTAGACTATTAACGACCGACTCAAAGTTTATTATTAGAATAAATGTCAGGTGTTTGGTATTTTTTGCACTTGTAACAATGTTTAACGTCCTCGTCAAAATCAATCGCATTTAGAGTAAGGACAACCGGACTGGTTACAAAACCATCAATTATCAGAACTATCAATAAATCTTAGTGATAATTATGTACTAGATGAACCAACTTATTGATTACACTATTTTATGTACATTCCTGACCAACAGGAAATTAGAAAATTGATTTGGGTTTATATTCGTGACTGGAATTCTTTTATTTTAATGATATTTATTGTTTACCCTAACTTAGCTAACTTACATAAAGAGGACTTGTTGCCGTTGGTATTTTCTCCCAGTTCGTATTTAAGTCCTACTGAAGGAAAAACATTTTTTAATTTAGATGACCTGGGTAACAATTAATATTGGTTCGGTGACATGTAGGGCTGTGTGACAATTCTCCACATAATTTGTAAATATGTGTACTAAAAAAATTAAACTCCTACCAATTTGGTGGGTTTTATTGTGTGTAGTATGTCTGTATAATAGTTGTAGTTTAAAATACACAGTTAGATTAAAAATGAATGTAAAGTACGCCTATGTGTTTCCTTAGGGCGTACGGATGACAGTGAGTTTACGTAATACGTGTTCGGCAATGCAAAATAATTATATTGGTGTATTTAATTTTTACGTTTGTTGTAGTTTTACTGCACCTACTGCTTCCGTGCCGGTGAGCATGTTAAGCCTTCGGTGCCGGTTGTCATACGAACATGTTTGGAAATCATTACGACTAGTAGAGCTTTAAAAAATCCGAAAATATTCTTTGTATAGAAATTCTTTCTATTTTCTTTCAATTTTAATTTAACTTGTATAGTGGTTTGATGTAAAACAATGAAGTTCTCCACCTGGCCTATGGACGTCCTATACTACGTTTGCCAAGACGCGGTCTCCACTCAAGAAATGGTTTACCTCAACGGTTATCGGTTCTACGGCAAATGTGGCCAGCTCAGTGCCACTTCAGCTTGCTAATCCATGTCCATGATCCTGGTTCTTTGTCAGATCACCTCGTTTCTGATGCAATCCTTTAGAGAAACGTCGAGCTTATCCCTCTAAATAGCACGCCGAGTGATTTTAAACTTATAGATAAGCCGCGCTGTAAAAGTCCACGTTTCGGCTCCGTATGTCATTACGGGTAGAACAGGTGCCGAGAAGCCGAGGATCAAACTAAGTGGCGTGCGATTGCAGAGGCATATGGCTATCAGTGGACTATGATAGGCTGATGAAGATGATGAGTGAGGTTCTGGTCTATCGTAGTACATTTGAAACCAACAAAAATAAAACTAATTTGTTAAAATGGTTCCCAGGAGGTTAATGGTATGCGAAGATGTCCTACATTTTCTATGTTATGTTTATGCCCTCACCGCTCCATCATAATACAAATACTAATCTACTAAATTGCATATACTTGGAACATAAGAACTAATTACAGGAGAAAAATGGCAATAGCTTACCGTTTTAAATAGTTAACATTGTATGCTTGAGGCTTTTACTGATGAGATATTTTTTTTTACTGATTGCAGTCTATTGCGTTAACTAATGTGAAAGTTAATTCACTGTCAAGACACGAGTAAAGACAATAAATAGTGTGTGTTTTACTTTAAAACAGCAATGTAGAAGACTTCAAGTTATTAAATAGATATATACAATCATAAACAGTCTGTAATAGTCGATAGCTGGACCTAGGCCTAGCCAGACATGTCGGTGAAGGGTTTGTTCCAAGTTCTACCTTTCTTTGCTGTTATCCTATGTAGTTTGCTCAATTAATCAGCACTTACGACACTCCGGAAATAAAAGGTATGGTGAGAGACATACAATTTGTATCAGTTAATATGTTATTACAAATATATTAATTGGTCTTAAAATTATATCTGTGCATCATCTCATCTTCCGAGTCCTTAATATTCCGAAAATTTTGTCGGTTGAGTAGGCTACTAATTAGCTAAAAAATATTGAGTATTGAGTTCAATCTATTTTACCCGAATATCAGTTTTCTACGGAGCGAATTACATCGAACCTCCACAACCCTGAGAGTGAAATGAATTGGAATTGAATGTAAGTTTAGTGTTCACAGTTTCCATCTTTCATATTAAATAGTCTCTCTTTTCATGTTAAAGTGATGTTCATCTAAATCGTAACCTTTACTAAAAACGTACATATGTTTGTTCTTAAATCATTTACGTAAAATATTTTTTTATTAACACTCTGTAGGCTTATATTATTAAAAGAGAAAATTAACAACACACAATCGTTAAAATGCCATCCTTTTTGTTTTTACTAATATACCCGTAAGGTATCAAAGCACTGTTATTCAATCTTTGTAATGCATATGCTTTAAAAAATCGTTTAAAAGTCGAATATATTTTTTACGATCTTGGTCTTTATTACATTGTTTTAACGTTCAGTTTTGTATAAGAATAAATTAGAGATGAGCCATTATAGAGCAAGGGCAGAACGCGTGCCTAGCTCGTGCCAATTTGTGAATAGCGCCGGACGCTCTGGGCAGCTTTCTTTCCTTCATTGCTAAACTTGTTAGTTGAATATCGCTGGTATGTTTAATAGTGTTTATTTAGTTCTTATTGAAGTCGATAAAATATTAAAAATGGTAAATTTTGTTTTTGGTAAAAATTTGTAATTACTAAAAATTAATCTAGATTCATATATTATTGTTCACATGCCGATGCATGCCAGTCAAACAAATGTTGCTATTTGTATAACGTCATACGATTATGAGGTTATACAAATGCAACATTTGTTGGTCTTTAAATGTTATTTTAATAATATATTAATTTTGACTTATTTATTTTAAGCTAATATTCAACTTTACCAAAAATTACTACAATACTTTACAAATAACAATATATAAGTATTCATTTCTAATCTTAATCTGTCTATTTTTAGAGTATACTCGTATTTAATAATTTATAGTATTTCTACTTTAGACAAATTTATTCGTTTAGAAAGTAATTTTGTGTTAATAACATTAAGTGTAACACAAATAAAATTTTACATCACACATTAGAAGGTGATAACTTAAGTGTACTCGTACTTAACTCACTTTCACACCAAAATTACGATTTGCGACAATCGATAAATCATGTCTGTGGCACATCACTAGTATGGCCACGTGAGGGCATGCGCCCGCGGCGGGTACACCCGTACCTGCCTACCGGCCGAAAGCTCATTAGAATGATTGATGCTGTGTTTGAATGTATAAATATTTGCCCACGGACCATGCGGCATTGGTTATTCATTAAAATCTTCAAAGCTCCTTTTATCCATTGATTGTACTCACAAAATTTTACAAGTCAAAAATTCATCCTAATATTATAGTTTCATAAGTAACTTTCTCTCTCTGTCTGGTACGCTTTCACGGCTAAACCGCTCCTCCAATTTCAATGAAATTTGAAGGATATAGGCTCATTTCTACTACGATAACCGACGTACACGCGGGCGTAGCCGTACGCAAAAGCTGGTATGTTATAAACTGATATTTTTATTGTTAACTACAGTAGGTGCTTCAAAAAATATGATTTTTATGTCTTGATAATAATGTTATCGGACGTTTAATTACACTTCAGCAGGTATAGTTCTAAACTATTATAAGTACTTTTGCTTCTGTATTTAACATTCAGGATCAAATAAACATTTATTGATTTTGACAAGCAGCTATTCCAATCAAAAGCAGAGTACGCATCTAAGTACCTACCAGATATCGTCAGTGGGTGGTAAACATACTTAAGCAAGTAAGGCATAACTACTTAAAGAGTATGGAACAGGTTATAGTAAGAATTAGCATGATCAATGACTGCTATATGAAAAGTTATACTTAACATCCACATAAGGACTTTAAAGGGAGAAATTAAATCAACAGTAGTTTTTATGAAAGTTATAAAACAATAAATTTCTTTCATTAGTAATTTAATCCCTCATCAAGTCATCCTTTTCTCGGAGTTCCGGCCATTTTTGACTCCCTTTAGGTTCTTTGTGGATAAAACTAGAAAAAAGCCTGAATTTTCAGTAACCCAGCAGGCATTTTATAATCATAATATATTTCAAATTTTATTTAATTTGAACCAGTAGTTTATGAATTGTCACTAGTCTACATTTCTTTATTCTGTCACTGACTGACTGACCTATCATCAAAACTCTAAGGCACTTCTAGCAGGCAGATATAGAAGCTTTAAATTTAGAGTACAGTTCAGTTCAGTTCAGTTGATTGTTGTGTCAGTCAGAGCGGGGATTGTTATGCAGAAGCAGTTTAGGGAGATGTGTGGCGTTCCACGACGTTTCGCCTTTGCTGCCTGTGCATCCTGCTACACTCGTTCATAGAACTTCCCACGCCAGACATGATCTGGGCAGTCCATCGCGTAGGTAACCTTCCGCGTTCTAGTGGCTTCTACTATTCCTAAAGTTCAGTATAAGTAAGTAAGTTCAGTGTATAAATCAATTAAACACTAAAATATTTTGCAATTTCAGTAATTTTTTTAGACACCAAAAATTCAAAAAGTTGTGAGAATTATGTTGCCAAGTCCAATAAAGATATTGACTTGGCAATTTGCACTAAAAAGCCTAATTTAATATAATACTCGTATGTATTACTTGTGAGTTATATTCTGTTTTATGCGATGGCAAAGTTATTTGGTTGGTTGACTTGGTTTTTGGCATTGAATTTAAAAGGCCCTTTGTTTAATCTATGATAGCTTTTACGTTTTTATTGATGTCTGAATCTATATATTTATTAAATTGAACCGATATCAAAGTGTTACAAGACCTGGTTTTGTTTAATAGTAAAAACATTTGATATTAATTTTAGTTAATAAACAGTCGTAAAAATTCGTAGTGTATGTGAATTTGGGAAAGCAACTTAAGAAGGGTATAGTTTCCATAAGTCTCACAGATAATGTGTAGCTTACTTGTATTTGCGTTCTTGTCCCATTTATATACATTTTTTTTTAAAAGACAACTCCCGCATTTGGAATATACATTCCTGTGTCGCGGGGATCTTTACAAACATACATGAAACGGACACAAAGTACACCCAGACTTAGATCAACAATTTATGGATCACACAAAGTTTTGTCCCATGATTTGAACCCACAACACTTGACGCAGTAGGAAGTGGCGTGGCGACCACTGAAACCACTAGGCCAACCGTGTAGTCAATTATTATACATATATACATTAATTATCCAATGAATGTATAGTTAACTTAAATGGGAAGTTAAACTTAAAGATTTCTAGATAATTTTGATTGAAGTAACCGTGTCATTAAATTAAAATATAATGATCATTAAATTTCAAGTTTAATTTATTAACATGAGAAAACTAACAAATACTTTAGTGAAATTAAAATAAATTACTGATCTTTATTGCCTTTTAATTAAATTGTTAATTAATTAAGTCGTTATAAAGGTCTACTTGACAAGAGGCGAAAGGTAAATTAAGCAGGCTGATGTTTTTTTTTACTTTTTACTTAATAAAATTAGATGTGTATCATGTGTTAAATGAAAATGTCCATGTAAATATTAGGAATTATTTATTTCACTTCATTCCTCTTGGAGTTTTATTTTAACTTATGTTTTGCTTAACTTTTTTTTATAGAAAATTTTTGTCTTTTTAACTCTTCGAACTTCACTTTTATTTTGTTGGTTTTAAAAACACTATTTTCGTTAATGTCGACAACTATTTTACACAAATTAAAAGAAAAAGGTAGAAGTTTTGTAAAAATTTACTTTAGTAAAAAAAGAACTATTTAAAATAAGACTAGGTAGATGCATTCGGTTCATGGTCATATTTATTAGAAATCATTACCAATAAAGGATGTTAATAAAATAATTTTAAGTCTTTTCCGCTATTTTATGATCCCATGACTGGCATAAGCGCTGAATTAATAACAAAAAGGTTATATGAGACGGTTACAACTTTATATTCAGTGGAGTGACATCTGAACAAATAATTACAAGAGATAGTCGTGTGAGATACCATGTTGAATGAAGAGACGTTTGTCGCTCGTGACTGTAGTGTTACGTGGCCTTTCTTCTGTATTCATTTGTTTAATATTTACCATTACCTACAGTGGAGAAAATAACCTAATAATTATATTATTAGGCGCAACGATCATCATCACCATAGGCCTTTCCAATTGTACGCCACTTAGTGCGATCCATGGCTTCGCATATCCAGCTCCTGCGAGCTGTCTTGCGCAAATAATTACTCCACCTGGCCACGATTCATGTTTCGCGTGTTTTACACGAGGTTATGTGGTTTTAATATATAGTGCAGCGTGGAGACTATTTTGCTCAGAACTGCTTAAAACTGGAATCAAGATCCATGTTAGATGTTAGTTGTGTTCTAACAAGAGTGAATGATTTAATCCTTGCGGGATATATTGTGACGCTTTTTTATAAGATTTATCTCTATTTGAATTCTTCGGTATTGTTAGCTAATGTATAGTTTCAGTAATTAAAAAAAAAATCGTTTTTAATTTAAAAAAAACAAGAAAGAGGGTTTGAAATATGAACGACACACAGTGTATGATAAAAAGTCAAGCATTAAGCTCTGCTTAAAAACGTATTCTTTTTATTGCTGTAACAATTTTTTCCAAACAATGCTATCATCAATAACATAACACTTCACATTAATTGCAACAAGAAAAAATAAATATGATATAAAACAATGGCGACCAATACCGATCAATGAATCTACTTTTTTATCAAATTACGACTATAAGCGTTCAGAACGTTCCATATAGAATCAATTCCATATATTTATGATACATTTATTACTTGGATATAAATCTCTAGCGAGGTTGGAGCAAAAACAGTGCGGTGCAGGCTCGCCTTTCGACATCAAAATCACAAGTCGTCATATGAATAAAACATAGATATGATGTATTATCTTGTTGCTCGTGTAGTGAGTGTATTAGTAATGCATTGGGTTCGGTTTCAAGTCTACGCCTAAAGCCTATAAATTCATTCACATGTGCATTACACACAAAATGAAGTATCATTTATAGAACTAATTATAGCGTGGGAAAATAGGACTGTAATGTTATTTTCTACTTTTTACAGCTAAGCATTAATTATGGAAGTTATTGTAAAGATAGATAGATAAATAACTTTATTTTTACACGTTTTACATATTTGAAGAGAGTACATACGATGACCCAATATATAATATAATGTACAAAGGACGGCCTCATTGGTAAAATACCTAGGTAACTTCATAAAAAATTAAGGAAATTCTACCAAATATATTGTCACAAATCAAAAAGAAATGGCGGTAAATAAAATTTCTTAGAGAATACATACAGTAAGAAACAAGTTCCCATTTTGTTTTTTTTCAAAAATAATGTTTTCAAACCTATTCGAAGCATATAAAAACAAGTCTTCTGTTAGCAAACACTGCTAAAACAGTGAAAAACAATCATTCAATTACTAACGACCTCCGTTTGAATGACTTTTTAACTCTGTCAGTGGAGCACAGCGGCCCACCTCCACTGAGTATAAGTACGCTAATTATGTGATTACAAAACATATCAATACGACGCATTCCAGTGTGTTTGGTAACCAGTTTATTTATGGCAAATTACTTTCCCATCATAGATACCGTGCTCACAATGGAACGGAGAATAGAAACCAATCGATGTGGTTGCACAGATCGCTTCTTTTGTAACCGCAGGTCCGTATGAAATCACACTTACCAGCCTTGTGAAGCTATTCGATTTGTAGCTAGGTCACTCTACAGACAACCTATTGAATTCAATGAGGGAATAGTCATTCTAATATATAATAAGCCGGTGCAAATCCCGAAATACTTGTAAAACGCTGATCAGGTTGACACTCATAACCGGTGAGCGTAAATGAAAGGCCTGATGCCAGGAACATGACAAACAGTATTCTATAGTCTCTGCCTACCCCAGATGGAAATGATGTGTGAGCATATGGCCATGCAGTTATCATTATCTGCCTGCAAATTTAACATTATCCCACAAGTTCAAATAGTCAGAAAAAATGTTAAAAGAGAAAAGTTTATAATTTTAAATTTCTAAGTTTTATAAACATACTAGCTGACATGTGCAGCTTTGTCTTCGTCATTAATTGTCAGTAGCGTGATGTTATACCGCGGGAACAAATTTGATTGCAAAAATATATGGTGAGCTAACCTTGAAAGATAGACATTTGCAGTCGCCGACTTGTTTTTAGATATTTTCAGAGGGATCAATTCTTTTCTACACTATTATTGCAATAATTTTCATTAATTCTCTTCTCCTATTGGTTCTAGCGTAATGATATATAAGCTTATAGCCTTTCTCGATAAATGGGAACCATTCTACTCTAAACTATTCTATCTAACGCTGAAAGAACGTATAAAATCGAACCAATAGTTCCTGAGTTTAGCGCGTTCAACCAAACAAACTCTTAAGCTTTATAATATCAGTAAATTTTTGATAGAGTACAAAATTCTGGACGTGGGATTATCGTTCTTAGTTCAAAGGCATACTATGAATATTACTTAAATAAACGGTTCAACAAATTGCATTTACATGCAACATTGTTGCAAGTATCTGGTTTAAGTTGCCTTCAGTAGAACGCCGCAAGAAATAATCACACGTAGACATAATGAAACCTTGTTTATTATACTATTAGTTATCAAATAAATATTTAATTGGATTTCTTCTACTTTATTAAATTGTTTTTAAAACCATTTGGAAGTAAAACCTACATTTATTTTTACAGTTTCTATCATCTTATAGTAATTTTTTCCACTCTTCTTAACAATATTTTATTGCGATCTTGCCAATGGCAAAAAATATTTGAACATTTTTTTATTACCATCTCTTTTGCATGAAAAGTGCATGTGTATGTTTATTTATTATACTCCTTTCTTAATAATTCAGTTATAAATTTGTTTTTCTCAGTCCATTGACATTATCAGATTGATAGTATGTATTTAATGTTATAATTATTGTTTATTGCTTCGAGACGAGAATGTTTCGTATTTCAGGTCCAGATTCAATGCATACGCAGGCTGTACATACGGTGAGTTTTTTTTTATCGCGCATTTTTACCTTCCTAGAAGTATGATCGTCATGTGTAATATTTTAATTATAATCATTAACTACTACGGTGACATTGTTGTAAAGGCGTATTGAGGTTTCTATCTATGACATAAAATCAAGAACCAAATGTGAAGCTATGGTGCTTAAGATTATCTACTCTTTAATTAAATTATTCCTCTTAACTTACATGCCTCTCCAACAGATCCGTTAGTAAATTTTGAGTATAGTTCTAGTAAAGGATAATTGTCAAAAATAATCTTTTGTACTTATCTATCTATTAACAATCAAACTTCATTTAGTATTTTTATGTGTATTTCAAAAGGTAAATTATGTAATAGTCGAAACCTTAACATTAAAAATGTTTTAGAAAACATGGTGAGAGTAATACATTTGAGGTCTCGGTGCGTATGCGCCGTTTGCTCTCATTTTATTTCGCGCCGCTAACAAGTTTTTTGCGGCAAGAAAAACTTTACTACGCACTCATCTCGGGCCCCGGTCGGTCGAGCGAGAAAGTTAAGGCACTCGTGCACGACACGAATGTAGAATAATTTCAGTGTCCACTAACTGTACTACTTGTTTATTTTTTTTTAATAAAATGTCCGGGAATATTATAAGCATTTACAGAAAACGAAAACTATTGGCTTTTTGCGACTGGTGCTTTTTGCGGTTCTTATTAGAATATGGAACTAAAAATTACAGACCTTAAAAATGGGTGTTTTGTATACTACTCGGTATTTTTTTATGGAATAGGATTACCGTCGACCGTAGATTCGCAACACCAGGGGGTATGAGTCTCCGGTATCATCACTCACTCGGTGATACACAGCGCAAGCGTTGTTTCACACCGGTTTTCTGTGAGGCCGTGGTATCACTCCGGTCGAGTCGTCTCATTCGTACCGAAGCGTGGCTCTTAAAAGATCTAAAGTGGTCAAGTGGTGGTGGTGTTTCTTTTCTTAAAGCCAAGATAATACCCTAAGCTGTATGTAATGTCTTATTCTGTAGTAGGCAGATATACTTTGCACATAGTATTTTTGTCAATAGTTTGATCTGAAAATAGCGCGGGCCACCGAAGTACAACACTATAACAAGTGTTATGTAGTCACTGAACGCATTAACTTCTTTTTAGTAAAATCGCTACTCGAGTCAAGTGTCTTCTGCGATTTGTCTTTTTGTCAAATTTACCTTGAAGTAGGAAAAACTATCTACCGAACGAATCAAATATGAGAATCAGATTGAAGCTGTTCGGTCCGTCAGATTGCTATATTCGAGAAAGCTTGATCAAGTTTTTTATAAATTTGAAATTAATTATATAAGCTCCTTTTTTTTTAAAAGTGTGGCAAACTGTTACTGGTTACTAGAAGCTGCATCAGGACAGTGATATCCATCGCCATGTTTTCTACTGCGCTGAGTGTTATAGGCTCAAACCCACGAATTCAGGAAATACCAATTTTTGTGATTTACTTGTTATTCTGAATATGAGTGTTCCTGAAGTTCCTACTATGTATGTTTGCCTCCCGCAGCGCAGTATATAGTTCCTAATGCGACTATATAGCCTTTTGAAAATAAAAAGAAAAAATAATATTATGGATATCCAAAATATACTTTTAATGTTATTAATTAAAACTAAATTTCTAGTGTCACCATGTAAAACATTTATCTTTTAATGTAACTTTTTTCACTTGATAACAATCAGCGTCTTGTTGACAACGATCAGTGAAATTATTCTCGTGGCAAGCGCCGGCTAAATGAAAAACTGTATCACTGTAGAAAATCACATAGCGGAATGGCATAGAGAGTGAAAACGAATCTACTGTGAATAAAATGACCAATTTATCTAGACCCCAATCACATCGTTATGTTCAACTGATTTAGTTTAATGTCGACATATATTGGGAGATAGGGAGCTCTCCTTAACTGGCTGAAATTTATGTTTATCATTGGGTCGCCTTCAATACGTCCATATAGTGATACGGAAGTAAGTTTGGCTCCATGCGATGTATGGATCTTATTCCGCTGGTTATAAAGTGGTTGATATTGCTGTAATTTCGTTTGTTTGAGACTAATACATAGTGTACTATAATACATTTTGGGTCTTTTATTCTGTGGAAATAATTGTAGCTGATTTTATGCTAACAAAAATTTTATGTGAAATTGAGGCATAACTGTAAACGAATACGACACAGTAAATATTTTTTTTGTAAACATTAAATCAATGGAAATGGCAATTATCTACTTTTATTACTATTTTGCTTAGTGAACATAAAGTGTAGTTAAAATTCACATCATCTCTCCCCAGTGTCATTACAAAGATTGTTTAGAGGCATACACAAAAGAAAATGAAAAAGTGCATGTAATTATTTGCGGTCATATTTTTATCCCAGGAAATTTCTCAAGAGCAAAATTGAAGTATATTTCACTTGATAAGCTGATGAAGAAATGAACCCGACACTGCAACTTGACGCGTTAATTAAAATAGACGTACATTAAATTTAAAAATAATTAAGCTGACCTCCCAATTTGGTATAAATATCACACAGGCAATTAAACGGGCTGGTGACTGCGCGGACGCAAGCGGCCGCAGTACCCGCGTCTTCCGCGCACCTCATTATTTCGGTATCTGCTCTTGTTTTGCAACTCCAGCAACTTTTTTACTTATTACCGAATGCATATTTTAAATGTGCTGAGGACAGTTTTATATTTACGTTAACGTATAGTAGGACACTTACAATGTATTAAGAGTTGGTTCATAGTATATGCATGATTGTGCATAAAATTTGGTCAAGTATAATCACTGTTATATTTTTTGAAAAAAACTTCATTAGAATAACTGCAAAAGAAAGAGCAGTTAATGACGTTGTTCTGAACATAGTAGTTATTTTTTATTAATATTTTAATTAAACAACTTCGTGTCTTTTCATTCTGTCTCCTTGTATACCAAATTCAATTTTTGTTTTGAAATATTGATTTGCTAGAAGTGTTCATTACATTGAATGTGACAAATCTTTAATGATAGAGTAACCGTGCCAGATAGTCAATTTGACGTGATTAGGATATGCCTATTAATTTGAGGTTCCGGTATTCTGCGTATAAATCTCGTTTCTTGCTTAAAACTGGTATAAAATTTCCAAACTGATTCGTTTTTAGGTCTGTTCCTCTGCACGCTTATTGTTGCTAAGTAATGTGGAAAAATATTTGTTTAGAATCACGTAAAGCTGCCCTGTCTGACACTAGACGTGGAATATGGTGTATAGGAAAAACTTAATTTTGATTTTCCGGAATAAAGTCATGTCATCAAATCGCGATGCTTTAGATAAATAAATAAATAAATATTTCGGACAGTTAACACACAACGCCATCTAGTCCCAAACTAAGTAGAGCTTGTATTATGAGTATTAGACAACTAATATAAATACATATATACTTTTTTTTGTAAATACATACACATTATACATAGAAACACCCAGATGCAATTGGACTATTGGTCTAGTCGTTAGTGGACCTAACTGCTAAGCCAGAAGTTGTGAACACGATAATTTTTTGTGTGTCTGAGTGTAATGTGCATGTCTTTAGAAATATATAAGTATGTTTTTCAGCAGTATGGTTAACATAGCATAGGTTTGCGTAGTTTGAGATCAGACTGCCGTATATGAGATGTGAAAAAGAAAATGTATTGGTTCAGCTAGCCGAGATTCCTGAGCTACCCAATCAGATTACTTGTTACTAAACCGCATAGTTTACAGTTTAGTATAGTTTAAAGTTTACAGGCTAAACTTATATATAGAAAATTTAGTTTTCAAATCAACACGAAATTAAAATAAAGTTTTCAAAATAGGAATTCTAACTAAAGTGGAATTTTACATAATAGTGCAAAACGGAAAACTTGTTGCTCTCGCGTTGTATTTATAATGGAACCAGTGACGAGTCACCATGTCGCCCATCTAGACCGGCCATCACGGATTCCGTACATGGATTTCAATTAATTTTATTACCATTTCGCACTTATCCAGTAGACAAGCTATTATATAAAAGGTGCCTTCGCGGTGTTAAGAGAGTGTAATGGTAATTGATATTATGTTGCGATACATTTTACTATTTTGCTTCAATACTGTGTATTTTTGCTTAAGAAGAGCTTACATTCCAACACTTTCTATGAGAATAATCAAGAGTTTTAAATTTTATTTACTTTTCCCCTTAGTATATAGGCAATTTTAAGGCAAGTTATTTTGTGAAAAATATATAAAATCGACCTCTTTCTATCTTGTCAAAAGTCTTTATAATTTTAATTAATTATAATAATGAGCAGTTAATTTAAATTATTAAGTCATTTTTGTATTATTCAACTAACGAAACAACACAATCTATTGTTTATTTGACACTTCGCCTTCAGTGAAAAGAAAAAGGCAAGATTTATATTTGTTTAGGCCAAAACATTTTTAAGACCCTTTCGAACTGTGTTCTTAAAACAAGAGGGAACCCCGATGGATAAGGCTGGTCGTCGGCGGTAAGTATCACGTATATGTGCTGTATAATTTAGTAATACTGGACGACATTATGCACAATAGTGTTGACGCTTATCGTCACGGCTACCGTGCAATTATCGATGCTCGATGTACTTATATTTATACTCCCGGTCGTTAAATGAGCCTATAGGATTCACGATTTGCGTTCACATTAAAATGATGGATAACATCGTCCATCGCCGAAATTACTTGATAATCGAGTTTATTTCGTTATATCGATAATTACAGAGGCCGTTGCCTGCGGCAATCAGATTTAATTTGTTTATTACGATTTATGAATATAAAAACATTTGATAAGTCCGTGTTATCACGTAGTCTTAAACTGTTGGCAGCTACTGCTATATTAATATGCAATTATTGGAATAGGCGAGTGAATAATGTCGGTGGTCTCGTATCCAGAAACGCCTACACGCTACAAAATAACTGCTGCTCGTAGAACTGATTCTTTTAGAATTAAATTACTGACTAATATTTATGAGTTGTTAGTTAGAGATGTTAGTTGTCAAAAGTGAGATATCAATATCACTTCCGCGTTAAGTGTTGTAGGTTCTATCGATTCTGATTTGTTATTGGTTTCCTAATAAGGTTTTTTTTTCAAAAAAACGATAAAACGAAATTAATAAAAGAAGAGCTTAATTTCTTAAAAATGATATTTACTTAAATATTATTTTAAGTAAACATAATTTTTAAGAAAAAAGTTCAATCAGTTTAGAAGTACTTCTAATATCATAACAACTTTGTTCTGTGGAAACAACAGTAGTCACACAATTTTAAAACTTTTACGATTTATATTACACTTAATTCGTCAAATTCAATTTATTTGTAGTTTACAACATTTATGTAATACAACGATATTTTTCATTTAATATTGGCCACAAGGTGGTACAGATACATAAATATATAAATATAATTTATAATGTGTTATTTGTTTGTGTTGATATAGGAAGTGTAGAATAGGAATGATTGCTTCCAAATGTAAATAATACGTGTGTAAGTAATAAATTTATAAAAATTGGAAAAAAATTGAGTGTCTGTTAGTAATATTAAAATAAGTTACGGTTATTTGTAAAGTGTACATAAACCATTTTCTTTTTCCATTTTTGTATGTTTGCCTGGGCCTATTATGACAAGGCTTTCACTGGCAGATAGCTGACGTAATAAGTAGTAAATTAGGTTACTTATTTCAGACTAACTTTGCCCCACGGCACGATCGCCGCTGGGCTCAGCTAGTACTATATAATATGATAAGAACTATCTATACCGACTGCATCTTAAGAAACCACCAAGGAATAAAATTCTGAGTAACAACAACAGTGTTAACAGAAAGAAACTTGGAACTTACTTTATATTGATCCATCTAGATAGCGTGGGTACTATTGGCTAAAGCTCAATGATACAGATTCATTATTTTTATTTATGAGTCTTAAAAATTACTATGGGTAGCAGCGTATGGAGCAATTTATGTCTAGCATTGGACAACAAAAGGCTGTTGATAATTCTGATTTATTTTGAACAAATTACTCAGGGACTTTATAAAAAAATAGCGATCATTACCGTGCCTATATCTAGTCTGCTGTAGCGATAAGCAAGTTAGCGAGTTTATTAGCAAACGACCGTACTACTCTGTAATTAATTTATCTCGTCCTCATCAAAATATCTCCACGAGGCATGAAGTCCTGACCAAAGAGGGGCAGATCGCCTTAACGGGTTTGGTAGCAACACTATGATATGGTGTACGTGGCTGCGTATCACAATCCCAATAATTTACTATGGATGGACATAGTTCTATAAAATTGATAACACTTTACCCCAAATGCCAATCGTATTATTCCTAACAATCAAATCTGCACCTACGCATTAAAAAACATATGATAACCAGAATCGGCGAAAATTACCAAAGAAACAAGAATAATGTATAAGGATTTTGAGAGAGGTGATTAATATAGTAATTTTATCTAGTTAGGTAAAATTGTTTAAAGATAACTCGTACATCGATTAAAGCAAAAACTAAAGTATTATATTAATTAAGATACATTCTTGGATTTGACATGTAACCCGTGTATAGAGGAAATGTTCAATTTAGTAAACTTTGGCCGTTAATTGGGTGTGTGGAGCGACCAAAATTTTCATATCAGTCATTTACACAACCTCACGATCGCATGTCTGTGAGGTGTAAATATAAGTACAGGGTACCAGCCTCGCCAATAACGCGACAGCCTAATGGATTGCTACGCATTTTGGAGCAAAACGCAATTCAAGTTAAGCGATTCGACATAGTATTAACAGTTTCTTATAAAATTGAACAAGGATATCTGTATTAATTTCTAGTGCGAATTTCAAATTAATGACGACTAAACAGTTTATAGTAGTAATAATAATGTTCTCTTAGCTGATTACGGCCACGGTGGCCAGTCTCAACGGAGACCAGCCAACTACACAGGAAATATTTTAGCGCACATGTCTGTGCGCAAACACAGGTGCACTCTCTGTTCTCTCTCTTTTATAATCCGATGGGACGGTTCACCGACACGATCGGGGAGAGATGAGGCGCGGGACCGACAAATTTACATGCTCTTTAAAGCACAGTTTTCAGACCCCAACTTCCAAACTCCGAGCAGTTATTAAGTATTTCTATAATCAGAAAAACTCAATAAAACCGATCCGGGATTCGAACCCAAGACCTCTTGTTCCGCAAATGCATGCGTCAACCGCTAGACCAACGATGCAGTTAATAGTAATAGTAGTTTGTAGGTAATATTAAAAAAGAACGAATGAAGTTTCTCATATATGTGAAATTAAAAACAGATCGTAGGAACAACCCCGCCTTAAACAAGATTGTGCTTCAGGAGCATTGTAGTCCTATTATGATTAATAGGTCGAAACTACTTCATTACATATAATTTAAACTCAAATTAAGACTTTTATTAAGCCATAAACCTTTATAAATAGCCTTATATATAAATATATTTTGAACATAAAAATAATTTAATTCATAAAAGTTTCAATGATCATGTTTGATTATGCATCTATCATATTGAAGGCGTCAGTAAACTAAATGAAGAAATAAATCAAACACTATTTAAATAATATCAATATACTGATTACTTCATGTCCATTTTAATTCATAAACAACTTATTAACATATTGATAAACCTTGATGAGGGTTGCGTAGATTCGCATGTCAAATGACGCCAATGAATCTATGCGACAACTACACTACTTGAATAATAAGTAAAAGATGAATATTGCGCAATGTAAAGCCGCCTTACATTATATTTCCAATTTTTAAGAAGGTTTTTCATTTTAAGTATCAGTTTCTGTTTATATGAGAACAAACAAAAGTCATTTCGGTTTTAGAGTCCCATTTCTTGTTCAATGCTGTTTGAAACCTTACCTCAAATGGGATGATATAAGTATCCCTTAGCCAACAGCTTATAATTACGGCCATCAAAATTAAGAAATAGAAACAAATACTTGGCAGTGTATTGTCTCAATAGCTGCACTTAGTTATTCTTGCGTTGTAAATTAGCTATATTTTTAATGGAGAAAGTCGGCTAAGAATCTCCGGGTTACGGCATGCCACCACGACAAACTGAACCTGGCTAGTATAATGGCTGCAAATTACGGCTAAACTCTCATCTGGCACAGCTCGAGGTGGATCTTGAGACATCTAAGGGTTATGTGAAGTCCGAAGAGAGGGGGAGGACATTATAACCCTCGATTCAGGCCATCTCATGTACTTCCGTAAGGGAGACCAAAAATCTCAAGGAGGCGTTGAGTTTCTGGTTAATAAGTCCCTTTCCAGCATCTTTAAGGAAATGTCTAGTGTTTCGAACGGGGTAGCGTACCTCATTGTCAAGCTCACGATGATGAAGTTGTATTTGATATGTATTTGAATATTTTTTGCATTTCTAATTAATTTGATTAATTTGTACAGATTTGTGTGTAATTATCTTGTTGCATACATACAGTGGTAAACAAGAATTTCAATTATTTGATTTCGTTAATTTACTATAAAGGCGTTTAAAGACAAAGAAGTTTGTACGTGGAAATTTACTACAAGTTAGCTGTTATTTTCACTAATATGTTCAAACTACCACAATAAATTTGGTATTCTACTGACAAATAACAATCAGTGTTTATTATTGTGGACGCGTCCTAATATTTTTGTGACAAATTAGAGTGGGTGTTGGGCCTGTTTCATCAGTTGACCTTGCTTTCTGTTAATTAGGCACGTCCACGTCGCTAAGCACCGTGATGGATCGGTCACCTGCACTTACAAGGAAACACGCATATTGCTAGAAGCGACATTACATTGGTTATTAAATGACATAACAACTAAATCATTTCTGACTTAAAATACTCAGTGCGTTATGAAATTTTTATTATAACTTTTGATTTATACTTTGCCATGTACTTATTTATGTAGGTACAGGATTAAGACTCTGAATATCGCCATTATGTCTGTTTATGTTCGTAAAAAGTTGTCCCTATCTTCTTAAAAATATAAAAGCCAAAATACGAGAAGCTTTTCGCTATCTTATGCAAGTTGAACAAAAGTAGGCATTTTGCTTTTAAATTATTACTACATGCTACCTGGTAACATAAAACTTTAACAGACAAAAAAGAATTAACAATCGCTCACATGTATATTATTATGGCCGCGATCTTAATAATCAGATGACAGCTGTTCTGGCATGGTGATCGATCAATAAGGATCAGTCAAGTGATCATTACGGCGGTCAGATAAAAAAAGAAGAATATTTTTAAACATGTCGCCTTCTAAGTTCTCTATAGCTTTGTCTTTGAATAACCGCACCGTACGCTCACAAAAATCACGCAACTGACCACAGACAGGTTGATTTCAATGGTTACATCTTATCTGCTCCGAAAGTACATGGCCCCGTCCGCCGTCTAACATCTAGGCGACCTTAAAATAATATTTTTGGAACGGTCTACATAGTCATTTTCAGTTATGTAATGTTTTATTGGCTGTAATTTAGTAATTTCGGACTGTCTGACTACAATAGGCTACTGTGCTGAGTGTAGGCATCAAAATTGTGATTTTTTAAGCATGACTATTGCTCTGAACCTAAAAAGCTTTATTGTAAGCTTATAGTTAGAAATGTAGATAGACGAGAGGAGTTGATTCAGCTGGTGATTTTACGTTTGTTATCTATTTATCATTATAACTTGTATTAAGTATGTGATTAGTTAAATACTAAAATTCCAAAATTAATACTGTTAATAATTGATTTCTTTACCTTATTATTACCACCGAAAAATCCTTAATAATTTCAACTCTCATCAATCCCAATAATTGACTATGGTGGTGTATGTTACTTCGACCTGAATGCAGATCTCCTCAATAAACTAGATCGTCTTCTCAATAACCGCATTCGATTCATTTTTAATCCTCGGAAGTACGACCATGTGTCAGCTTTACGTTCCCAACTAAAACCGCTACCTATCCGCCTGCTTTTCATTTCTTAACTCACCATTTGCTCCTACATACCTTGCTTCATACTTTCGTTACCTGTTCTCTAATAATGACAGAAATCTTCATTCAGAAAATAATCTGCTCCTTTTATGTCCTTCTCACAATGCCCTCAAACCATTTTACTTTCAAAAAAAAGTTACTCGATCTCTTACTCAGTGAAACGGCAAAAAGTACCAAGTGTAAATAAATAAATAAGTGTAAATAAAATAAACAAAATAGCTGAACTTCAACTCGTAATATTTTTTTAATTTAAAAATTTTATGCACTAAACATCGGCGGACTTAATGCCCAGGGTATTCTCTTCCAGTCAATCTTCGGGTGGTGTAGAAATGGTGTGAGGTAGGCGCACAGAGGTTTCGTATTACACAAATATAATACAACATAGACACAATATTTAGGCTTATACATATACAAACACAACACTACACATCACGAATACATATATAGGTACATACATATAAACATACACATATACATCACATCTATACACTATGAATACCGGAATTTGGGGTGTGCTGTGGATGAGATAGTACTGCCAGTTCGTTTAGAAGGAGTTTGTGTACTTTCTTTTTGAATGTAAAACGGGTTATGGATTTCCTGATTTCGAGCGGGAGCACATTCCAGAGGAGTACTGCTTGCACAAAAACACGAACTGTTCATGAAGTCAGAGTTATGGGAGGGACAAGAGAGAAGCAGATTATTAACTGAGTGAAGATTTCTATCGTGGTTAGAGTATAGGTACTGAAGGTACGAAGCAAGGTAAGTAGGTGAATATTGAGAATTAAGAAATGAGAATAGTGAGGTAAGTGCACGCTGATTGCACCATAGGCGAATAGGTAACCATTTTAACTGAGAACGAAAAGCAGACACATGGTCATACTTCCGAAGATTGAAAATAAATCGAATGCAGTTATTGAGAAGGCGGTCTAGTTAATTAAGGAGGTCTGCATTCAGGTCGAAGTAACATGCATCACCATAGTCGTATATTAGCATTATTAAGGTTTGCATAAGTGGAATTTTAGTTTTTGGAGGCAAGAAATTCTTGAGACGATACAGCAATCGTAGATTTCCCATTACTTTCTGACTCACGCTGGTAACCTGAGCTCGCCAATCGAGGGATGAGTCGACATGTAAATCCAAATCTTTGATTGCAGAGCTGAATGGAATAACTGAAAAATAGATAATCTATTTTTCTTGAGAGAAACACTTCGAGTTTTGTAAACAAAATAATAACAATGCAAATAATGATTTGTTTAAGAGTTTATTGTTTAAAATAGTATTACCAATAAAACAAACATAAAAATTAACACATCAAGCAACTTTCGTTCAGTGTATTTATACGTAAACCTGCTGTATTACAGTAAGCCAAACAATGACAGTTCAGCTTAATTTGGATTCGATTAGTTAAAAAAAAAGAATTATGATTCAGACAATCTCTGAGTTGTAATAATTACCAGACAGTTTTATATACGATTGTATTTAAGCAAAGCAAGTTTAACATTGAATAAATACAAAATGTAGGTCAACTATTAACGAAACAACAGCTGTCTACTAATAATTGCTTTCTCCTTTGCATCACAAGCAATTTGCGTGCCAACAAAAATTACTGTACAAAAACGTGGTAGCGATCGACCACAAAAGTGACTAGCTAAAGATATCGGTAGTTTTTCAATAAGCAATAAATAATGCAACGCAACGGTGGCACGCGCGGTCGCTAACAAGGCGCCCGCGCACCCCGCGCCTGCGCAGTCGCCGTGCCATCGTTGTGCAACTGCCCCACCCTGCTCTGGCACTTTGTGGCCCAAGTTGATCACGGTCTTAGACGCGGGGAGTATTATTGTATATTTAACTTTATTGTCCATATTAATTTTAAGAAGAATAAATGTATATGAACATGTATAACTAGAAAATAGTTAAGTAAAATTGAAATACTATAGCATAATTATCAGACATGTACAAGATTTTGATAATTCGTGAGTTGATAACAGTAGAAATGTATTTTTTTTGTAATAATGACAACGCCCGCCATAGTAATATATCCTTTGTTCATTGGTGATCAATGTGTTTTTCTTCGTAATCATCATTTTTTTTTAGAAATAATTTATATTACTTATATCATTATGCATTCAACATCATTATAACAATTCTTTATATCCTATTTCCGTATAGATTTTAATAAACATATCTATCTATCTATATTAAGACGTATTTATCAAATGTAGTCTTACTAATTTGACCAAATAAGGAGAACTTTAAAAAAATGTCATAAACCATACTATCACTTAATTTTTAATTGATTTTACATTATTTATTATATTATTATTTTGGTGCGTTTCATCATCATGTTGTACTACAAAAAACTTTTTGGCTGTAGATTAAACTATTTTGTTATAAAAGAAATCCGTGTCTATTCGGTATTCAATTGGTATGTAAACTTATTTAGTAGGCACTATATTAAGACTTCTTTTAATTGGGCCAGCTCCTTAGTGATACCGTTCTTGTCTGACTCCTGTGTCCACAGTTTGCTATACACTATATAAGTTAACTACGTCGGCCACTTTCTGTATCTATTAGATCGCTGAAACATGTGTCTGTACTATGAAATAAAAACAATAGCAAATCTTATGCTAAAACGGTCATTGAAAAATATATTTTACAAGTATTACGTCCTCAAAATCGATTTTAACTTTCTAATGTATATGTGTTTAAGATTTTTATGGTCTAATAATATTATCCTGTAAACTACATTTTTGTGGTGTTTTTGAGTAGGAAATATAGCCCTTAAAACGCGAATGAAATCATAAAGATCAGAATTCAATTCATTTTTTAATGACATTCAAGATATTCTAATACGCGTTACGATAAAATGTACATTTTTTGATTAGGAATGGATGTAGTTAGAAACATTTCTTTTAATTAGGGTTGTACATGTCAAAAGTAGGTAATACAAATAAATAGTTTGACGGCACTTCACAAACAATACATACTTAAACGCATTTAGTTAAAATACCTACTACTACCTTATTTAGGTATGCGTTTGGCATTCAATCGATGTGATTATATCAATAAATTCAATAGTTTGCCAATGTAACGGTCTGGGCGGTTACATTTGTCGCAAATTAATGGCAATAAAGCATAATCATATTGTAAACGGTGTTCGTGAGGCAGCACCAGCGTTGCCCCTGGCACTCTGCAATACAACATGGCGCTCGACTTTAATCGTATTTAGTGTTTTTGTATCTATTTTTTGTTCAGACACGCCTAATTTTTTTTCGATGTGTCGTTTGTCCGGATTCCAAGAATCATAGTTACGTAGTATTTAGTATATTTTTTGCTAGTCATAGAGATATTAAAGTTATAAAATTGTCATCATTAGTTATGACCTAATATATATATATATATATGTATGCTATGTATATGAAATATAATACTTTATGTATGCTGAAAGTTTTTATGTCCATGTGCTCAACCGAGAAAAAAACTAACACCAAGTATGTAGTTTTGAATTTTAAATAGTTTAAGATTATATAGGTTTTGGGAGCTTGCTTTGACATAGTATAAAGTGCGTTTAAATTTGGAATACAAAATTAAGTTAATCTAGCTGACCCACGCAACTTCGCTTGCATCTCTTTTCAATGGTGCTCCTAGAGGTCATGGCGTGATGTTATAGCCTTTCTCTCTATCTAAAACTAAACGAATAGCTGAAATTTGTCAGCCACGTGTGATACCGGAACCACGAGAAATGGATTTATTTCAATATTGTATATAGATAATGTATCATTTAATTTATTGATAACACTTTGTTTTGACTTTATGTCGCAAGATTTTAGCAACAAAACAATTGGTTTCTTCTCTAAGAATCAAGGTAAAGTTTTCAAATATTCTATTGCAGCTTGCATAATAATTCTTAAGTAAACATGAAAGCATATTCAAATTTAAATTAATCAGGTGACGTGTTTGCTAGTTTGCTAGTTATATCACTAAACTAAATTACTTTGTGCAATATATGCCTGAATGCTTTGAACTCATGATTTTTAAGTACATAATCTATCGCATTAACTGTGGGGAGTGCTCGAGGAATAGTTGGACTGATTCCTGCCGCCTCTTTCAGCTATCGTTCTACGCGACAGAAGTTTCATCCCCATCATTAAGATGGTTGGCAGTCCACAACTGTGCGATTCTCTAAAAACTTCCTGCCACGCATAACAAAAATTGTGGAATGAACTGTCGCCAGTGGTTTTCCCGGACCAATACAACCATTAAACCTTCAAGAGCGTACTCCCTCTTAAAATGCTGGCAACGCACTTGTGACGCCTCTTGTGTTGCGGATGTCTATGGGCGGCGGTAATCGCTTACCATCAGGCGATACGTATGCACCTTGGCTCCTACCCCATAAAATAATATTAATAATATTTACATACATTTGCTAGCTGACCCACACAACTTCGTCTGCGTTACTTTTCTATCACGCTCTGCTCGTAATGGTGTAAGTGTGGTCTTACCTATCCTGTCATAGGCACCGTTATCTTAGTTCTAAAACCACGCATTGTTAAGGAATGATAATACCAAAAAGTGTTTATAAATGTTTAAACTGATATTTTTAATGTATTCTGTATGGTATCTATAAGCTCCAGTGTCTCAACAATTTAGACTGAGCTTTTGTTAGTATGGTTAGATCTCTATGTTCTGCCTTCGATTATATATGTACGACTTTTGTAGCATTTATTAAAGTACATATGGTATAATATTTTTTTCTTTATTAATTAGGTTCTTTAGCGCAAATTTTCGCCTATTGTTTATCGAGGTTAAATTTAGTTATATAAGGTATAAATAAAATAAAAATGCAGCGGTAAAAGTTTATTGTTATTTATTTCATTTTGACAAGGTAATCGGTGACCTTTGAACGACTAAAAGGTATCAAAAATACAAAACGATATAGGTAATAATCTCTATAAATTATATTCTAATCATAAGTTAAATAGCATCTCTTATGCGATTCGGACATGAATTTGGTATGAGTATACTATAATAGACATTCATACTCAGGGTAACATAGACTCGATAAGAGTTAGCCTAAGAAAGCATATCCACAATATTTAATGACTTCAAAAACAGAGTGAAGAACATGTGAATGTTCTACGACACTTTTTTTACCATACTTGTGAAAAAGTAAAAGAGAAATTACACAGATACTGCTAAACATGTGATGATTTACACACATGTGGGAGAGTCTTTAATCTAACTCTAACGAGTCGAGCTATATTTTAAGACAATTTGACTTGCATGGTTAGAAGAGACAGCCTATTCTTGGCTTATTATAGCTCAATTTTGCGCATATATATATATTGTTTTACATTTTTAGTATTCATGAAGTACTTGTACTCTAGAGTGGTGTTGTAAAGTACATAGGATTATGGATGTTCTCTTGACTACAGCTGATAGTCGTAAGAAGTTATTTCAGGCTATATATAAAAAATACAATCAGAATTACGCTCGCAACAAAACAGAGATCTATCTATACTTACAGGAACGTTTACAATATTTGCTCGAGATATTTATGTCTTTATCAGATAAAGTATTTTTAATTGTTGTCCAGTAATAAATTAAATCACAGATTTGTATTTATATTAATTTAGTAATAAAAGCCGAATGACAGGTTTTAATAACATTCTGTAGTAATCTCTAACATCTGTATAAGTTCTAATTAAAATCTCAATACAATGATAATAAAACATATAATTGCGTAATATTTTAAAACTTAACAATCAGCGCTCTAAGAATTCCGCAAGACTTAAAAATCTACGGTCCGCGCTCAAAACGAAAATAATTTACGCAACATTTAGTATATATATATGGAAATATAAATTTTGACAGATTACATAATTTTTAAAATAACTTTTCTAACATTTCGTATAAAATATTTAATAATATCTTCAATAAGCAACAAGTTATATTTTTATTGGTAACCGGCGTTTCCTCTCAGACTAATAATACTAATTATTTTACATCAAATAAAGCAAAATTTACAAAAAAGTAGAAATAAAGAAACTACTTACATCCATACAACATGTCATATAGCGTCAACTATAGTAGCGAACACTCTCTGAATACCTAAAAATAATTGTCTAGTTATGTCTTCTACGACAAGTAATATATTATATATACGTACAAATACATTTTTCGTATAACTATCGGTAGAGAAAATTCGGTACGCGTCTAACTACATACGCTACACTAACTTAGTATTTACATTAAGTACACGAGAGTCAATATCACTTTATTTATATTACTAATCCTAATAGCCGACTTGGTGGCAAGTATATTAATTTACTTTCACTCGTTTGCGCCAATTCAATGTGCCTACAGCGGTAACAATAAAATTTATTTACAAAATAACTGACGTCTTCGTTTTGATTGTACTGGGTATGTTCTGGTTAAGATGTATGTGGTGCCTGCTCCATAATTTATGAAAATGCTCTGAATTTATTGGCAAAATTAGTAAGTACATTATCTATTGAAATAACAGTAGTTGGCGCTTATGTAATAAAGAGAACTAAACAAGGAATTCACAAATATAAAATTTGTATAAAGTACACAAAAGTCATTTGGATGCATCGACCAGATTATTGTTACTGTGAATATGGTCTGCACGGTTCACTATCAGGTGTGATCTGCGGCACTCGCTGTGGCAGCCGCAGCGCGTCGTCCAGGCGCTACGCGGCCCATGAATGACCTTATTTCTTCGAAATAGGTTTCATCTGGAGACCTTCGACGGCTGTCATCTCCATTCTCTGCTTCATGTTTTTTGAGGTGCCTATCAAGGTTTGTCTGTTGACCAAAGCAACGGTCACAATGACGACATCGAAACGGCCTTTCTTTGTTATGAATGTTCCTCACATGCCGTTGCAAATTCGATGATATTGAAAAAGAACGTTCACAATATTTACAGCGATAAGGTTGTTCTCCTGTATGCGTTCTTAAGTGCCGCGTAAGATTGGCGCTGCGGGGAAATGCCTTGCCGCAGTAAGAACATGTATATCGATCTCTAGCTCTTGGTGCTCCGGGACTCGGAGGCACAGGGGGAGCTCGTGGTGCACCAGGGCTAAGTAGGGTGGCTGCCGCTGCAGGTAAGAAAGGGTATCGACCAAATGATGCTGGTAGCGCAAGTGGCAATCGTCGACAGAACTGTAGTAATGCTGGATGAGCAGGATGGGCAGGATGAGTAGGATGCGGTGGTGGTGACGGCACAATCAAGTTGCAGTTTTCATCTTCTAGTCGGTGCGGGCGTTTATGAGTAACTCGCAGATCAAGGGGCTCGTCGGCACGGGGTGAGCTGAGCGGACTTGGGTGGCGCTCATGTGGTGACACCGGCGGGGAGGCTAGGCGGCGCGGCGCCGCGTGCTTTTCGCGCATGGCGGCCGCCGCGCACGCGCTCATCGGGCTCGTGCGCAACCGACCTGAAACAATTAAACAATTTAGTGTTATGTTTTATTGTAGTGACTATTTTCATTGCTACAAATATTCTTAAATTTGTTTGTCAATGGCTATAGAAAAACATGATGACCAACAAATGCCACAATACACTGAGTAGTCAATTTGTACCTATATTTCAATAGTGACGCTGCCAGTTTAACGATAAACTTTGCCCCGATGTGCTCAGCGTTGTCCTCTAGACACCAGTATGCTAAAACTTGTATAAATGTTACGAAATGACGCGATCAGTGCAGCGGGGGTGGCCGGCTGATCGATGTCAACTCCTACGCTTGCCTTCGACGCACGCCCACTGGTTTGCGACATCGGTAACTGGAGCACTTGCTACCGAAACTACTTACTTTTTTTTGTTAATTATTAATACCTGTATAAAGTCAATATATTGCGCTCGGTCCGAGCTGCTTATGGAAGAGTTGCGAATGCAATCAGGTGACTAGAGTTGACGTCTATGTAACCAGTCGGTTTATATGTTCAACAAATTTTGATGTACCAAGATATATCGTGACTGCTTATAATATACCTATATATTTTTTTCAAGTATTATGTATCTTTCCCAATGGCTACCTCAAGCTGCCGTGTAAAAGTGAAATCAAATCATGAATTGATGTGAAAGATCTAAATGGCGTTAAAGTGCCTTCCTTTCGCTATTTCGTGCTTCGGCCCACGTTGTATCGTAACAGATAGTGTTATATCAAAAATAATATCCGCACTGATAATCGTGCTACAATAAATTGGACAACTTCATTGTGAAGATTGATCGGCGCACGCCATCACCCACGTACCGTCACGCGCATTGTTGGCGTGCGCCTGTATCGCCGCTCAGCTGCAATGCAACGATATAGTAACATGTTGAATTACATTATGTTATCATTACAACTTGTTACTGTGATCTATCATAGTTTTAGTTTCAATGGAGTGTAACTGCTTTGATTGAAGACATTATTACAATACGCTTTCCGTTTTACATAGACAGTATGACAAGTTAGTATCTAAATTCAATTCATTCATTCTCTTGATTTCCAATATTTAATATTATTGATGCTATTATTATAAATAAAAAAGAAAATGTTAAAACTCCTAATAGTGCAGCTACAAATTTGTTCGCTCACGCCTACAGTCGACATGCACTAATTTGCACCAAAACGAGCCGACATAAATCCTTTGAACTAGGGTCGGCTATCGACGTCCCGATACCATATATGGCGCGTTCGTGACTCCCCTGCACAATGCTTATGATTTATGGCAAACTCGTAGATACGTTCTTTGAAATGTAAGAATCAGGTAAATAAATATGTATCTATTACGCCGATGATCAATTTCAGTAACGCTACATTTCTAGTTAATTACTACGAATCGTGCAGAGAGCAGTAAGCGATCGTGCTTTACTTAGCGCATGTTTTACAAACTTTCTTGAAGGTGCTTTAACCTTTTTTCCTTTAAGAGCTTAGCTTCCTACTCGTGAATATTGTGTGAGCTTATAATTAGACATTAATTAGTTCTCGATGTTGCTTCGCTAAAGGCTCGTGCTGGCTGTTCGTGGAGAACATGTTTCACGGTAGCAGAACCCTGTGTAACGTTTCGTTAGTGTGTTAGTTCAGTTGGCGCATCTTCGGAGCAGTCACGATGTACTAATTACTTATTAATTAACGATGTTTGGCGGCGGCGTGACGCGCGCACAGGCCCCGCCCACACAGTCGTTATGTATGTTAATGTAAATAGCGTGGCCAATGAGAACCATCACGGCGCGCCGCCTTGTGATATATTAGCATTTGAATCGCTTATTCGTTCCCCGTCGAACGCACTCCACTACTTTTGTGCTATTCCACGCGTTTCAACGTCTCTCCCCACTTGCTTGTTATTCTGTTATGCAAAACTGTAATAAATTACCGCGATTCGTTTTACTATGTGCTATGTATTTCAAATTCCTGCCGTCGAATGCGATAAACTATATTGGCGATAAATTGTTTTATTCAGTCAATAGTAATATAGATAGTGAATGGTGAATAAGATCTTGTATTCGCAATTTGTATGTCTATGTACAGAGAGGATAATGGTTACGAATGTTAAGTCGAGTATGAACAGAGATTGTAAAGTTGTGTAAGGTCGATAATTAGGTTGACTCTATGATGAACTAGTTCGAAGTTTAAATTTCAAATTATTTCATTAAAACTACTTTCTTGGCACATATGCAGTTATAAATGACAAGATGATATTATCATTTAATAATATAAATAATCTCATACTGTAAGTGAATGTTAATATTAATGAAGTTTTAAAATGACCTAAAATTTGCTGAGTAGGTATTACCTTTTTTTCTTTTCTCTTGTAGATGTTTCTCGTACTAGAGTAATATCATTCTGCTAAGGACATGATAATGTGACAAAAATCATGTGTGACTTTGATATTACCCGACCTATTGCTAAAAGGTGAAGTAAATACTCAATACAACGATCTTAATAACCATTATTTTCGACACCATTTCTTTCATTTCATAGATATTCAGCCGTCCCTTTCGAAACGCAATGCTTATTTGCCAATAAGTAATTAAATTTTTAATGAAATATTCAAATTAATTGTTTCGGTCGTTAAATTATCGTAATTTATTAGATACGTATTATTAGGTATGAGTGAGGAGGCGTTCGATATAATCAATCAGGGCTATTAAAGTTGTAGGAAGGTGCATATATATGGGCACGTTCAATAATGTTTACACTACGAGCAGCCAATCGCACTAGTCGCGCATGATCGCCGGCCCGGAACATATTGTGATGTAGCGCCCATTTGTTACGGTACTAATCGTTACCTTCCCATACCTACCTCATATGTAAATATTACATGAACAACTTACTCGTACATATAAAACGTTGCCTAAGTTTCCTTTTGAACAATTTGAATGGTAGCTCAGAAAAAAAAACTAAATAATGTTTTTTCAAAGCCTGCCAAAATAACTCTAGCCAGCCTGATGAAAAGCATGAGTAGAATCCAAAAGTGGGGGTTACCATACTCTAATGCACTGTTTACTAAAATGCCGCAATTATAATATAAAATAGGAATCATTAATGAATCAATCATTATAAATATACGTTAATAAATTAATATAATTTGTTTACTGTACTTAGATACAATGTACCTACATGTTATATTTAATATATTCCTCTTCATGTTAATTATTATTGAGTGATATTAAACTTAATTGATATCGGTGATTAATTGCTATTGCGATATGGAGAAAAAAATAACGACAGAGTTTATGTACGCTATTAATTCACTTCCTTTTACATTATGGTATCATAGTGCAATCGGCGAACAAAAATAACATCATTGCCCAATATAAAGTGTAAGAGTTTCAAGAGAATATTGTCAAAAAAAGCGTGAGCTGAATAACAATAGGTCTACCGTGGGGATTGCACCACGTCGCTATTGCTACCGCGTATCGATAAATTAATGAATAAAAAATTGAATAGCTTCCATAGGTCGCAACACTGCGTAGTCACGAGCAAGTCCTTCGCAATATTGCGATGTAATTCTTAATAAATCATAACCATCGTATCGTAATAAATAAATAAAAACGTGCGAAAGAAACGGCTACTTAAGGCAGTTTATTCATAAATTAATTGTAACATAAGTTTAGGTACTTTCGCTACACAAATAAATAACTACTATTTTCTACGGACGTCCTACCGATTCCATGCCCAAGTATGGATTGGTTTATTTGTGATTCTGTCTATAAAAATATATTCATATGGCAACACTGGCAAAGTTTCAGAAGTATTAAGAGCAGATCTCATAAGTCATGTCTTTAATAGTTGACATTCCTTACGATATTCTTATATGATAGCGGACGTAGCAGATTCACACACACTGCTTGTTTTTAGACGTCACCGTATCGACAACTGCAATCTTTGATTTATTTCCCATCACTATTTTAGGAAACGCGTCGCTTCGATCGCCTTATGGCGATATATGAAGTACTAGCCGACGTATGAAACATAGTACCATAACTATGCATTAAATGGGCCGTGTGTAGATAGATCGATTATATCCGTGGACGTATCATGTCTCGATGCGGTCGATCGTTGCAAAACCAAACCTGCAAATACTAAATCCTTCCGTAGAGCGCACATAACTTACACTGTATTAGGTCATGTTATTTAAAGCTTCTTCATTGAATATTATCTTTTAGATGACGACTAGTTCCTTGCTTGCGCGAATTTATTTAACATTAATGTCTATTAACTAGACGTAGTCGTCGATATACCATTTATTAAGATCGTGATGGAACGCAGTCATAAATATAGGTATCTTTCTTTAGCATACTCAATGGCAGCTTGTAGTTTATTGACAAAGGCCATAGCTTGACCCATGCGTGACAACATAATACGTCGTGGACAAGCTGAGACTAGACTTATCGGATTGCATCTATAGTATTGTTATTAGTCGTACTCGTAAATAAGTTCCAATTCCAAAATTAAGTACTCGAGACCATGTTTAAGTTGTCAGGTATAATAATTATCTAATCCATTACCTAGTAACGATCTAGACCAATCAAATCGGAATTTAGTGTATTTTAGAATAGCTGGTATACACACCTCGTGAATCGATTCTCGCCATTGGGAATTGATTTACCGGGCATGCGCATTTCTAACGATAATGTTGTTTATAAAAGTCGCTATTGCATGTGGGAACCGGAGCGACGTGCATCGTGCGAACCACCGGAAAGTGGTTTTTTTTATATATCTGGACCATATGGTATATTTAGTGCAGTGTTATATGGGCGCTGCACGCAATTACATATATTGAAGTAGATTCTGCGAAGTATAGTGAATTGTAAGAATAGTTCCATTTTGCGATGTCCTGCGATGACTCAACCGTTAAGGCGCGTTCTAGATTTCAATTACTATATTTTATTACTTAAGAATTACTGTGGAACTTATTTCTTCACTTTAGTATAATAGTATCTGATTGGTAAGTACGGATGTTAATAGTTGAAGAAGTAATTACCGGTCTCATTGTTATCAGTCAGCAATCAATTAAAGGAAAATACGAAAAGGAAATGTGGTAGGCAAGTAATTTAGGTAAGTTTGCACAAGTAATGTCTAATGGGTAGTTACGAAATATTTTGGACCTCGAAACCGCCCGAAACATATCCGTAGGCTATAAAAGAGATTTATGGCTGCGAAGGTTGTAAATCATGTACGGTACAGATAAGATAGACACCTCAATTGTACCTCAATAGATTTTGCAAGAAAACATTTAAGCACGCAAGATAATCAATTTTGATTTGACGAAAAATCAATCCCGATTATATCCTGAGTGCATAAAGTTTCACATCGACATATCAACAGCCTTTAAACATTCACTGTTGGACATAGATATTTCTTTAGTAAGTAGGTTTTGGCCTACTGTCTAAAGAACACTCGCTAGAGGAGCCGGTAAAGGGTTTATATCAACTGGGAGGGGTTTGGATGTCGTAATAAAGGCGCTGATTAGCACACTGTGTGGTTTTAGTCGGTGCGATTCCTACACACCGCCCTGCCACACAACCCGATGGGGTGACCACAAGGAAAAATGTATGGTTTTCCCTCTGTTTACAGCGCTGTTGTTCAGCGCAGTATGCTCACGTAGTCGGTTTTTACGATACTTGGGATGATTAAGGGCTGTGACACTCCGTGTTTTTAATCTGTCTGCACGAACATAAAGGTTAATAAGTTTCAGTAAAAAAGGCATTGAAGAGATTACTAAGCTTTCAAAATTTTAAACGTGAAATCAGTTTGAGATAGAAGTATAATGTGAAGTGTGTCAGTAAGAAGTGCAGAAAATTAAAGTGCAGCAATGACTGTTCAACTTATAACGGTAAAGATGAGATGAAAATAGAAATTTTATATTCGACTTTTAATACTCATAACATGATCTTTACTCGCAGTTTCTTCTATCAATAAGTGTTATAACCGTGGTGTGCGTTAAAGTGTAGGTTTATTGGTTAAAATAGTATAAGTAATCATAAAAATCCTTATTCATCTTAATTCTACAAGAGTTTTGCTAGTCAATTGGCTTTGTAACGAGCAACAAAATAAGCTACCGATCAAATTAGTAATATATGATGTAATTGGTATCCATCGGTAGCAAAGTGGTTCTATTTAATTACAAATATCTCGTAAAACTTATGTAGAGAGCGCACGCGCCACATTGCAACATTTGATTACGCGCTAAAGACTAGATCGTTTCACAATGATGTTGAATATTTGTTGAGCCGACATTAAAAACTGGTTCAATACGATGTTATCGGATTTTATCATCCATGTAGAAGATATTGCCATAAATTTATCTCTTCGCTATAATTCAGAGTAGATTAAATACCTGCACAAATGAAATTTTGAGATTGAACGCTCAAAAACGAACCTTCTGATTATTCATGAAGTGCTGTAAAACAAGAAACGTATTGTTTTTACTGTGTAGGATTACTCTGATAAAGAGTTCGTTTCCGCTTACGATATGAGATATTTTTGCCACACTAGTTAAAAAAAACTTTCTTAGGTACGCTCAATATAGGTAAGAAAGCTATTGTGCACAAGTATCACAAATCATCACTATTTTCCGAAGAATTTTTATCATATTTCATCAAAGGAAGTTTTACTTAGTAGTTATATACTGTTTGCTACAGTAAGGTTCGCATACACAATCTTGAATGTAGGCACGTTTGTTAATTGGACTAATCAAAAGTGGTTGCCGACAATTTAATTGTGATAGTATCTGAGTACCTTAATCCCATCCAAGGCAAAATTTTATTTAAATGACCAACCTTGGGCAATTTTCTTATCCCTTATTCCAACAAATTGATTACGAAATTTTCAGACGCAGATAGCAAGCCATTAGGTATTCAGTGCATAACTTCAACAAAATTCTTTGGAGAGACGCGCCGAGATAACAAAACTGGCCTGTCTAATAATTTATAGTTTGCCATTATATTGTACTTTGTATACTGGCTGCATTTCATTTGCATTGGAGATTCGGATTTGCGGTGACATGTCCAGTATTAAAATGATATATCGTGGTTTGATTGCAGCAGGCGCGGGCGCAAGGGACGCGACGAGGTGCGCGCGCACCTCTGGGATAAACCATTACGACGGGTCTTGCAACCTCTAAGGCTTGTTTGACTTTAATGACAGTTATTTACGTTTGTTCCACGAATAAAATGATTATTTCGTGTCATTTAAACTAACCGAACGTAAAGTGTCGCTAGTAACTGTAAAGCGGTCCTATATATTTTATTGATTAAATTTAATTTTATATTTTATAGGTCACTATCGAATGCATTCATTCGTTACTCAATTTAGCATTTTTGTATAACACTACATATATTGATATAAATAAGTTACATACTAAATTTTGTCAAGTATTAAAATAATTATGTTTTTGTACCCAAGTTTAGTGTGACAATAATTAAAAAAATAATGAATAAAATTAGATTCATGCTCATATATTATATCACATTTATATTACTTTCATTAATAATTCTAGATTAAATATATAAAAGAGGAAGGTGACTGACTGACTGACTAAGATACCCAGAGTCAACGCAGAGTCCAAACCGCTGAACCTAGAATCCTGGAATTTTGCCTGTAGATTTTTTAGCATGTAGTATGACCACTAAGAAGGTAATTTTAGAAATACCACCCCTAAGGAGGTAAAATAGGGGACGAAAATATCTACTTCTGCGCGAGCGAAGCCGCGGGCAAAAGCTAGTCCTAAATAAAACTAAAGTAAGAAGTGTGTAAGTAAATTTGTATGTTTATAACAGAAACGTAGTTTTCTCCAGGTTTGATTTACAAAAATAAAAAAGTGAAGTCTGAAAAGAAACGTTAAAACGATTTCTTACTAAATTCCAGCAACTAATCGAGAGCTAGACGATTCTAACGTAACATCGACAAGTTGTACGGAAATCGATACTCCAGTCCTTTGGTACAACGCATACCAGTGCTATAATAATGTTGACTAGTAAAAGTCCTTAGTGCGATTTACACTGAACGACTTTAATATATACGATCTTAGAAATAAATATCGAATTTCAGATTCGTGACCCATAAAATGTAACAGTGTGTTTTTTTTTCAAAACGTTTCAACAGCTTCAGCTGTGTTAGTACCGATTTTTTATGAACTCTTAACGGTTTTTATTATAAGCTACGGCTGCCTCGGTGGCGCAGTGGTAAGTTGTGGTCTCGGGTTCGATTTCCAGGTTGGACCAAATGTTTGTATAACCTGCAAATATATCTTTCGGAGTTTGTGTGCTATCTAAGTATATAATGTATATATTTACTAAAAAGTATATAAGCATTCTATCAGTCAATCTAGCTTTGGTACTGCATACTCGGCTTAGTTCGAAGCAAGACGGTGTTGTGAGTTAAGTGTCCGAAATATTTATTTTTTATTATGAATCATATTGCTTGAGGTAAATTTAATAATATAATAAAAAAAACTTACAAACTTAAATCTAATCAACATCAACTCATGTTAGAACCTTCCACAAAATATTTTATGTATATCATACATGTATGTATATCATACCAGCTTTAAAAAGCAACATTGTCTAAAGTATGTTGTTGTATAGGTGACAATGCGGTAGATTATTATAAAAATACAGGTTTGATTCAAATCATGACGTGCAGTTTTATCACGCCATCTGCTATAAGGAAGTAAAAAAATCAACCTAAAAAATCTAATGGACAATAAACACAACAGGATATAGAAGCAAAATTTAATTAATACGTCATTTATGAATACTCCATATAAAAAATACTGCATTTAGTAATTAATGAACCTTATGACGTATTATAATTGTCTACTACGATAAATGACTGAATGATGTTCTTATCCCATTGGCTATCCCATTTCAAGCTGTTTTATAAATTGTTATACAGTATGCAACCCAGAGAGAGAGAGAGCTCAGTCAGTCCATCTTTTTTTCTCATTCTTTTGTCACAGTCCCATCTGAAAACAATTACATTCTCTAGTAGATTTGGTATTTCGCAGGCAGTTAATAAGAACCAGCAAAAATCATATTTCTTAAAAATTTTTTGCATTCATATAAAAACAGTCGTGTCAGTCGTCCCGAGTAAATACCGTCTCGCCAACGCGTTTCTACCTCGTAGGTGGTCACGCCTTTATCACGGGTACAATACAACTAGAGGGACTAGATGCACTTTATTAGACTTCCTCTTAGTAAATATCGGTCTAAGACGGCCGACCCTATATTTCCATAGCATACCACTCATTGTTACTACGAATCGAAATCTGGCTGAAAAGACAAGAACATCTATTAAAACATAAACATTTCGAGTTGTCTTAGGAAATTGAGTCTTCTATACTGCTAGTATCTCTTTGGTTACTAAAGAGGCTATACGAAATTCAATGAAGTATCGAGAGTTTTTCGATCAATTTAACAGTTCTAGATCTAAAGTCAATGTACGTTTTAGTTCGATCGGTTTGGTAAATAGAAAAATCAATATCAATAGAACGAATGTTTGAATAGTGAATCTTTGGAGATGATAGTTGACTAAATATACAATAAAACCAAAAATAAATTTGTACATCTCTCAGTCTTAAGATAGCAATGAAAGTACACAGTTTTTTTATTAATGTGATATTTTAGTAAATGTAGTTCGATTTTTAGTTAATTTTACACTCAAAATTGCTGGCTAACTGATTAGCTTCATCACAACCTTAGCAAAATAAGGAACAGTGACAGTAATTCCTGTTAGAGATTCGGATAATTATCTGCTATATTACACTTGTGACAAATAAAAGTTACTGATGAATATATGTATTTATATCTGACATATAAATCTGTAACTAAGACTTGTGAAACTGAAATCCGTAGTTATTAGACAGATAAGTTTATGTTACTTTATCAGGGGCGATATCACAAATTTGTGAAACTGGCCTAAAACAACAAACTTAAAAAGATAAGCTTATATATGGTAATGTCTATGGTCATCTTAGAACCAACAGATTGAGTAATAAGCAATTATTCTGATTATCTAACAACAATTTCCGATATATTCCCATCAAAACTTGTACCAAAAATCAAACATCGGTTATTATTTTAATTTGCATGTTGGTATTTGATGTTCAATAATTATGTTTGTAAAGTTGTTCACGTACAAATTATATTTGTTATTCGATGTAAGTTTATGAGATGATACTCTTATGGCGAATATAAAATTTATGGACTTAGTTACGAGAAATTGAGGAGTGTCGTTACTACATTAAACCTAATAAGTGTACCTATAATTCTGATTTTGTAATTTCAATGGTAATTCATTATTATTATTTTTTTATTGTCGAAGATAGTCTTTTTCTTAAAATGTGATTGAAAAGTCGTAAGCATAATTGTTATTTTATTTAATAACTCTACCATCACAATTTTTAAATATTTGACTACTTTTAACACATAATATTGGTCAGTTTATTATGCAGCTTAATAATAATGAGAAATAAGAAAAGTGTTTGGATTATCACATCTACACATAATAATAACCGGCAACTTGATTACTAAAGAAAATTAACGCCTACAAATAATTAGATATTTGATCAGTGAAAGCGAAGCACCGATGTCGTCGAGTCTCCTTCAATTAGGGTTGTCTATAAATTGTAATTTACAATGTACAGCGGTGATGGTGATGGTGATATTAAAAAAAAAAAATCTTTATTTAGAACATTGGGACATTTTACACACAATGCTATCTAGCTTCAAACTAAACCGTGCTTCTATTATGAATAGAACAATTAAGAAAAAAAGAAATAAATTTTTCTAGGGATATTTGTTCCAATTTTAGAACTTAAACTTTAATAAACTCTCTTCTACCGTGAATATTCCATAGATCTTCACCATATTTGCATACTACAAGTAACACGTAAAATATGTATTTAACTAAAAGGCAAGTAATGAAAGAATTTTCAAGGGGTGCATAAAAGATGTTTTTTTTTCTGTTTTTACTTGAAAATGCTCAAGATAAACGTAGACAACGGTAGTCACATACTGTCAGCTGATCTATTTACCCCCTCCATACCATATAAAAGTATATTTAAAGCTTTAGCGACAGTGATGAGAGTTAAAATAATGTACAAGTACTTATTTACACAATACTAAGGAGTCCATAGCCCAGTTGCACTCTGTGATTAGAATCAATCACCGGTGGTAAGTAACAACGGCACGGTCAGTACCTAGATGGGTGACCGCTGGTGGCATGTTACCATGGGCATCTCGGTGATTTGGAAGTAACTTTAAACAGTCGGTCCCGATTATTATCATAGGATAACAGTCGTAAATCTTAGTTGGAGGCATTTCGTTACGCGTCTTGTCAAAATTCAACGGCAACATTTACGTAGCCACAACGTTGTCTTGCCAGTCCCCAACCCACATTCGGCCAGCGTGAGGACGTATGGCCTGAACGCTCTTTTGAGAGGAGATCCACCAGCAGTGGGACATTATGGGTTGTTGATGACTTACAAATCTATCATTAATTTTGATTAAGTGACAACCCTTTACACAGGTCGGGATTCATGTTTTATTTAATAAAGCTTGATTTAATTTGATATTTTAAAAGAATGTTGGCCTGTTTGACAGCTACTACTTTTGAATGATATCAAGTAGTCTAAATATAGGTACAGACACTCACGAATGTAATCAGTCATAATGAAATTATATATATATATATATATATATATATAATTTCATTATGACTGATTACATTCGTGAGTGTCTGTACCTATATTTAGACTACTTGATATCATTCAAAAGTAGTAGCTGTCAAACAGGCCAACATTCTTTTAAAATATCAAATTAAATCAAGCTTTANATATATTATTTAATATATAAGTAGGACTTACAGCCCTATTTTTGTGCTTTACTACACCTGGTCAAATATTCCTCTATATTTAATGTATTTTATGTAATCAACCCGTTTCTTATCAAAGAAGACACCATAAATATTTTAGTTATCAGCATCGTGTCAGTATATTAGATTTCACTTTGACACATTATAAGCTGTCAGTTTTATAACTCAATTAATTTGACTTCATATTAAACGCATAATGTTCTAATAAAGATGTTTATATTACTCGTAGAGGCAAAACTAGATCATATGATTTTAATTATATATAGTTGCTTTTATCGGTTTGCTTACGATTTGAAAGCTCTTGTTTTAGTACTTATATAATTGTTAAGGTGTACTTACGAGCTAACAACAGGTTAACGTGTTACTTAATATTAATTTATTTTATGTTGTTAAAACCATTGTGAGCCAATTTTAACAAGCTATCAATGCCAATAGCGAGCTGTCAATTCTATACTACCCGCAAAAGAGTTATTTTCACTCAAGTCAATGAAAATTTTCACTCAAGTCAATGACAAATATTTATAATTTTCGACATTCAGGTTGAAGGGTTGAACAAATGTGGTAGATCGCTGTTTAAAAACAATAATGATTATTTATGAATTCCTATTTGAGAAAGGGTAAATGAAGATTTCTGTACGCGACTGTATTATTTATTACTTTGTACCGATAACTTCAACTTTTTATCTCATCGGCGTTGCAATCACTACCTTTTAGGGCCTGTACATCCACTTAAAATATATCATATTAAATCTACGATTGATCACCACAACATTCTTTCCCATGAGAGACGAAACAGATCAAAATGTAATCGTTACTATATTAGGATATTAACTAAGCTATATTTTATTGAATTCATTTCAATCCTCAAATATAGCTTAGTTGCAATTTTTAAAGGTGTTTCTTAAGGTTAACCGGCGGTCAGTGGCGCCGCGATATCATAGCAAAACTATATAGACTAGAAATTTATCGATGTGAAAGTATTTTAGTATTAAACAAGCTCTTAGGTTTAATTACACTTTCAAATCCTGAAACAGTACTACTGAATAGGATAGTTTAAGATAATTTGAGCTTGTATTATTATATATATATATATTAGTGTATTATAAATTTTAAAATCTTAGAAGAAACAAAAAATAACAAATAGTGTAAAACAATTTTATTATTTATATTTTATATTAAATATTTAATTGCATATTTTATTTATTTACCATTCAAAGATATATTCAAAGTGCGAATTGTTTACAAACTTAAACAGGAATATTATAAATCGTTGCTTTTGTATGTTAGACAAAACCATTTTTTTGACCGCCCAGTAAGAAGTTAATTTTGTCATAACCTAAGCAACGATATATTTCACACAATAAATAGGTACATACAGTCATCGTGGCCTTCCACATGTTCTACTTTAACATCTATGTTATGTTAATGAAGTAGTTAGCATTGTTGTGGAGGATCCAGTGCTGTATTGACCCTGCTTTGTAGTACTGATTGGTACAATATATCGAAGAGTACTATAGATGACATGACGTAATAACCGGTTGATCATGTAGTTGTATGTCGTGATAAATGTATATAAATATTATTTAAATTAATTTTATTATTATAGCAATGGCTGATGAATTAGTGTATTGAATATATTGACTAAAACGACGGTAAAGAATAAAAAAAAAGATAAGTGGTACAATCCTGATTTTGTAAGCGTTAATAAGCTTCTTTGGTTATTTTACTACGAGATGCGAGAGGTAGATCGGGTATGCAGCAAAAGTTATGAACAAATAAATAGTTATACTATCGAAGCTTTCTTCATTCTGAATACAATCAAATACTTGTACGAAATAATTTTATTTCATTTTGAACTCTTTAATGTATAACAACGTATATGCAAATTACTACCTACTACCTACCTACCTTAGTGAAATAATATTTTACAGTCAGTGTAATATACATAGCAGAAATCATCATCGACAGTATATTGATGGCCTCTTCGAAGAGAGTATGCCCCGCAGTGGACTGTTTAAGGCTGTTGTATTTATACCTTAAAGTTTATATCGTAATATGACGAGCAAAAATCTCAGTTCATTAATAAAATTTAAGTGTGTGCGCAATTCTAGTGTAGGCGATTTCTTTGCGGGTTAGGTAAGAAACTCTATGTCATTCATATTCTAAATTGCTACAACACCTACTAAATTAAAAATGTAGATTACATCTTTTATTTTGCGACAGTTGCTACAACATTAAGTATGTTTGTATGAATGCGTAAGTTGGTCTTACTGTTGGCAAACGAAGTTTTAATGGCCGGATACATAACATCATCTTTAATATATTTATTAATCGATTGAATTAATGTTTTGATAAGCCAGTTGTATAAGTGTGATGATGTAAATAGGTTTATCGTCTAAGGTTTAAGGTCATATTTCCAATTGATTAAATAAATGTTGTAACCAAATATTTTAGGGATGCCCATTGTGACAATTGAATTTTTACGATTTGAAAATAGTTGGGGTTGGAGTAATGATCCCAAAACAATAACTTTTCTTTTCTTTTTTTTCCGGTTCTTCAAAAGACAATTCCTATATTTGGAATATATATCCCGTATTGCGGGGGACTTTACAAAGATACATGAAACGTACACAAGGAATACCCAAATTCTGATCAACAATTTGCGGATCGTATGAAGTGTTGGTCCATGTGAGGTTTGAACCCACAACACTCAGCACAGAAAATGGTGTGGCGAACTATTAAACTTTCTACAATTTAAGTTTAAAGTTAATGCTGGACCTTTTTTTGAACTTTACTCATTACCCATCACTAGCATTGTCATCTATTATTCACTCACTTTATGAAAATACGTATTTAAAGAGATATTCCACAGATAATTATTACAGATGGAGGATATAATGCCTAAGTAGTGAAGTGAAATAGTAGTAATATAGTGGAAATATATTGATGAAATTGAAATTATAAGAGTTTTAATTATTGTTAATACATCGGAACATCAAAACAAGATACAAAAACAAGAAGCTTTATGGAAACATGAATTAAAAAGCTAGTAAAAGTTAACTGCTTCATAATTCTATTACAAATTAAGTGATTTCACCCTCTGTAGAAGTAATCTATTATTACACATTTATTCAAAGAATATATATATATATATATATATATTCTTTGAATGTTTCACCCACTGTAGAAGTAATCTTTTATATGTATAAAAGATTACTTCTACAGTGGGTGAAACATTAATATCAAAGTTAATAATCATATCACCTCGACATCACCACCGTATATCATCATAAATCTACAGAGTGCTGTTAATCGATTGTAGAAGTCGGGCAAGGTTGTCTCCTCCCTTATTGCAAGTTCACTCATTATAAGCGTGTGTGACTATGCCTGCTGGTTGTAAACCGGTTGGGACTTAGTTAACTGCCTACGGCTTGGCTCGTCTATTTGTATTGAACACCTTTTGTCTGAATGTCGCGGTGACATTTGGTCAACGTGTACAGTCTCTGCGTTTTAAGTGGGTTGTTATGATTCAAAACGATCACTTGAGGTTTGATAAGTAAATAAAGATTGTCTAGATTGATTATTACATCTAAGAAAAAAGGTGTACGAAAGCGAAACTCATTGATAGTAGAAAAACTAATAGTCGTGCTATTTGAACTGATTTAAATAATACACAAAGAGTTTCTTATTCAGTAAATGTATTACACTTAATTGCAAAAAATTGTAAGCAACAATAAAAAATGTACTCTTTGACAAAAAATTGAGTAGGTAACCCGGGTGTTGAAATAGTTTTATTAATATCTGTTAGTTCCTTAAACCTTTGTTGTCGAAATTTTTCTAGACAGACTCGTTTTTGCTTCATTTGTTATGCTTCTTGTTAGTTTACAGAAGTAAGATACATACTAAGCTATTTTTTGAATACTAACTATTTAAGGCATTTTCTAATATACACATATATACATATGCTAAGCATATTAATGTGAGTGCATACAACACATACAAACAATTCGCACATAAACAGACAAGTGATAGAAATGGTTTATATATGTGTGCGTGTCTAATGACACTTGTATACTTATGAAATGGTTAAAATTGTGCGCGTGCGACGATGATTACAGTAATTTGTTGCGTTTGAGCCGATATCGCGGTGTTCAAGATCTTTCCAAGGTAAGATTTATGCATTGCACAGATGATCATAGTATTCATACGTGATAAATTGCAGCTTTAAAGTCAAAATTGAGATATTACCAGTTTTTAGTGAACATCTGGTCGAAATATAATGACTAGTTCTCGCAGGTTGTCTCTTTAACACAGTGATTAATAAAATATATGAGTGACTTTCATTTGTATGATTGCACGTTTGTACTCAATGAAAATATCTTATAATGGTATGTTGAAATATGAATGACGGAGAAAAATATTACGTTCTATGTCTCTTTCAAATATAATATTATGTTATTGTTTATTAGGAGGAAACTAATACCAAGTAAAGGATAACTATTCTATCGATGTACTTACGGTTCACGAGTGATACAATTAGGTAAAGATATTCAGGAATATATTAAGAGTATCTTAAGAATAATTTTTAAATTTAGAATTATTGCATTAGAGTATTTATATAATATGCAATGTAACAGTTATAAATAGTCCACGAGAACAAGTTATCGACAGTGAAAACATGTCTATAGATTAGAAGATACGACGCAAGGAAACCAGTCTTCATAGAATCATGTAACAAGTACTTACATATATGAGTATTGAACGTTTGCATACTTGGATAGAATATGGAGCGCGTATGTAAATGACTTAATAGATAGGTAGTGTTAGGAATATTTACTTTAAAACTTATTGTAACCGGAGAGTGTTTGCTGAGAATGTCTCTGCTTACTCAAATGTGAATGTCTTCAATTTTATTTAATAGTGCTGTATTCTTTTAAAAAGATATTTCTTTATACTTCGTAGTTGGGAAGGTGAATATTGAATTTTTTAAACACAGTGCATAAATACAGGCTTCTTTTATAAGTCTCGGGTAATGTTGACAGTTGTTATAACTATAATAACATTTAGTTTTTAAAGGTAAAACGAAATTAGAGTCAGAAATTGATATTTTACCTGCACTGTCAATTAAGTCACGTCACTGTCATATATCGGCTTATCGATGCAGTGACCATCATAATAGCATGCCATTAAAGTATATGTATAAGTGTATCGGTATATAACGAGGCCTACTTACGCATGTATATACCTTATGATATAAGCACAGAGCCTATTTTGCTAGTTTACTTTTGAATTTGATTCAACAGATATATGACGAGAACGTACAAAATTATCGATTCCGCAAAAAAATAAATCCTATAAAGAAATTACAAGTATTAAAAAAACCCGACTGCGTCACTATCTGCCATATTTATTAAATTCTGTTTTTTTTCTTGTTTTAGTTTTGCAGTACACAGTGTCACTCTCACGACCACGACAAATGTATTGACACCACTCACTTAAAAATACGACAAGCCGTTTAGGCTCTAGGGCATGCTAAACAAGTATACATACATACATAAAACAAAATACTAATAATACTCGAAAAACATAACCCTCCTTCTTTAGCCGTCGGGTAAAAAGTAATGAATCTAACACAAATTTTAATTTTTACGAACGAGAATATTGTGTGGTTTCGGTTAACGTAATTTGAAAATGATACTTCTAGTCTCTTAAGACTTATAAGAAGAAGGAATAATGTAGTGTTGTAGACACTTTTTATATTATTCCATTTATGCCCTAAATAAACCATGCATAATTATACTTAATATAGTTATAAATAATCGAATGGTTTATTGTGCCAAGACGTAAATATTCGACAATATGAACTTCACATTACGCAACAAGTCGGCGCACATTACACCTGTTAATCAGCCACATTACAGGCTATCGGCCTTCAGTGAATGATAACACAACGATGTAGTGCAGCCTGGTCTGTTATTAAGGTCTATCACAGTGCACTCGATGAGAGCGGGGAATAATCGCCTATTGCGGGACATAATACTCTAGGTCAAGATCTTCATGCTGCATGCCGGCCACGTACACTTTAATAAAGTGCAGCGGCTGGGATCGGCGCTGTTCAGATTTCTTGCACATAATCCAACTGGAATACATATGATATTCGATTCAAGACAGTCATCAAAACTGAGAACACAGTAAAATTGTAGAACGCCTTATGTTTTTATTGAAGAATTATTAGTCGATTCGTTGGTAAGCAAATTTTTAGTAGTTAGAGCATATCATTCAAATTAGTTACTAGTTTCACCCTGTAATGTTAATATGAAAAGGCCATAACTGTAATGCCCAAATGAAAATATTTTAGTATTTTAACTCCAGTTTGATAAAGTATAAGTTTAAGCGCCCACTTAAAAAAAACCATTATTAAAATGTCACAAAACTATCAGACCAGACTTATTATAGTTTATGTTTCCTCTAAAATAGCAAATGTATAGGATTTATGTACGATTTAATAGGTCAACTAAAGATTAAGGTAATTTGGTCTGACAGATGATTAACTCTCAAGTTTATTAACGGTAATATTTCTGATGTCAACAAAGAATTTAGACAACTACACGGAAGGCTAGTTATGACTAATTTGAAACTTAAAGGTCCTAGAACTAGTTTAACTATGATACCTTTTCATATTCATGTCGTAACATTTATGATGCTGACACGATAATAGAAGTGGCCTAATATTTCTAATACAAATTAACAATGACACACGGTTACAATGGACTGCCCACATGCGGCGCCCAAGCCTTGGCATTCACTTCAAATGTCTGGCAGATTCCTCTGGATGATATGGACAAACGATTGTTAAGTGTTAATGTTGCACGAGGCATTCGATATTGATGAGTATGTGTTGCACAACTTTTTTGCATACAGACAGACGCTTCTTTGTTTGTCTTTTGAAATATAAAGTCTTGACAGAAGAAATTTCTGTATCAGATGATTATTAATAACTCAGAAGGTTTTCATTACAAAGTGGATTGTTTTAGAAAACAAATTGAAATTAGCGTTGCGAGTTATGGTAAGTATTTAAAAATTAAGTTTTATTGTCAGGAATAATGTTTCTATTTGGTGTTCTATTTTGTTGATTAACACTAAATGATTTTCTGTGTGTTGTAGTTTGTATATTTACACAGGTATTGAGTATTGCCCATCGAATCGGCAAGCTGAAGTGGCCTTGGGCTGGCCATATTAGTCGAAGAACTGATTACCATTGGTGTAAACGGGTTCTTGAGTGGAGACCGCGTCTCGGCAAACGTAGTGTAGGACCTCCAAAGGCCAGGTGCAGTGATGATCTGCGCAAGACTGCTGGAGCTGGATGCGAGCAGGCGAGAATTTAACAGAGTAACGTGCAAGGAGAGGCCTATTTCCAACAGTGGACTGTGGTAGACTGACGATGATGAGTATGTACATGGCAGTACTGCGCAGTTTCATCTTTTTAATAACTGCCCCGTTTATTCGTGTAAGGCGTATACAATGTCATCCAATTAATAAATAAAAAAATGTGGAATCAGAGTGACGAATTCCAACAACTCTTTATTGTAATTGGTACCATAATACCTGACAACAAATACCTACTACTATTGCTGTAAAAGCCAAGTGAAGATTTAAGGTTTCCTTTTTTACTATCACTACTGACCCTGTCCCAAAAATAATTTCGTTACCTGAGAAGGTATACATAAAAAGAGAGAATTTGAAATATGATTATAAGTTGAATGAAAGAGGAGAGAAAAAAAATGGAAAGGAAAATTCAACAGTCAAGTCCAAATAAGTTTTGGAAGAGGTGCCAGAAGATGAGGATTGATTAAAATCGTGTTAGAATCATTGACTTCTTTGTATTTTGAAAATAAATTATATGTCAGGCATACTTAATTATTTCACATTTTATATTATGTGGTGCGGAACATTTGACATCCATTATAGTCTAGATTTCTTTCAACGAATTATTCAATTTGTTGGCTTTAATATATGAAATCATTTCATTGTTCATTAGTCGCTATACTTTAATCCCCATAACACATTAATAATGTCGGAAATTGATTTATGTCTTCATCATGCAAAAATGTATAATAGATTTCTAATATATGCTAATCGTATATCGCTGAGAAAATTGATTTTGAATTTCCAAATTAAAGTTCTAGATTTACCATTTTAAGAAAATAAATATTTACCTTAATTACTGTTATTAAAGTGAATGTGAGTTTGTTGGTTCATTGCGCTTTCACGCCTAAACCACTTAACCGATATTAAGCATTCTTCGATTGCTTGAAATTATTAGCAAGAAGCCTACCTTTTGTTGGAATTACCGACGTACACGTCTGATCAAAAGTGACACGAAACATAGAACTGATGATATTCTCATAGCTCATAACTGCCAGTTCAACGGAGACCAGCCGATTGCACAGGAGATATTGTAGTGCACAAGTGTGTGCGTAAACACAGGTGCATTCTCTGTTACCTCTCTCTAATAATCCGATGGGACGGTTATCCGACACGACCGGGGAGATATCAGTCACAGGACCGACAGCTTTACGTGCTCTCCGAGGTACGAGACTACTAACTTACTAACTAACATAGAACTAATCAAATAATGAATAGACCATCAACAAGACAAGTTGGAGCTTGACAAAGGAATTTCACGTATGTAATTACATTAAGATCAATGCATATTCTGGAGCGTACAGGAGTACCATTTATGGACGTCATTAAGAGGACATAAAAAAGGTATTGATTCACCTTGGCGTTTAAATAGCAACAGTTTTAATTAATATGCGCGAAAACTTTTGCTACCGGCCTCTTACGAAACGACGGCATACGAAATTGTCTGTAATCCTGTTCGGAATTGTTCCGATTTATTATGCAATAAGACCAATTATTTACTGTCACTTAATTGGATGACTTTTCTTGTTCTTACCTTTTCTGTTTTTTCTGTTTTTGTATATATGTAGGTGTATTTGTATCGCTCTAAGACGTAGCTCTTAAACGGGTAAATATCTATTTATTTTTATAATATGCCTAAAATGTTTATATAAAACATTATTACTTATAAAATTAAAACATTAATATTCATTTGTTTTAATTTTATACCAAATATAGAAGTTTCGTTAAGAATTTCCATCAAAGCATCACAAAGAAGTTATTCATTCAATAAACAGTAGCGAATAAAAGCGTAAACAGTAATTCCGTTCAAAATGTTACTGAAATAAATCACTGGCAACTTTTACCGACGAGAAATTCAATATTGGTATTCTTAACGGAATTGATATCTATTAGAAATCATCAGACGAGCAATAAAGGGTCGCTAACTGAACATTAAAGCTCAGACAGCCATAAACTACCGCACAGGGCCCGATAGATGGCGGTAGGCGCGGACAATAGCGCGGGGGCGGTTCTTGAGCCGCTTCCGATACAGGCCCTACTCGCTATTGACTAGCTACTTACTGTAGTGTAGAGGCTCAAATAAATTCATGTTACTAGCAGACGGTAGACGTCATGTATTTTATCTATAGCCTCTAAGGTAGTAACTAACTGTTTACATTAGAGAAGCTACTTTATAAATGTTCAGACAGCACACACTACATCATCTATTGTATTTACGGTGTACTCTTTGGCCTATTTGGTAGTACCTTTTGTATTACGACCTGATTCGTTCTTTGTTTACTTTTGGCAACATAGCCCCTTTCATTTTCTCTAGTCTTCAATCATGGATATAAAAGTGGATATTTTCTATGCGTTTGTATTTCGTTTAAAGTTTAATTCCTTCTTTTTCTCCTGGTGCCTCTTCAATCCTGAAGGTTGACGTCAGCTTCCTGTACTCCTCCTTGTTATTGGCCAGGCGGATCAGTTTCTCAACGGAGGTGTTACTGGTATACTCCCAGATATTACGTAGCCACGATTTTTTCCTTCGTCCAGCGCGTCTCTTCCCTTTCACCTTGCCTATTATTATCTGTTGAAACAGCAGATATCTATCGTGCCTAAGTACATGGCCGAGATATTCAATTTTGCGCTTTTTGATGTTTTGCATTAGTATTTTAGGCACGTGGACGCGCTGGAGCACTGTATTCTATCTAATCTTTTTCGTCCAATTGATGCGAAGCATGCGACGGTAGCACCACATTTCAAATACTTCTAGGCGTCTAATTGTGTTGTCTTTTAAAGTCCATGCTTTGCAGTCGTACATGACCATTGGTCAGATGTAGCATAGTAGTATCCTAACTCTAAGTTTTATGTTAGTTTGACGACAATCCAGAACTTTCCTCATTTCATTGAAAGAGGTACGGGCAAATTCTATCCGGGTTTTAATATAGTGTTCGGAATCCCATGCTGCGTTTACCCAAGCACCGAGGTACTTTATTCCTCAACTACATAATACTATAACTAATAGTTTCAAAAAAAGAAAGAAAAAAATATAAATAATGACTTGATTTATTGTCTACAATGTACTTACAATAAATTTTACTCACGACTAATTACAGTTTCCTACTCAAAGCTAAGCAGATCAACGGATGTACACAATAAATGCTTTAGTACGCAAATAAATTTTATCTGTTTTACGATATATTTATACAAAAACGGTTTACTTGTACGATTCGTGCGAACAGATGCGTGTGAAATTACAACAACATAAGCTATTTAATTAAGTAAACCTAGGACACCTTATTTTGATTTTAGGAAGTAATTAATCACATGTAACTCTTTCTCCCATTAACAAAACCGCCTGAGTTGCCATTGCAAATCAATTAAGATTTCCTTTTATTGAGCCAGAAGTGGAGAGTACCAACTGTGTGTCTAATGCGTATCAAATTTGATTTCAATAATGTGTTTAATTAACAACGATGAGAAACCGGCTACTTTCCTGTCCCACAAAAATCTATATAACTGGTAGCAATAGCAGCTCTTACGAAACACTAATATAAACATCTATATTTATTGCGTTTGCACAGTGCGTAACGGAAACAAAGTGTCATCACGAATAAATAAAATGTACATAATATGATTAAATTAACTTTGATCGACTTCGTAGATCGTAGTTAACCGTTGACAACTTGAAGTTTATACGGTAGCAATACTGTGGACCACATAATAAATGTGTTCACTAAAAGAAACTATATTGTCATTAGTTTCCATCTTCAATCTTAAGTTAATAATATTTATAAATATGTTTACATTCATCAGATAAACTATACGCAGACGTATTTGTGGTCAATAAATAAATGTGTTCATCACAATTATTTATCTTGGTTTTTTCTTCTAATCGTGTCGATGGCAACATTTCTGTGGTTTAAAACAATTTTTTTATTTTATACAATTAAATTAATTAACTTAAACTTTATTATTATATTTAATCTATCTGTTCATCAGTTTAGCTTTCATTTTAGAAGTAAAATGTCAGGAATACATATAAGTACCTTGTGTTAATTTTTAAATTTAAAACTAATTATAAGCCTAAAAAATTTCAATTCTATCAGTAAAATATAAATTGTACGAATACAACAGAGAAATATTTCGTTAAATAATACATCATCCATAGTGGAAATGTTCGTGATAATCGTAATAACTTTGAAAAACTTTCTCTTGAGTGAGGGAAGTCTCCTGGAAAGCCTTCAAGCAACCAACCTCGCACCTGCTTTACACACTGATCTGGTTCGTCCGGCGAGTGTGCACTAATTCCAAGTGATGTTACGCAGTATAAGTCGATGATAATCTATCGATCGTTTTTCATGATCTATCGATATCGTGGTGTTAATAGCCCATGTTTTATATGTGGTTGCTTTTTGTTTGGACAGTAATTTTTATCTTTATTATTAAATTTGCATCTATGAAATTTGATACCTATTAATTTAATTTTTTTTTACAGATCTATACCAAAAATATTATACTTATTTAATAGAAGGATGATTTTTGTTTTTATTATAGTTACAATATTAGTAATTATTATTCCCAAGATTTGGGGTCCGCTACTATTTCAACCGGTTGTACCTGAATATCAGTTTTGACACGGAGCGACTGGCACCTGACCTACGCAACCCTGAGGGTGAACTAAATTTGAGGTTGACCTAGTTGTCAGTATATTTCTGGGCACTGACTACCCAATAAGGATTGCCTTAGATGTTCATGACAACCGGGACCGACGGTTAACGTGTTGTCCGAGGCACGGGCGGGAAACACTGCAATCTTCAAATGCTTAAAGCTGCTATCAAGAATTTCTTGTAAGAAAAACCTAAGAGCGGTCCGGCCCGAGACCTCTTGATCTGCAGTCGCTTACACTAAACACTAGACCAACGAGTCAGGCATTAACCATTTTTGATAGTATTTTAATTCCCTAAAATATTATAGTAGATAGCCAAGGGTTAAGTCTAATATTGATTAATTTATATAAATGTCACATTCCACTTCAACGCGATGACAGCTTCTTATAGAAAATAACCACCATTTCATCGACATCGATACCTTGATGTAATTACATAATCTACATACCTAATTTGAATTCCACTTTAATTGGCACATCATTTGCTGTGTTTTTTTCTAAGTTAATTGAGATTGTTGATTGAAATTAGATCATTAGTATGTAAATCTGCCGTTATTGAGCGTGGCATAATTGTATTCGTAAAATCGAGTCCGAAATTCGTACTCAGAAGACCACACGCGAGGAGATCATTACTCACTGGCCGGCATAAAAAGGCCTACTCCAGTATGTCATCTTTAACCGTTTTTAGTAATAACTGAATATAAGGCGTAGTGTGTCAAGTTAAATTGGCCGTGATCGTATTTCAGAGGGTATATGCAGTACTCCAATTTAAAAAAAAATCTCTTTATATTAATGAGTAAAACTTTCATTTTTTATAATTATGAGATGTTAACCACACGTAGGTAGGTAGGTTTTAATGATTGATGTTAAGATATATATGAAGTTATTGTAACACGTGCTTATCATCTCTTAACAATTGGTATATTTTTCATAATTATGTTTATTCAATTAATTTTACCAAGCAATATTTATTAACATAATATTGACAGACATTATTGTAAAGGAAGACTTTATAGCGTTATAAGGTTTTTATATTTATTTTTGAATTTGTTAAATCAAAATGAAACATTCATATAGTTGAAGTAATGGTGGCAATGTGATTTGTCCACATAATTCGAATTCACGAGTTTGCATCGTTAATTACTATTAGCAAGGATCGATGCATCAACAAGCAAAACTGAGCCGACTGGTTCTTGTGGTGAAACTGGACAGGGGCTACCAACCATTTGGAGCATTTGTAACATAAACTAGAACTGTAGTTTTAAGTTATTCTATTTTATAAATATTTAAAGGCATTTAATAATTGAGACAAGAAATATTAAGTCCATCCCACTCCTATAAAAGCTAGTTTCATATGAAATGCTAGCAATGAGGACAAAGTAAAATATATTTGTTTTAATTACCTTGCGAAGATTTTATGCTCAAAATTTTATTTTTTGTTTCGTAAATTTTGCCAAAAATAGTATACGCAGTTGCTTGTAATAATTACCTGAAAAAGAAGAAACATTAAATCAATAAAAAAAGGAATTTTACATATAATTGGCAAAAAAAAGGTTTTACTAACAATAGAATAAGCTTTACTCTATCTAACAAAATGGACACAAAGTGGTCTGAATAAATAAATAATAATCATTAAATTATTGTCTATTTTCTAAGGAAATGCCCATGGCCAGCTGTGGACTGTAAACTGTTGTTGATAATACACACACAGAAATTGGTTATTATTTTTAGTATTTAAAAATTAAAATAATAATAAAACAGTTGACAACCTCACAGTGATTTCACCGGCGCGGGCGCACGTTCGTCGTGCGGAATTTAGATACCGCTTGGACACTCGCTCTTGTTAGAGGGACATCTGCGTCCGCTACGTTTTCACTCAGCGTTATATAACTATAATTATTATACTAGCTTAATTTATTCTAGTACTATCCGGATAGACTTTTAAAAGTATATTTGCCTCAATTACACGTTGGTATGTCTATATTGTGTATAATTTGGTTTTTAGATTATTTAGGCATCCATGCGTTTGTTATACTTACCTATACTTAAGTTAATTATAGTTTTAATACTTTTAGTAAACTCATGATGTATTACTAAAGAATATTAATAAGACTTCATTACGCAGAAGTAAACAAACTGTAACTGATATAGATAGATATCAATGTTAAAGTTTTCGAAGCCTCCATTAATAGTTGTAAAGTTAGATAAAAGTAAGCGTTTATGATAGATAATAAAGAAACACTTAAACCTTTTTGTTCTTATTCATTTGCTTTAGTTTTTTTATTTTTAATTATTTATGTGGACAAATTAATTGGAAAAGAACAAATGAAATAATTGAAAGTGATAGGGAAACATTAAAGTTTTAAATGTCTTTGTCCTTATTTAGATATTGAAAAAATGTAGCTGTATTTAAATTATATCCTACTAGCTTTTGCCCGCGACTTCGCCAGCGTATACGTCAGTTAACACTATAAAATGTAGCCTATGTCCTAATTCAAGGTCCAATATATACCTATAGGAAATTCAGTTTAGTAGTTTAGCTGTAAAACCGTAACAGACAGACCAACATACAGAGTGACTTTCGAATTTATAATATTATATTTATAGTATAATTTTAGCATTATTCTACTTGTAACGATATAAGTTATATAAAGAAAATGATCAAGTAATCTTGAGGTGACAGGTATACATAATGTTGAGTATACAGATAAGTAGGTAATTGTTAAAGCGCGTGCCGACGCTCAACCTCGTACAGAGTGTAAGTACCTACATAGCCATTAGCTTCCATATTTGTTTATGGCTCTCATGAAAAATATTAAATCATCATTACATCTTATTGAATTTTATGGATATTAATCCAGTATTAAACTTTATGGATTCCCAATGTAAACCACTTACCTTAAATTACACGGCATGGGTTATGCAAACATTTATACAGTCTCAAAATAATAGCAGTTATATAAAAAGTGTAATAATTGCCCGAGTTTAATTTAACAGAGATTGATACGTGTTACGAAAGAAAAGAGTAACAATTTTTTTGGAAGAGTACTTTTCGTTTTGTGTCTCAAAAACGACAGAACACCTATAATATTACGGAAGATCAGACCCAACAACATCTTACGAAGTAAATTTATTTAAGTATTATTATTAACGTAACGGACTTATACCATACTATTTGCTTAGTGTGCCACTTAGATTAATGACGAATTCATTGTTTCTGTCATCAAGATCAGATAACAGTATGGAAATATCTTAATCGAACGTTAGACTTATACCATACTATTTGCTTAGTGTGCCACTTAGATTAAATGACGAAATCATTGTGTTTCTGTCATCAAGATCAAATAACAGTATGGAAATGTCTTAATCGAATTGTTTCACTCACTGTTTTTGTTCAGATGTCTCGTTAAAGATCGACATTACTTTGTAAAACGCGAATACTTTGTCGCTATCGAATGTCAAACTTCGGTATTTTAACGAAACTTTAATTTGAACTGAAATTCGATCGATTATCACGGAAAAACGCTTCAAAAGCAACATACCAATGTGAAACATACCTTATTGATTGCCTCATTACCGGCGTTGTCATTGACTCTAATTTAATTGGGTGTATAAATTTACTGAACTTTCTTTACACTTTTTGCCAATTGAAAAAGGTAATGTGCTGGATTTAAAAGGGTATTTATTTATAGGCGCAATTAAAACGGTTCCAATCTGCAGAGTGAAATTGACATAGCGCAATAATCGCAAGTCGAGACTGGTCCCATCAATATTGTTAGACACGCATCCGGCGACATGCAAACGGACGCTCGGACAAGCGGACGCGATTGAAAACCAATAATATTTCATCTGGCTAATAAACCGTGGTACATATTCGCGCAAGATATGTTTGTTGAGTTGGGTAATAAATGCGTTGTTGTACTGACAAACTTTTGTATTCGCTGAAATATCGATTACGCGACGGACATTGCTTTTATTTGTATCGTCATGCTGGGCCAAATATATTAAGATTTTCTTCTATTAAAAATTAATAAGTTAATTCAATAATTTACATATATTTATATTGTTTGGGGAACTAACACAATGTTTTAGCGACATTACCAAAGAAAGGTTTCTTCAATTCCCAAAAAAATTGATCTAATTTCTTACAGGTTTTAAGACATTTTAATATTTATTTGTATTGTTAATAGCGCAATTGGTGAATAGGAGTTTCATCTGTAAGAAGTACATATCTGAAAAAATAAGTGCGTAAAAAGCGATATTATTATTTGCCATTAGTGATCGATACATATTTCAATATTTATTACAGTTGAGTTAATTTTATAGACTTTTAACTTACATTTCGTGAGTGTGTAATATTTGTCAACATTCGGAATGAAACGGTGCATAATTCAATTAAAAATCAGCTGCAATCGACTGTCGGCATCGGTCGACAAAGGCCAAACCCCCAGTCGGCAATTAAAACATTGTGAAATTCAACACCGACACGTTTTTTTAGTATTTATATTACATACGCAATTGTTTTAACAAGACTTAAAATTATAACCGATTCAGTAAATCTTAATTGATAAATTATTAATTTTTATTTCGCTTGGTAACTTGGTCAGACAATTTTGTACTTTTAATCAAAGCTGCTATTGCTTTAAGTATTTTATAGGGTATTTTAAGTTTTAAGTTCAGTTACTGAATCTTGCATGAAAAGTGAAAGGTGATGTAATGTTAATAAAAAACCAAGATTATTACACAGCGAATATCAATTACATTTACAATATAACTTCTATAGTTATAGGGATTGTATTTTACAACTCATGAAATTCGCCCCTAAGAGTATCGAACCTATATTACCACATTAAGATCAAAACAATTGACTCGTCTTGCCAACAATTATCGATAGTTATAATTCATCTTTACTGCACATTAATTGAATGCCCATTATTGATAGGACGTAAAGATTTAGGTGTTAAAAAGGTTATTCTGAGATTGAGTGTTTTTAATTTTGCCTCGGAGAGCACGTAAAACTGTTGGTCCTGCGCCTGATCTCTCCCTGATCGTGTCGGTTAACCGTCCCATCGGATTATGAGAAAGAGGGAACGGAGAGTGCACCTATTTTTGAGCACAGACTTGTGCACTATAATATCTCTTGCGTAGTTGGCTGGTCTCCGTTGAGATTGGCCACCGTGGCCGCAATAGGCTAGGAGAACATCAGTTTTTAATTTTATTAGTCTATCTACCCACAGACACATTATTTTGGAATAACGTAGAAAAACTTAATAAACTTCAACTGTAATGGTCGTGAACCGTCGTGAATATAAAGAAGTATTGTTTTAAATGTTCGTGGTCATACCATGTGTTCCTTTACAGTTTGTTGATACGTCTATACATTTAAAAATGCTAAGGTATTTTTTATACGCTTCCAAAACTCAAAAAGATCTGCATCGATAGGGCTTTCTGCAGTTATATCAGATATACAAAATGCTTCTAAGATTATTTTTATCTATTCCCACCGTCAGTTTTGCTCCTTATCTTTCATCAAGCATCCACAATGTGGGACAACGTAACTTGCCAGGGTACAGCCATTGTGTTATAAATATGCATATATTCTAACTTATACAATAAGAACAAGTAATGAATTATTAAATAAATAAAACTCGACTGTGTCAATATCTTATATAAAACATCACCATCATCATCAGCCTACCTCAGTCCACTGCTGGACTTGGCCTCTCCAATTTAACGCCACTAAGTTCGATTTAAAGAAAAACATGTAAGTTACATATACATTCGTAATAATCCTTAAAAGTATTTTTGATACCACACTCGGTGTATTTCGAAAAAAATTTAATTTTAAGATTACTTTTTGGCTCCAAAAATCCATAAATTTATTGTACCTAGTATCACTCTCACGACTGAGACGAATCCATTGACACCACTTACAAAATACGACAATTGTACTGTAGCTGTAGGGCGTGCCAAAGAAATATACATATAAAAAATACATAGATAGATAGATAGAAAACTCTTTATTTGCACACTATAATATTACAGTTAGAAGAGAGTACATAAAATGTGAGACAGAGTGTACAAAGGGCGGCCTTATTGCCAAAAGCAATCTCTTCCAGGCAACATACATACATTTGAATACATAACTCCGTTTAACCCATCAACAACCCATAACGTCCCACTGCTGGGCTCGGGTCTCCTCTCAGGAAGGCCATACATCCGTTTAACCCGCTGTCGGGTAAAACGAGCCAATATCTAGTCTAAATTGGTTTTCGGTATTTTTAAAACAGTATTGTGTTTTGTTATATAAAACTCTCCCCAACTTGCACTTTGCCAGCGTGGGGACGTATGGCCTTAACTTTCTCCTGAGAGGAGACCAGAGCCCAGCAGTGGGACATTATAGGTTGTTGATGATGATGTTGATGACTTAAAACTCGGGTGTTTGGAGTAAAATGTAGAAAGAAGTTAAATGTATTTGGTAGATGATGATGTCAGATCGGGTATAAAACAAAGTATTTTATTTATATTGAATACTAAATAACCTAGCTATCTGCATATTTAATTAAATCGCAAGAAGTTTTAATGCGTTTTTTTATTACTTCATTATATAAAATTTGTGTAATTCATGTGCAAGCTAATAAAAAACTTGATCTTCCAATGTTAAGTGATGTTAAATTGAGTATCACAAGTGATTTAGTTAACTGAGTATGCCGGATGCAGTGACTAGTTTCTAAATCCGAAGCAATAAATATAAATAAATCAGTGAATAAACTCGTAAACACGTATGATTGGCAAATTATAAATATTTGATAAAAGTGCTCTACTTATTAAAAGCCTGCTTTGGTAATTTATGAAGTTGTGAATTTACATGATGTTGATAAATAAAATGCTAAATTTGTTTGGTTCGAGGCATGTAATCTATTCTTAATTTATAATCAGTGATAGTTTTTGTTATAAATACTTAATAATCTGTTATAATCGTTGTTAATTATGAAGTATATTATTTCTTTTTATGTTAGAGCAAAACAACAGATTGATGTACTTTAAAGTATGTAATGTATGTTATTATAAATTCCACAAAATAGAAAGATCCAATAGCCTGGGTAGGGTTAAAATTTAATTGTACAGTAATGAATATGTTTATTGCACAAACAGAGGGCAAACGAACAGACGTTTCACCTGATGGTAAGCGATTACCGCTGCAAATGGATACCCGAGGCAAAACCACCAGAGACGTCACAAGTGCGATGCTAGCCTACAGATACAGTTCGATTCCACGCGTTGATGTCTAAGCTATGAGCAATTAGTCAACGCTCGCCGTTATTTGAACTCAGTCATTCAACTGTTTATGAGTAAAATTGAATATAGATAAAATAAAATTTGTGTTCTTAATGCTTGATATAGTAGCATATCATATGTTTACAACAACTAATGTAACAAGAAACGAGCAATCAATGTTAATAGGCAGTTAAATGATTTTATAATGACACTGTTAAATATAAAATGAAGATGGCAATGATTGGATCAAAGTTTCAATTATATTGTTTTCTTCATATAAATTATTTACAAAGTTATTCCTAACTTAAGCTTTCTATACATTAATTGTTTTTAAACGATGCTTTCAAATGATTGAACATAATCATAAATACTCGTATTTTACTACTCGTTGACTACTAATTGTAGCTACAGTTGCATTTAGATTCTATTAGCTTAAGTACGTATAAGAATATATTTTGTTTTTTACTCCATTTGCCTCGGTGGCCCAGTGGTAGCGTAGCGACTGATGTGCTTGAGGTCTCGGGTTCGATTCCCGGGTCGGACCAAATGTTTGTTTCGGAGTTTGGGTGTTTTTTATATATAATATGTATGTATTTACAAAACAATATATATATGAAAACACTTATATCAGTTGTCTAGTACCCATAATACAAGCTCTGCTTAGTTTGGGACTAGATGGCGTTGTGTGTTACATTATTTGATCCTTTTCTTATTTGTCCACTATCTCGCAAATTTTCAAGGGAGTGTTTGTAGTTTTAACACAAGAACTCATTAGCTTTACCATCATACCGACTCGTTATTTACTTTTGCACACCATAAATAAATGAGCACATTATTCTTCAGCCGGAGCTCCCTACCGCTGCGCTTTAAGTACATTTTTCATAAATTACTCAAATCGAGTTATACGTTGGCAGACCTTAATTACGTATTCACTTAATTCAGATGGGTTATTTATATAAAAAGTACCACAATATCGTATGAAGATCTCACATTGACTGATCGAGTAATTAACCCGCCTGCGATCTGGGGCAAGGCGGGTGCTTTGTTGCCACTTTACATCATCATGTTATTATGGCGACTGTTTTTTATTCGCGGCTCTACAGCGTTTTTTGTAATGATCAGTGTGAACTAAACATTTGTTAAGGCACGATTGTTGGAAATTTGTTAAATAAATAAAATTAAATATTTCGGACATCTGACACACAACGTCCTTTCGTCCCAAACTAAGAAGAGCTTGTATTATGTGTACTAGACAACTGATATAAATACATATGTACATTTTTTTTGTAAATACGTACATATCATATATAAAAAACACCCAAACTCGGAAACAAACATTTGATCCGACCCGGGAATCGAACCCGAGACCTCAAGCACAGCAGTCGCAAACGCTACCGCTGCGCCACCGAGGCTGTCGTTAAGATTCATTGTTTAATGATTACATTTTTTTTATTACTTTATTCATTTATAATGTATTAAGGATTGCGTGATAGCTCTCTAATCTAATCTAAAAAACTACTTGTTTATTTGGTTTTTTTTAATATTAATTCTTGTAGTAAGCGAATTTGTAAAAGACAATTTAAGTGTAAAATAAGAAAAAATACCTTTATTTTAAATAAAAACAACTTGGACCACCTTACCGGTATCAGCTAATGCAGGAATTTAAACAGGCTTAATCGTTTAAAGTAGATCTTTTTTACTGTTTTATTACTTTTTATGAAAATACTATACAACAATTATAAAAAAGACGCTTGTTAATTTGTTTCAAAGAAAAGATTCGTGACATGATTAGCATAATTTTTAATACAACCATTTATTTTAATCAATTACGCAAGCTGTATTAAAAAGGTATTTTATATTATTGCATGCCTATTACTAGGCCTTGTATATAATAAGAAATATGACTTAGAAATACATGCTCACAAAAGCCGGCTACAAGCAGACAAAAATACAGGCGAAACCAAAAGCAAATACAATAATGAATCAACTTTAAAATATCAAATAAACATAACGTATGTTTTTAATTAAATATATTAGTTTTCGAGGTAAATTCTTAAAATCTTTAAAAATTTCGGTGTATCGATTGATATTTTATCGTCTTGAATTTAATGTGGGTTGAATTGCATGTTGTAGAATTGCTGTTTTACGGGCGCCATTTAAGACATAAGGTGTTAATAAATATTATGTTTTATACAATAAACAACATGTCATTAAAAGTTATTTTCATAGGTAGTGCTTATCACTGAAGATACATATTTTTATTATTTTTGATATGTAACGTTATAGTAATAGTTTACCTTTTTTTAAATACATTACAGTTAAAATCATATGAATCGTATATTTCATTAAATGTAGGGCCGGGTGGCTATTGAGATACCCCACATCATCCAAAAACTTAAACAGTGGCCAAGTTAAAGCGCGTCGTAAACTTTCAAAAAGCAACCACTTGAAGGAAAGTGAGTTTAAAAAGATTTAAATTGCAGTGTTTACACACCGACATGGGAATTATTTTGAGACTTTAGTGCAGTGTTGAAACGGCAGCGATCTTGCGTAAGATCTGACAGTTGTAGGGACTGACAGATTACATCTTGAAACCTTACTTCGCGACACATTCACTTGTTAAAAATGTTTTATAAAATTGTGTCTCCTGAAGAAGAAAGTGTGAATTTAATTGGATAATTAAATTGTAGGTATCATAAAGTTGCAGTGATGAGATAACATCGTTTTTTGATGACACATGAAAACCTTACTTTTGCGGTAATCAAACTTATGAAAGCTGATGATGATATCGTATCACATGATTCTATAACTAAAAATATTTAAAAGATCAAGCCACGCTGACTTTGATACGAATGGACCACGGGCACTCTCCTTGAATACTAACTAAAAATGGCAGACCACAGGTAAAGTGGAGAGGCATCTTATTAGACCGCGATTGGTGACCCGCAGTCACCATGCTGCATTGTTTGCATTTGCATTGAGTATGGTGACCACCACTCTTTGTTACTGCTCACGCTTTCCATCAGGCAGAGAAAAGTCACTTTAGCAGTCTTATAAATAAATTAAACAAAATAGAGGCTTATATTCTTCATGACATGCCGTTTTATCAACATGTCTATATATTGTATTTTGAGCCCTACAGACATGCGCTGAACTTCACACATTATTTGAACATAGTTTGCAAGTAATGTAAATGTTCTTTGAAACCTGAACGGAATTAGTCATAAAGTTTCCAACTTTCTCATGTTAAGAAAATTCTAACCGACAAAACCATGGTGTCTAGTTTTATGTTATTCTTCTTATAAAAGTTATAAAAACACGATTTTTATGAGTTTTTGGCCTGAGAATATGAGGTTTGTTCAGTGGATGCTGTAGAGAGTAGATAGTGAGCTGCAATAGAGTGACAAGTAGCTAAAACATTAAAGATAAAGTATTCGATACATATCCAATACAGTAGGAGGTCTATTAGTAACAGTCACTAAAATGCAAATTACACTGTAGTATATTATGTTATAATGGGTGTGTAAAAGTTTAATAAATTAAATGATAGGAGTACATAATTTATCTGGATTATTGGTACTAAAACTGTTAACTAGTGCTCAATTTTGTTACTAACTTCTACCGTATACCAGATAATCACCAATATATCTTGATTCATTACTAAAATTAATAATCTTACATTGAAAGAAGAAGGTTAAGTAATATAAATTACACATAATTTCAACAACAGTTAATAAGTAAACTGGTAGTAAAATAAAATAAGTACATAAAGATAGCCTGTGGGCATTTGTTGTATTGCTTCCTACGTGTACCGCTCTGTATAAGTTGGTATAAGTAATGTGTAACAAGCGCCCGCGTCGACGGAAAATACTTTGATGATGCGTTTAAACGTTGCTAGTTCACTTGAACCAGTATCTATAATATGCGGTATTTGAAATAACAGTATATATAAAGACTAGTTGACAAGCTAACGTTGTTTTGCCAAATATAAAAAAAAAATATAATAAAATAAAAATATATTAAGGGTGGGTCACCGTTATCATAAAGGGGTATGAAAAATAAATGTTGACCGATTCTCAGACCTACCCGATATGTACACAACATTTCATAAAAATCAGTCCAGCTGTTTCGCAGGAGTTTGGTAACAAACACCGGGACACAAGAATTATATATACTAGAAGATTAAACTCTAATCAGTATTGCAAGCAGAACTGGAGCTAAAATTAACTGAAACAATTTAATATTACAGCCAATGTAATGATATCATATCACATCTGTTTAACACTTGATTGTCACGCGGTATTTACGCCACGCAGTTGTGCCTACACGATGCCACGTAATAAACATCCTTATATGTTGATACAAAGAAACATGTGATTTTGTTCGACGTAATGTACGTAAAATTTTATTACATCCCTATTCTGTTTATTGATTAATACATAAAGCAAAATTTTTCTACCGCTTTTTACGAAGATTGTGCTTAAGAAGGAGTATGAAATTTGGCACAGTTTAAGTTTTTACAGAGGAGGAGTGCAGAAAGCTATTATTATTTTATTATGATGCTTAAAAATACATTAATTTATTAAAAATAACATCCCACACACTATCACGCGTATGACACAAACATACACAAATATGATTATACACAAATGTATAGTAAAGTCAAACTAAAAAGAATATTATTTTTTTGTCTATACTGTCATACTGAATGTCAAAAGCAGCCATGATGAAATCTTTAAAGAAGTGTAATATTCTTACACAGCAGAAACTAAAAAGTTGTAACTAAAAATTAAAAGAACTATGGTCGATTTCGACCTCTGGGTGACCACTAGTATGTATCAATATGTATGTATGTATAGTTTTTCAATATTGTAAAAAATGTCATTTGAAAACTTAATCTTTTTTGGTTTTGTGTAGTTGATATAATTTTATTAAAAGAACTCTGCATTTAAGCATAATTAATATAAAATACCTCAATAAATGTTTTTTGTCAAGTAACTGGTGCTAGTATTAAGAAGTGTTTGATAGTTCAAATGGTGCATAACTTTGATCAATATCATCCGAATCGGCGAAAGTATAAACAACTTCAGTAACTTACCTTTACACTAGAACGGTCCAAACGGTTGTTATCGATGTATCTGGAAGCGGACGGTGAAAGTATGCAAAGAGGGGCACAAGGCACAACGGTGCATTCTGCGATACTGCCCTCTGTCCACTACACTTAGTATCTACCACAACTAGGTACTTTGGATACTTCCTTGTTACAGATGACAATTGTTCGGAATGACGAGACATTTTTCGGTCACTTGGGTGTTGTGTGGGTGTGTTTTGTAGTACAAAAATTCATAGTTTCAATATGTTACTGTTTTCATTATTATTTTGTAAACGGGTACTTAACTAGCCATACATCCTTTGAAAAGTTACGACTTGGGGTGTAGACCAAAATTAGACGGATTTCAGAAAGATTTTTATTTTGCGTTTTGTTTATATTTTTATTTTGTTTAAATGCATTATAAGATAAGAACAATCTTAATGTACAGAGAAAATAGTTAGATAATCTTTACATGATAACATTCTATTACTGCGTTGTTCTATTTTCGATGGACTTGCTATATGTTAGTATTGTACTTAGTAGTTAACGTTTCTGTTATTCGCTTATAGTAATTGAAATTCGATAGCCATTGATTCTGGTACGGTATCAATGTTTATAATCGAGTGTGTTCAAATTGATGCTCTCGCGTGCTAATGACGCGAACTTCTATTCAGTATTTCTATGGTGCCGTAAAGTGAGCAGGTTTCGATGTGGGATACATACACTAAATATATTTATGGGGTATACCTATGAGGTAATTAATCGCAGTTCAAATGGACGTAATATATAGGTTTGGTAAGCAAATGTGGCCCCAATTAATTTGTTTTTGTTAAGTGATAGTTGAAGTAATAGTGAGTTGTATCTGCTGTTGAATGCCTTTGAGACAAGGTTTTTCATTTCAATATGTACTTATGACATAAACAATAGATCTTTTTTATTCTCCGGATCATAACTACTACAATATTAGATAGAATATACATATTTTAATAATATGAAACATAAGTAAGTAGTCTACAGGAATAATTTAATTCTAACCATAAAACAAATTTGATTCAAAGGTTTAAGTTTATTATATAAAAACTTAAATTACAATGTATTCAAAAGTGTTAATTAATTTGTGTTAAAAACATTTTTGAAAAGTATAATTTCCTTAATATAATTAAATATATACTCGAATCAAAGTTGTTATAGGTAGGATAAAATACTTCACTATCTCTCCTGCTCAGATATTCCATCTTACATACATGGGTAACTCTTCAAGACGTAACTCAGTTTCAGATATCACGCCCTCTCAAATACAATTAACATCTCGAAACGTATGATACTTAATACGCCTTAAGACACTTTATGTTTAACAGTTGAATACATCGGACCGCGTGTATGTTCTTTATAGATTGAGATTTTTTATTTTTGCCTTATTGTTGGTGTTTTGATCGCGATGATAAATGTACAACAGCCGTACAAAAGAGAGTATTAAGTTGCTTACGCACAATGAATATGATTTATTACTTCATCGGGACTACGAATGTATTTTCGGGTCATCTGAGATACTCCCACTCACGACCTGCCCGAAGCTACTCAATGAAGACATCGCATTGAATGCCTCCATAAATCAACGATTGGGGAAGAAAAATTCTGTCTAGTTGAAATATCGGCAGCTTATAAAATTGCGGAGAATGTCATTCTGTCTGAAGCATACTGATGGGTATGCAGGGCTGAGCCGAGCAATTTTGTTCGTTTAATATTATTAAACAACAAGGTAAGGAACCCCACCACCATATACTAAGCTCTATCATCGCTTTAGATAGGTGGTTAAGTTTAACTAGTAGTTGATAAAAGTATATAACTCATAAACCACTCAAATACAGCTTGCAGAATATCCATCAAATACATACATATATAAATACCTTAAAGTTTACTAACACTAAGCGAGTCCCATAAAATTTGCAAACCGTTTTATATGGCGTGACGACCCTACGTGTATAAACGAAACAAATTGAGACGTTGTTCATCATCGAGCGGTCTGTGTCGGCGCCTACGCATGTCCATATGCACGAACATTACCCGTAACATTGTCGCTACTATATTACCACATGCTTTTTTTGGAACGAAATTATGAATGAATGGAAGGGACGCATTAAAAACACATTTATTCAAGAAAATGCGTCAGATGTTTAAAAATAAGTGGCTATAGTCGAGCTTTTTTTTAAATTTTAATGAGGGGAGTATCAATGAACAAAACTGTGAACGTTAAGATAATACGAGTATCGTTTTTTTTATACTAAATATCACAGGCATTAGTCATTATTTTGCAAAGGCTGATAATCTGCCGCTTTTTATCAATATTTATCAACAAACTATTAATGTTATAAAGTGCTATCTTATTATTTGTTTCATACAATAATTAACAAATCTCATTTTTATAGGTAAAATTTAAAAGATTTTAGATTTTTTTTTTATAACCAATACATATTTTTATTAAACGTATTCAATATTATTATTACGAAAACGGCGTCGTTTAAGTTGTTAGCTCTACTTTTGTGAATGTGATTCAACGAGCCCTTAAAAAGAAGATTTCATGTATTTAAAAGTCAAGGATAAGGGACTGTACGACGTAAATATGACTCAGATCTGACTTGGTCATTCTACGATTCACTTATTTATGTAATTTCCTCGTACACTTCCTTGTAGCTTAATTTTTGAAAGTTTGAAACTTGTATGCTACCTGTTTGATGAGAAATCACATATATCGTCGCAGTTTTAACAAAATTTTTACTTTTCTTTTTAAAATCTCGCTCAAGAATTAAAATCTTAGTGGTGATTCTCGAATTCAAACTATTATTTTACCTGCCATGAGAGCCAATATAAGAAATAAAAGGAGAAGCCTCTGAATTGATAAATTAATCTAATGACGATTTTCAGACATGGTAAAATAAAAAGTATAATAATAAATAAAAGATTTAAAAATAATAGGCGGAAGAGAGGAGATGTATTATTATAGATGTATTGGTAGAGGATATGTATTTTCTTTCATTTTTAGTTTAGTTCAGTGGCTTCTTAATCTATTTAATAGTAAAATACAATAGATATTTTCCTATTATTATACCATAGGTAGTCAGTAACTGAATGACTGAATAATGAAGATTTGAGAGGTCTTTTCACCCATATTACGGCAAACAACGGCTGTTATGACGCTTTGGGCTACGTTAATGAATACTGTAGTGTTTGAAATATATTATTCAGGATCACATTTTAGTTGAAATGATTTGTAAATCATTGTAAAAATTGGTATTATATCGTTATAATGAATAAGACCTTGTTATTGCACTTGGAGATTACCTTGTTGAAACATTATGCAAGTTTGATGGAATTCCGCTCTAAAAATACTTTAATATAATTCAGTTTGTTAGCAAAAAATAATATTAATGTAATTTTTAAGCTTGATGATCTACTTCATCTAATTACTACTTTTTTCAAATATACAGATGTTAAAACATGTATATCATTCAATGTTTCAAATTATACAACAAATACTGTTGTGTCGTAATTTACTCAACAAATTTCATTTTAGTATTTGTGATTTAAAATGAACTCAAATTACGCCTACGCTTTATTAGAGACTAGTAATATATTCTTTAATATAGAACCTTAATATGTTGAACAAATACACATCTGAAGAAGCCGCATAACTAAGAAACCAGCCTCAGGCACGGGGACCAGAACACCGATGCTATATTCTGTTATTTATTTATTACTTAATTAACATTTTTCATTATCATATTAAGTTGTTAAAATATAAAATATTTATTGTATTTGAACCTTTTTGTGTTCAAATATTTTTATGTATAGATCTCTTGTGTTGTCTAAAGATATAATTGGTTCAAGAAATAAGAGTATTTTTTTATGATGACTGGTAGTAGTTTAAGTATATATTGGCTCTGTAGGAACTTTGAAGTTAATGACTAAATTCATTTAGTAGCTTCTTTTTTAATTTAAATTACCATTTTAAACCTGATTTTTATAATGTAATTCGAGTTTTCATTGAGTGTAGTATATCTTATCAATCTGATTTATGGAAAGCAATATTGCTTTATGAATAGACTCAGGGTGTATAAAGTTCGGCATAAAAAACTAAAGTTTGAAATTCTGGATTACAACTGAAGTTTGCTATGGTCAGAAAAAACGAACTCTACTTACGTTGATATTGACATTAGTTCTGACGTATACTTATGCAATAATTATTTCTAACATTCAATAAGTACAAAACGAAAAGAAAACTAATAAATCATCAATAAAATAAGTAGCTAATACTAAGCGATTTATGTACCATTCGTTAGACAAGTATTGTGTATTAAAATCCCGTTTAGTATTAAAATCGATCTTAAATAAATAATGTAAGAATATTTCTCAAGTTTACGCACGAAGTGTCTGAAGAGAATAGCCGAAGTGTTCATAAAAATAATTTGGAAGATGGATGGACTAACTGTTACATTGGAAGGTCATTAGAGCCGAGACGGGTTATTCTGTAATCTATCGCTGCCTGGTGTAAAATTGTTTCGTGTAATTTATTTCACAATTTAATTTACTAGTTGAGTGATTTTGTTGAAGAGAATTATTAAGATTCATACGTGTAATTCTATAATGCATAAAAGACTTGCTAAATGTATATACATATTTTAAAGGTGCAAAGTCAAATTAGTGTACACTGTTTATAATCGTTTGGTCAACGTGGAGAAAAGTAAACGTAAATAATTTAAACACATTTGAAATAGTAAAACTATTTACAGAATTGCGCATGAAATCATTAGCGGCGCGTGCGCAGCTCGTGCGTCGATGCGCCATTAAATTTGAAACGGTGTACACGAGTACTCGTACAGTCCGTACACTAACTCTTTAATATTCCATCAGATGCAGTCACGCGGTTTTCGTTCAGCATCGACTAATTTATTCTAGCTTTCTATTAATTGCAAATGTTATTATTTGTTGTTTATTAACTTGATATAATTTACTATTAAGTGGAGGATGTCTTTTAGTTATGGATATGAAGTGAATGCAATTTTATGCCTCGTAATTATGTACAATCTATCTCTTGTATTCCATTTAAATCTTGTTCATGGGTAAGCCTGTGTGTGTGGTTTGCTGTATCATTTTATTATTTTACTGAAACCACTTCAAGAAGTCAAGTACTTACTACATTTAATTTAGCCACCGATACAGTTAATGGTTAAAAGTAGAAGTGATTAAGGAAATAGTGTACCATAATTCATTAATGTTTGAGTAAACTAATTAACTAAAAAATTCACATCTTAGGGGACAATTTTTTATATATTAATTTAGTTTTAAGTAGCTATATTTTGTTCCCTATGACATAATGTATTCTGTATAATATTTGTATTAAAAACTGTAGTTGTAATTTATAATATTGCTAGCTGACCCACAATACTTGTTTGCGTCTCTCTTCAGTTATTTTCGGCTTCTATTGGTCTAAGCGTGATATTAACTATCCTATCTTAGGCATGCTAGCAAAACAAACACTTAAAAAATAACGTGAAAATCGGTTAGGTAGTTGCGGAGTTTTCGGTAAACAGTTGTGGTTTTCGAAACATGAGAATTAAATGGATTGTGATAGACGTGAATAGAATTAAATATTGAATTAAATAGACGTGCATCTTGCTTTTTTTTAAAAACACAGTTTATATAATTTTTTAAACTATCAAGTGATTTTTCACTTCAACACCTGCTTGTAAAAAAAGTTGTACTTTACCATATACCATACCGTGGGAGAGCCACGCTTTGGCATGAATGGGCCGGCCCGACCGGAGTGATACCACGGCCTCACAGAAAACCGGTGTGAAACAGCGCTTACGCTGTGTTTCATCGAGTGAGTGAGGATACCGGAGGCCCATACCCCAATCCAACGCCCCCTATCCCCCTCACCATCCCCTTTCCCCCCAGGCCGCCATAGTGTGGGTCACCATGCTGCATTGTTCTTTTTCGCATTGAGGATGGTGACCACCACTCTTGGATTCTGCTCATGCTTTCCATCAGGCAAGGCAGAGTCATATCGGAAGCTTAAATAAAAAAAAAAAAAAAAAACTTTTAAACTCAACTGCAGTTTTTAAAGTAAATTTATCTTTAAGATTTAATAAACAAGCTATAGTCTGTTATTTATGTATCAATAACATCAAGATAATGATAAAAGAACAATGTCGTATGACAACCGTTATTATTCTTATCGTTTATCTTGTTCGATATCTTTTAGTAGGGTTGTCACTACGGTGATCATTCTGTAATTTTTGTTACAACATCCCTTTGGACCCTTATTTAATATTAATTTCCATATTAATATTGACAATGAAAGCGTTGTAGTAAAGCATTATGCGGCCTATGGAAATGCACTGTGTTATTCATATTTACTTCATAAAACCCTCCGAGTGAGGGCTAATTTAGTTGCGAGTAAAATATTTTTTTTACTAACTTAAGAGATGATAACAGATATCAGTTTCAACATTGTTACAAATGTCAATCAGAATATAAGCAAAGAACGTCTAATTAAAGTTCTAAAGTAAAATATAATCTTTTTACAAGCTTTTATTTAGTTTCACCTGTCACAATGTTTGTCTGTAATTAAATCTTGCAAGTTAAATTGAACCAATTTCGGTTTTCGAATAAACTGATATAAAATCGGTATTAATATAATAATCGGTATTATTAATAATCCAAACTGGCCGCCGTATCAAAATGGCGGCGTACATATTTCTGAACAACCCCCCAATATGAGTATCAAATAAAAGGGCTTAAAACTTTTGTTTTTATTAAAAAGTAATAAAATCTTGTTTTTAAAAAAAACTTTTTTATTTTATCACTTGCTATTCATCAAAACAAAGTTGATAAGAAACTACAGTAAGTAGATTTATAATTACAAAAATGTATATTTCAATGTTAGTTAAAGTTTAAGTTCAGCTTATTATGTATCTTAAAAATCAACCTTAAGTGAACAGTGACAACTCCCATTGAAAGCCAATAGACGAGATAATTTTAGTAAACGACATGTCTTTTAGCATAACCCTTACATATTCGACTGTGACGGTGTGTAATTTGGCGTGCATTTTCAGCGCTCGCGCCTCCCACCCACGTGTTCACATCAATCATAGAGTGAATTCGTTACCACATGGCGTAGTAATGTCGATTGTTTTGTAATAATAACTGTCTGGACCTAAGTTTAGAATTGTACGACTAGCCTTTGTTCTATTGGGCGAGGTCAACGGTGATAGGTCCTATATTACCTGATAACTTATTCCTTTTAAGTTGTTTAGATTATTAATTTAAGGAATCGAAACTTAAGTTACTAGAGCCAACAGACTCTTGAAGATGGTTTTTTGTATGTAAGATTAAAACGAATTTCGATGATAACATATAATTGCACTCATAAAGTCCTGTAGTATATTGAAAGTTAACGTTCGAAAAGAGACGAGTTTGTTTAAAGGTTTGGTAGCCTTAATAGACGACTCAACGCTGAGTAAAGAACCGTGTATAAAATTTGCATTGAAATTCAAACGATGTCTTTACTTATTCAGTGTAATAGCAAGCCGCATACTTGCTTGCACACACATATTTTTAATAATATTTGCATTGTAAATTACGTTTTCGACATCTTAGTAATTCGCAGTGGTGGATAAGTAGGCGTCAATTGCGATGTTTATGGAATATTGGACCACTGCTGGTCGTTAGATAAATAACGTGCGTAACAATGGTATGAAGTATTAGAGGTTCAAATGCTAGGATCATATCTTTATGCAAATTGTGGCGAATTTTCGTAATATGCCGGCGCCGTCGAGCGATTCATCATAGAAATGTGGACGGATCTGCCTACGCTCTGTGTTTAATGCGCTCCGGTACTCAGACGGCGGATATACACAGTTGATACGTTACGAAAACTTATTTGTATGTACATAATTCTAATTTGCGAAATGGTGATATAGATTTTGGACAACTTTTTTAAACAGCAGGATGTAAGCAATGCCTTCGAGGTGACGACTCTGAAAATAGGCAATAGTTTCGACAATTTTGAATATTAAATTAATTAGATTGACATTTGTAGGACAGTTGTGAAATATTACGTACGCATAAGTTATATATAAGTTTTGTTAGTATTATTTATACATTATCAATGTGCTTATTGCATACATTCATGTTGCAAACCAGAAAGCGAAATCAAATAATCAAAGGCCCATTCAGTATGTGCATCTCAAGACGTCACTTTATTACCTGTGTTATTGAATCACAAAGTTTCCGATGCTTTGTACGTTCCTATACCTCAACCTCTATTTTATATTAACCTTAAAATATGTATGTATAATCCTAAGTCTTACTTGTTACACCGAACTTAAACGAAGTTAATAAATATTACGCAAATATGTTCTATTTAGCCCGAAAACATTGACAATTCTTTATTGATATAATACCAACACCACAACAATACAATTGGTTTTTTTATAACTAGATATATGTTATGGTATACTCTTTAACTGGGTGTCTACAATATGGCTATGATCACTAACGTCTAAACTAGGCCGAGCCTGTATCTTAGACGTTAGTTTCTTCCCAGGTTTTAACTAATCATAAAAAACAGATGCATTTAACCAAGCCAGGTACACTGTATCAAAAGGTGGGCAAACCCACACAATATACATACATATATTAGCCTGTTATAAGAATAGTTCTCAAAATAATAGATCCAACTTACTGATTTATCTCGATACACACCTGTGTATCGTGTGATACACACGAGTGTATTACATTGTAAGGGGAAAATTTTCAAAATTTTATTTATTTTATTGTAAAGCATTGGACCAAGACAGCACTGGAATTTTTCAATAAATGCTGTATTATGCGGAAACACAGTATACACCCTATTTCTCCGTCGAGCAAAAATGCGACTGTCATATTTGACTTTTGACATTATACTTTTAAATGTAATTTTATTATGTAATAAGAGGCAAACGAACATACATATAGCATGATGGTAAGCGATTATCCGCCCATAAACAACCGCAACACCAGAGGCGTCGCAAGTGCGTTGCCAGCTTTAGAGGGATGGGGAGGGATGTGTGGAGAGGGATGGGGCAGAGCTTGGGGTTTGTGCCTCCGATTTCCTCACTCACTCGGTGAAACAGCGCAAACGCTGTTTCATACCAATTTTCTGTGAGTGAGGCCGTGATATCACTCCGGTTGAGCCGGTCCATTCATGCGTAGCTCTCCCACAGTAATATTCCCTCTCCTACAGCAGTATAATTGTAAGTAATGCAATTTCAACTGTGCTATAAGTCGAATTAAATATACAGCTTGCTAAAAAATGAAATAACCTAGTTTCAAAATTAGTATATGCGTGGTGATTTGTCTAATTTAGTGAACGAATTCATATTTATCTAAAGAAGCAGTGCAATCAACTAAAGGTGATGAATGAGATAGGTAATGAAACCTATTTATATCGAACACATTGAATGTGATGTTCATTCAAAGTGCATGAGTCTGTTAAAATGTCCATTACGTTAGGTCCATTGTCACAAATTATCTTGATAAATGCATCGATCAAATATATTATTGTTGGCACAATGCTACTCGGACGTGAATTTAATTTGCTTAGTTTATTTCCCATAGTGAATTTGCAGAAAATTGAATAAAGCTAGCCTTTGGTAATGTAGTGTCATCTAGTGTTTTCACATACATTTGTGTTTTTCTTATTGTTTCGGTGGCAACACTTATATTTTGGCAGAATGCTTGCGACGCGAATTTCGATTAGCCTTGCTTTGATGAAATACAATGGATTTTTTATCAAAGCTACTCATATCATGTAGCTGTGGGTATAGTATATAGGAATGGAACCGACACATACATGGTGTTCTGTCACCGCTTTGATGAAATACAATGGATTTTTTATCAAAGCTACTCATATCATATAACAGCTATATGTGGGTATAGTATATAGGAATGGAACCGACACATACATGGTGTTTAGTCACCAGTGGATGTAATATTGTAGGATCTAAGTATAACCTAAGAAGGATAGACAAAATACCCTTTATTCTTAGAAAAGGTTTTAAGGACCCGAAACTAGTTCGACACCTACGATATTCTATTATATTATAATATTCTATTATATATAGATATTCTATTATATTATAATGTATTCACATACATTATTCTACTGTGCTCTTCTTATCGTCTCACTGGCAATACTCATTATATTATTATTAAGGTTTTAAAACTACTATTATTACATTACTCTTTCGTAAGTATTCTCTAACCCACGAGAATAAAATCTTATTCTTCAAAATCATGAAAATCTTCTAAGAATAATACGTTAATCTTTTTAAGAATAAAAACTCTAATTCAACCTTTGAAAAAATATTCGATTGTAACTCAAGATTGTCTAAAATTCTGATATTATCGTTGCTTGCGGTTAGTAACTATTTACAAGTAATGTACTGTCAGTACTCAGCATACTTTAGTTTATAGTGACAATAGTACAGTTATGGAGTTGTTGTACCATGACCGGTGTTGCAAAATATGTATTCAAATAGTTGAATATTAGTAATAAACACGTTCGCACAAGTCGGAGTACTGAATTCTCAGTAAATATTTTGTATTGGTTTATTTTCATATGTATATATTTGATTCCTTTCTACACAAGTTCGGTATTAAAAAGTATTAGGTTTAGATAAATATACAAAAAGTTGTTAAGCTTTGCATTATCCTAACGAAAATGGATATAATTAGTTATGTGTTTTGGTCTTCAATATCTTGCATTTCCGTTTTTTCTTTATAGAAAAACGATATCCAAATAAAGTAACCGGCAATGTTGTTAATGCTTTTGAAAAAACCTATATAACTTTTAAGACGTCATTGTTTCAAATAAATAAATAAATAAATGTTTCAGTCTAACACACAATGCTATATAGGCCCAAGCTAAGCAGAGCTTGTGTTATGGGTACTAGACAACTGTTTTTTTTTACTTTTTTTATAAATGCTTATATATTATACATAGAAAACACCTAAATTCCGGAATAATATTTGCAAATCATGCAAATATTTGGTCCGACCCAGGAATCGAGACCCGAGTTCTTAAGCACAGCAGTGGTATACACCAATTTACCACCGAGGAATGAACGAGATGTAAATGATGTTGCTGAAACCTGGGTTTCTTCACTGAAACTTAACCGAGTCTCATTAGTTTCTCGCATCATCTCAATTTAAGTAAGACAAACTTTTCAATATAAAACTTTTCAATATCTCTGTAAAAGTGTGACCATTTCGTTCAAATTTAACACTACTATCCAGAAATTTCAATAAAATTATTATGTATTTTATATACAACTTCTCCTGACCATATTTGTAATAATATCTGAAGTCAAAGCATAGCAGTTCCAGGGCTGTCAGGTGAGACTAATGTTGAATCTCGGAATGACACTGGTTAGCCTGGGGGGATTTGCGGTATTACTTTGTTCAAATATAACCAAGTTTATGTGTGTAAGTCAACCTAGGATATATACATATATCTATAAATCTTCTGTACGTGTGTATGTACCGATTTTAATGAAATTATTTGTGTCTATTCTTGAGGATTCAATAATGGTTTAGATTAATAAAAAGAAAATAAATTGATTCAACTGCGGGTGAAATTATACCTCGGCTAACACCGCGGGGCTCATTTAGTACTACATTAGGAGTGGATTTGACTACAATTTTATATTTATTAGAAATATATATCAGAAATTAAATATAACAAAAGTATTTAACTAAAGCAGTATAGTATATTTATAGTTATCCATAATGTTTAACTTTATGCATTCCTTAAACACCACATTGTTTTATATCTGTCTGTCAGATCGCGTAACTTTGTTTTACATAACACATTTTAAACTAAAGGAATCTCTAAAAGCCTTAAAAAGGACTAAAAAACGCCGTTTGTCGGAAACTGCATCCCTATAAAAGTTGCGCGTGTGCATTAGGCGCGGCATCACTTCCTTAGTTGATCGGCTCTCGTTGCCGGCGGCGGTCGTGTCCGCGCGTAATGGTTTTGCTAGTCCCGTTCTATAGTGCAGCTATTATCGGGCAATCTAATAAAACCGATCACAGTCGTAAATTTTGCCATTTTTTTTGATAAAAGAGGCAATCAATCTTTTTTACCGAAAAAATCCTTTTTGAATTACCGGTAGGAGTAAAAAAAAATGTTTGTAAATATATAATTATTGGTATCTCCTAAAACGGGTTGCACAAGTTCAAACTTGCTAACCAAGAAGTTTTTTATAAAACTGAATTTAAACGAAAATATCTACTGCACCATTTTTTATTCAAATCGGGGACAATAGAAAACGATTCTAAAAGATTCATAGACTAGATAACACGATTTATTAAGACACAGCAGGGGATTATTACCGAATACTGCATAGTGATCTTTATCTTAAATTAATTGATATTCCTCGCAGCGACAGTAGCTCGCGAGAATAGTCACACATTATTTAGAAATTAAGTACAAAATTATATTATTATAAAATTTATGATACTCTTATATGGAAATGAGTAACAATTAAATATTAACTATATTTACTTTTTTTAAAATAATTTCTGGCTTTTAGATGTCATGATATATTTGATAAAACTTTTACTTTTATTTAGAGCGAAATAACTGTGTTTTTAGTGCGAAACGAAAGTATTGTGATAATGGGTGAAATATACGTCACAGCGGTTGAGTTGAAGGCACTCGATGGTGCGTAACGAGCGTCCAGTGAAAACTTACAAATAACCACCCATTAGCAGCCTCAAGCGGCGCAGGCGCAACCAACAATTTTCCTCTGATTTATATTATCTAAATGCCGATGTACGCCTAGAAAATGTAGGAAAATTTTCACTATCCGACAAACCCGTAATTTGATAAGAGGAATCATCGCTCCGGTTCTGCGTTTGAAAACGACAGTTTCCTCTCGATGATGTGACCGGTCCTGACTAGAAAACTCGATCGGAGGAAAAGTAGTTTTCGCTATAACTAACCCTCATAGATATTGCCTCAAGATATTGCGTTCATATCTATTCTTTTTGCTGCCAAGCTAAGTTCTCTTCAAGGGGCAGTAGATGTACTTTTGGTGCCTGAAATATCTACTCCAATAAGTTACCCGCGAGAAATAAACTAGGATTGGCGGACAGTAAATTTGTCTGCACTCAAAAAAATATCTACAATATCAAACCAAAAAAGTATGCCACATGTGAATATCACGTCAGCCTTTTGACTCGTTGATATTTCAGTGGCTCTTGCGAAGATAATAAATTTATGCAATTATTTATTTTTCTTACTTACTTCGGTACTTAAAAAAACGCTTTTTCATTGGTTATTATAATATTGTGTACTTTTTGGATAAACTCTAAAAAATATGAAAGTATATTATATAGGTTGTAATGCCTTATCTCATTTAAATTATATACTCACTACAATTTCAACTATACACACTAACACAACCAAAAATGCTTTCCAACGAAGTGTTACGATGAACCAGTATTCGCACGAAGCCTCAATAAAGTTACTGTGATTAATAGCATACGAGGCTTCCACATTTTACAACAACATTAATTTTCTAGAGCACAAAATAAAGATGAGTCACGGCTATAAACTATATACCTACGACGTTGTATGTTGACGCATGTTGACATAAAATACAGTTTTTAATGGTGTGAATATCGTGGTGTCACATCATAAATGACATTCAACCGCTTACGACGTGCAGAGTTACGTGAATTGTTGCCTTAATTACTGCCAAGTTCAACCTGAAGATTGTGTCAAAGGTGCTTCAAGTAGAGCAACTTTTCTCACGTTGTTACAGTTACAAGAAATTATGGTGATCTTGTAGTATCCCAAAATTTGCTGAGTAATATTGTGGCCTTTTTTTTACATGTTGAAAGCCCCTCGGGCCTTCACCGCACTGGGGTTTGCGGCGGGGCAGTGTATCGGAATCGAACCGACTAAAACCACACTGTGCCACTCTGCGCCTGAGACGGGAGGGATCCGGGAACCGCTTTCTTACGCTATCCGGATCCAAGTAATATTGTTGCCTCTGCTAACCTTGATTATAATGGAAGTGTTTGCTGTTTGATTTGATTTTCACGTCTTAATCACCAAACTGATAATTACTAAAACACTGCATACAAGTTATCTTTGCTTTTTGCTCGTGGTAAAATAGTACACACGGTACTGATTTTCGGAAATTTCTGTTGGATAAATAATAATAATTAAGCAAGTGAAACCGCGGACAAAGAACAGTTCTAAACAAAGTAAAAATTATGTGCGTATTTTTTCTTAAAGTGGTACAATAAGCTCGCTACAGAAGCGGGGCTTGTCAATCGGCATGCGTTTACACATAATAAAGAGCAGTATGTTATGTATGTCTAAATTTTGTCCGTTAAATTCTGAGGATCCGTTTGCTGCTCTGAATATTCTGATGGCTTAAAGAAAGTAGTTAGTTGAGAATAAATTACAGGTGTCTTATAGTACTGAGATGGGGACAGAGATTATAAGATGCCTGTTTCATTCATATAGAACCTGAAATTTAAATAATATATCAGACCTACTTAAAAATGGTTTACTAGGAAACATTTCGATTTGTAGTAATAAAAATTAAATGAAATGTCATTTCATATGTAACTCAATCAATCATATACAGTTCTTTTAACATATCAGAGGCTTATGATTTATCAATGAATGTTAAAATTTTGATAGCGGAGGTCCACAAATACCGTTGAAGAGTTTCGGAAGCACTCAGGCGGCTCTTTTGATCAGAAGTTTAAGTTCTTAATCCTAATTGAATTTATTTGTTCCGAATGGTTAGCGATAACGCAACGCGGTTCTCGCGCTGATCGATTGTTCGGAGTCAACTGGTCAACGGTGACCATGAAATTTTGCAATCTATGATACCTGAGGACGTTGCGTATTTTTATGTTACTAAGAAATACACTCACTTTTTTGTTGGCATTAAGAAAAACGCATAAATGTAAAAATTAAACAAAGTATGTTATTATCTACAGTCATTGATTTTAAAATCATGATGTAAGGTTAGTAATACGTGATAGATCACTAATCACATCATGACGTCAACAACCTTCAATAGTACACTGCTGGACATAGGCCTCTATTTAAAAAAGAGGAGCTTCATCAACTATACAACGCTAACATGACGTTTTTAAATAGGGCTTCTAGTTTTCTTGATCTTTGCATTGATGTTGTTCTGTATCGTGTCCCCGTAGTGACCTCTTACGACACCCACTGTGGTGAGTAGGTATAGGTATATGCGGAGAAGACATGAGAAATGAAGAAGACTTATCCGAGAGTATTCAAATATTTGGTATAACTACAAGAAAGTAATAACTATTGCATGTTAGATGGATGGGTTCTGTTATTGATAAAGCTTTTGTGTATTGTCCTTTAAAGGTGAAGTTTCAAATGCCATGTTAGTCTTATGATGAGGGTTATTTGTAGATATATTATAATGAAATCAATTATATTATGGACAAAACAAAATTAGAGAGAGTTTTACAAAATGTTAGTCACATGCAGTAAAGTTCTGATTATTTGCCATTAAATAATTTTTTTTATACACGATGTTTGGTTTCATTGTCATGCATATACACGAGTATCAATTCTTATTTTTTATGAAATTAAATTAGTCTTATAATGTAACATAGTACCTTTACCAGGATATTTTTTATCATGCTAAAAGAGCACAATTTTACCTAGATATTAATTTATTTATTATTTTATCTATTTACCTAGAAGTAAGTAGGTACGTAAAAGAAAGGACAAATAGATGATTTTTCCACTTTTTCAATTCTATAAGAACTTTTAATTTTTTTTAATGCAATTTTTTTGCCCTCTTGCAAACGAGCAGACGTTTCGCCTGATGGTAAGCGATTACCGCCGCCCATGGACACTTGTAACACCAGAGGCGTCACAAGTGCGTTGCCGGCCTTGGGGGATGTTGGAAGAGAGGAAGGGTTGGATGAGTGAGGAGGAGGAGGCCCATATCCGGTATTCTCACTCTCTCGGTGAAACACAGCGCAGGCGCTGTTTCACACCGGTTTTCTATGAGGCTGTGGTTGGTATCACACACCACGACGCATGGCTCTCCCACACATTACTTTTTTTATAAGCAGGATGTGGAATATATTGGCAGCATATTACGTGTACAACTTTATAAAACTGCAATATTTATGTGTGTGACGATATAGCCACATTTCACACGATTTCGTCCGTTTCTTTTATCATAATTAATTACTACATTACCGACATTTTAGCCTCCGTTTGACATTTCTTAATCATTACGATATAAACAAACGACATTAATATATATATCCGATTATAAAGCAATACAAGATTGCAATTATAATATGTTTCTTTCTTTCGCAAAATCGGCCTATAAATTCACAACATTTTTTAATGTTTCCTCCTGATATAAAATGAAAGATTTTAACAGATTTATATTAAGGTATCCATTTACTTTCAGTTTAATGTGACGGTACCAAAATGGACATATTGCAACAATTTGCCAGGAACAAACAACCAAAACGAAGTTATACACAATGCCATACTACAAATTTATATTCTATACTGATTATTATATCGATAAAATGATCAGTCTCAACGTCGTCCGGTGTCGTCATTATATCCTATAAGTTGGTTGATTCTATTTTTATTTATTTGTCTTTATTGTATAAACATAGTAAGAAACGGTATAATAGGAACAGACACAAAGTATGTATAACAAATGGCGATCTTATCGCTCTCGGCGATTTCTTCCAGACAACCATAAGATTCTCTGCGTATTTATCTCGTATATATATAGAATCTGCGTATATATATAGAAGATGATTCTCTGCGTATTTATCATTTAGCAAAATAGTCTCATTTGACTTGTAAGCAATTTTCTTTTGGGTTTTTAAAAGGAAGAACAAGATAACTACGTACTATTTTGCACACGACAGCATATGGACAGTGCAAGGTTATGAGTTTCGTCTAAACTTAACCTAGTGATGTTTTGGACAAAGACTCGTTCGGAATTTGGATCTCACTCATTATGTATCTACAGCTAGCTGGGTTAGAAAAAAGATATGCTTAAGATGAAATCAGATATTTATTACAGAATACAAATATTTTTGTCGTCACATTTAAAAGTATGTAAGTTGGTAGGCAAGTAGCTGAGATTATTTAAAATTAGCTTCTCCGCGCGGTTCCACCCGCGTTTTTGTCGGTTATCGAAGCAAAAGGTATAAGCCTATGTCCTTCCACAAGAATCAAAGTATCTTCATGCCAAATTTTATGAAAATCGGTGCATCTGTGTGGTCGTGAAAGCAGGACAGACAGACAGATAAACAGACAGAGAAACAAACTTTCGCATTTATAACATAAGTATGAATTGGTTTTATTTCTCCTATAATGGGACTATTTTATTCCAAAACAAAGAATTTTAACGCTAATTTCACAGTGTCTGAGTTCACCGCAAGGGCTAAACAGAACATGTCGTCATCGGCTGCGACATCGCCGCGGAAGCGAAAGCGAATCAATTCGGTTTTTTTAGCTCTGGGCGTGAACGAGGCTATTGTTAGGAAAGGGAAAATGGGACGAAGTCACTGCAAAACTAGAAGAATAAGCCGGTGACGCGCTTCATTAGATGTTTTGTGAGTTGCAACTGTACGGCGTGACGCATCCCTAGGCGCGTGCCACTTCCAACGTCACCCGCACTCACGACCAACATTTATTTCGTCACTGCGTTATCAATCAGAGAACTACAATGTTGCACTTCTACTAAGTTATATGTAGTCTTCTAAACTACATAATAAAGAATCTACACTCATAATATGAAGCTAAAGAGTTTGTTTGTTTCTTCCAATTTGTCGAGGAAGGTTATATAGTAACATCACACTACGTCTAATAGGAGCCGAGCTAAAAAAAATGTTGCATAAAACGGGGAAAAGTCCTATGAGAGACGCAGACTCATTAAGTTGCGAGGGTACACTATTTAGAAATTATTTTGGTCTTAACCTAGCGCATATCGAACATATTATGTGTCTGTTAACTTGCATTTGACAAGTGTTAACCAAATTACACGTATAAAAGACCAGTTGTCAGCAATAGTGCTTCAACTGTCAGTAATATTTTGAGTACTTTACTGCAGCATTCAGCAAAACTGCAAACGAGACTCACAGACCTTGGTAGTTTTAAAGTTCAAACGGCACGTGCGGTGCGGAAAGTGTATCTGTCAGCCAACGAACATTAAACCTCTATGTGGAATACATCTGACATAAAGATAAGCAGTTTGAACCCGAGACCTTTTCGATCTAGCATTTTACAATTGCGCCACTGTGAAATTGTGGTCGGTTGGTGGCGTGTGCTGGCCGGCTTTTATTTATATTGGTTGTAGTGCGGGAGCGATCACGACCCGGTAATTGATGCTCTCTCTTCGCGCGTGCCCGAGTGCACTGCGCCTGCGCACCCGATGATCCGAGCCGTTATAAGTGCTCTAATACACAGAACGAGCACGCGCTAACATTATAAATATCACCTATATGTAAGAATCTTCTGTCTGAATTCACATTTTTTGTCGTTCTTGTCAGAATATGATTAAATATAAAGTCATGTTTCACATCTCTTAAATTAGTTATAAATAGGAAATTATTTTTGCTAACGATTAACTTACAGCGCAATTTAAAATTGTAATTATAGTGTATAATAATATATATAATAATTATAGTAATAGTTGCAATTATAGAAAAGAATTATGTGACGATTCTAGAAAATTTTTAATAATTAATATAACATCGATATCAGTCGTTCCTGCTGTAGTGTAGAAAATCCTTTATAAGTTTTGAAATTCTTTCATAAGTTAAATACTTATATAGTTAAATTGTAAGATATTAACTAGTGATAGAAACTTATAGTTAATCGTATTTCATTATATTCACAATAACTAGTGACTTAGGCCACGTATTTACTTTTACTTAGGAGAGAAGAGACAAAGATGTAATTCACAGTTAAAAGATTTAAAAAGTAATATTGATTCGAAGAATTTCGATCTTCCGCAATCTGAATAAAAGCCCTGCGGGCCCTTCTATCTTGAAATGATCGCAGTTTATTTCGGCTTTCGCGCAAATGGAGTTAAAAGTCTACAGTGATTTCGGTAAATGTTATTAAGCAAATCGATAAAAACGAAAATTGATAAAAGTTTTTTTCCAATCACTTTACGCGTGAGTGCTTCGTGATTTATGGCATTGTTCGGTGTCTTGCTTACTTCGTGAGTGGTCTGTTTTATAGCCGAATAGTTACAATCACGTAATCATAATTTCCAATTGTTTCTTACACGTGATGAAACCCAATTTTCTAATAATCGCATTTAAGTTTCTTTAAAATTTTCTACTTCAATAGTTTTTACTCGAAATAAATATTATTAAAGGGATTTTAATAGGGCTATAAGTTGAACACGTTCAATGGCCAATTATGCAAGTGGTTTTACCAGTACCAAGCTGTTTGAAGTAAATTGGTATCACATATTTGTTGGAAAACTGTTCGATTTCCTGTCTGTAATTGTGGATGCATCCGTTCCTAATCATTTTTCCCAGGAAAAGTTTGATGAATACATTTACCCGACTGAGATTGGCATTTATTGTATTTGTTATAAAACAATCACGAATATCGGGATTCATGGATGGTTTTACAATATTAATTAGGCATACTGCTTATTTTATATTGCTGTTAATGGAATGGTAGTAGGTTCGCACGATAATTAAAGGGTATTAGTCGATGGTTTCTGTATAACCGACAGTATGTAATGAAATTATATGATTGCCGTGTAATTACTGAACAAATAAACAAAATTGTTATAAGAGTTATTAAAATATCTCCTACTACATTCAACATGAATAGCGTTTTACGGTCCAGTCCTGGACATTAGCTTCTCCTGAACAAGAAGGTTTTATCTCGCTGCCCAGTGGGCTGGTGTCTGCTTTGCTTAAAACTTTCTTTCTCTTATACTACGATTGTTATTACTCATTAATCATATAGCATTTTATCGTTAGGTTCTCAGGTTCTAAAAGTGTTACTCTTTCTCCTTTTTTATTGATCATACTATATATGCTATGTCGCGTGAGATTTAGTAAATAGAATCGATTTGTCACATTCTATATTGCTTAATCAATAAACAAAAAATAATCATGTAAAATAAAACAAAAACTTAACACGCTTCTGCTCAAACTTTTTCATCTTATTATACTGTAAATATGAAGTGAGAACGAAGGTAATGAATACGTACCTACGTATAAAATGAATGAAATAAGCCGTCTCGGAGACGATTCACCTTATAAAGTTGTTCTAACCACATCATTATCACTATCTAGAATATCGACTTTTACTGATTCGATACGATAATTGGAGCAGCATAAGTGTACTCATTTTATACCAGATATCTCTACTAAACTAGAGTCTGCTCAATAAAATCTATTATGTATGCATCTGACGTGTCGGTTTTGCGATTTTAATATGCAATTTTCTGTATGATGATGTACAAAGATGTATCGATTATAGAAGCGCGATTTGACTTTATTAAACTGCTTAGTTTATAAAACAGTTATATCAAGCAATTTAAATGGGAAAAGTAATCATTCTGGACATAATTATTTGTAACAATTCTTTTTTGTTGTTGTTACGAAGTTGAATGAATGAATTTATATTTTTAAACAAATAAATACAATTCTAGGTTCGTCACGTTTGTACTGAGAATTTACATATGTTGATCACTTTGTGTTAGGAATAGTATTATTTACATATTTCATATGCGATAAAGTAGAAGGATACTAGGAATGAAAATCGTTTTAAATACTTTTTGGAAATTAATAAATGGTGGAAACCATTGCTGGTTTTTTATTTAATCTCCCCAATAATTCTATAATTAAACACGTATGTGCGTGTGTTAAGAATAATAATATACATATATCTTTTAGAAAATGTGTATGCTATGATTGTGTATAAGATAAGAAATAAAAGACATAATATAACCGTCCTCGGCGTGAAGATAACATTTCGTGTGAACATATATTTATATTAAGGTGTAAAGCTAAGTGCTTGTAACGGTAGTAGTAGCAAAAGAAAGTATTTTACACAACGTATGTTCTAATTTTGAATGGTTTTAAAACTTTATGTTTTTACTTGACCGAAATATGAATTTCGAGAAATGTTTGTCCATATGAAGATCTACCGGTATAATGATGAACTTTAGTTATTTTACCAAAAACAGTCCTTAAAATATCCATAGTTAAGGAAACTGTAAGATTTAAGTTACATTAGTCGCAATTCTGTTGTTGTCATCACTAAACTAAGAATCACTCAAATTTGTTGTTGGAATATGTGCTTTAATATTATCTGCCTACAGTCCATTTTTTGATATTTCATATCAATTTGATAGTTTACACTATATTTAGTATAGTACCAACTAAAAGTTGATTGAAACTAAAAGTTAAAAATTATAAGTTGTAATTATGTAAGTAATTAAGTAAAGCAGCATAATCATTCTTTATAATCTGTGTTTAACATAATCTTTTTAATAAAAAATACAAGTAAGTAATACGATCTTTCGAAAATCACTTTTAACACCCACATAATTACAGAGAATTCGTTATTAAGGAGACAATAATTGTATGAAACGAAAGGAGGCGAAACCAGCACAGCATTATATATATGAGTACTTCGTGTGTCTATCGTACTTTGCTCGACAGCTAGACTATGTTATAAACTTCTTCTATCTATCAACATTTGCATAATATTATAACAGATCTTAATATTGTTTTTCGCATTTCCATGCTTTCAATGACTTTATCTGGAATCTGAAACGTTTCATTACAATAATAAACAGTTTAGAATAGTGGTTTATTTACAGAACTTATTAAGGTGTTTAAGGTTTTAAACTATTAATTTACATAGTCTCATTTTAATGAGGTGGTATTCAATAAAGAATAATGTGGAATAATGTAAAAAAATATTATTAGTTTTATTAATGACAGTATGTATTTCAAAGATAAGTTGGTAATTAAATCTTTTCCGGGAGAGCAAATGTGATTGCTCTATAGGGAGAACTTTTTAAAGTTCAACCAGTAGCACTTTCACTTATAAAAATGTAAATGTCAGTTGAAAAGAGAATAAAGACTTTTATTAACGCTGTTGTCGCAATTAATTGTAAATCTGATACTAAAAAATACATGACTTTTTAATGAGCAGAATGGTTTGATAGAATTAGAGTACAATTAAGCCCTAGTATAAAACAGTGTCGTGGAAACTAATTTATATAAAAAAAAAACATTTGAAAATTTTAAAACTCTAAGAAACTTCTCAATATAAACCAATTTTATAAATATAATCATTACTTCATTATACATTCATTCATACGGTCATTACTTATCAAATCGGCGTTTTATTGCACTGGCCACTCTGATCTAAAATCGGGTTAAGGATTTTAAATTCTAAGTTATAAATTTAGCTGGTATATTTGAGTTTCGAAAACAGTCATTCAATTGTTTTCCCCTATTAGTTTTTTCTTTAGCGTCGCTCATCTCGCACAATAGAAAGCTTAAAGTATCACTTCATTTACGAGTACGAGTTCTACCGTGGCACCAGTGCTAAAGAAACAGCTCGAAAGCTTAACGATGTGTATGGTGATGTTACCACAACAGAATAACGTTTCGAACGTTTTTGTTCTGGATATTTCGAGCTTCATAACAAGCTCCATGGACGGTCGGAGACCAAAGTGAATAATGTGAAATTAAAGTCTATTGTGAAAGCGGATCCATCGCAAACTACTTTACAGTTGGCTCCAGGCTTCGTTGCGAGTAATTAAACTGTTTTAATCCACTTGAAGCAAATAGGGAAAATAAAAAACTTGAACAGTGGGTACGTCATGAATTCAGTTAAGTGCACCAGCAAATACGCGTTGACTGCTGCGTTACATTTCTTAATCGGTGAAATAATAAATGGAATATAAATTGGGTCATTATCTCTCGGAAGCGCTCGTTGCAATGGCTGAACTCTGAAGAACCAGCCAAATTTTGCCCCAAGCCAAAATTAACTCAAAAAAGTTACTTGTGTGTGTTTGGTGGACCAGTGCCAGTGACTGCAGACCATGATGGAAGGACTAGCTGGTAAACAACTGACGCTGGCCAATTGCTTTAGTCCACTGCTGGGTCAGGACAACGCTAGACTACACACTGCACAATACACGACTTCTAAACTGGAGAAGCTGTCATTAGAATGTCTGCGATATCCACTGTATTCCCCGGACCTTGCTCTAACAGATTACCATTTTTTCCCAAAAGGATAACTTCTTACAAGGAAAAAAAATCTCCGATGTGGTAGTCCAAACCGCTTTCAGAGAGTTTATTGATTCTCGCCCCCATGGTTTTTTTAGTAAAGGAATCAATGAAGTACGTACAAGTATGAGATGGCAAAAGTGCATAGATATCATGTACATACTTTGGTTAATTAAAAATGTTTAGCCAAAAAATATGGCTGTAAATTCCTCCCTTACAAAAAGCTAATTTCATATGTAAGCATCTAATACTATTAGAATATAATTTTTTATATTTGAGGTAAAGTGATCAGTTGAACTGCTAGTAACAATATTACTAAAAATTAAATTAATTGTTTGAGCGTTCAGCAAATCATAATAAATTCAGCCGAAGGTATATTGTGCAGCTATCAGCGGTATATCTTGACTACCACATGTCAGTAGCATTATGTCACTTTAATTATGTCAGGTGACTTATCTATGATAGAATATGTATTGTTGAGTAACAAACACTGGGAATGTATTAAAAAATATCAAAAACCTCAAATTCACTACTGGATTTCATAGTACAGAGGGAATGAACACCACTCCAAAAATGCTGAAACTGTTTTTCATCGAGTGAGTGAGGATACCAGTGGTCCATATTCCAATCCCTCCCCCTATCCCCGTCCCCATCCCCCAAAGGCCGGCAACGCACTTGTGACACCTCTGGTGTTATGGGTGTCCATGGGCGGCGGTAATCGTTTACCATTAGGCGATACGTTTGCTTGTTTGCCCCTTATATAATAAAACAAAAAAAAACCTTGTGAATTATCAAGGAAGTGCAAAATTTACTACAACAATTTTATTATTTGAGTATTGAAATCGAACTACCTAAGATAGTGGTGACTAGCTCGGTAATATTGAATTGACGGCAACCGCAAATACCGAGGATCCGTTGCTTTCTATACGTATACGAAAGTAGGCTACGATTCATACTGCTGCTTGGAAACTATTCTTTATTTGTTATTAGGTATTTCATTGTAGCACCACAATATTATGAATAGTACATCATTACATCATACCTACATCATTTAAATTATGCTTATTTATCTATTACATATGATTCTCATAACAGGTAGTGGCTCACGATGAACTTCAAAACTATCTAAAAGTCACAGCTTAGCCTAATCTAGGCTCAGGCTAGGCTAGGTTTGAAAACTAAGACATAAATTGTATGGTTGCAAAATTAAAACAATAAATAAATATTGATTGAATAAAATTTATGCTTTATAACAAACCTAATTCTAATCTGGTATATTTAAAGCCTAAGTTTCGTTCCAGAACTGATTAATGGTACAATGACTGAAGGTATACTAAATCTTTGTGTAGCAAATATAGTATGGATACCTAATATCTGGATCAAAGTAAAATATTCTTTGTAAATAACAAAATTATGCCGTCTGGTCGTTTGCATTCGATAGTTCACAGACTCGTGGCGGTTCCTCCGTAGCATACCTATCCTAATAAAATAGTTGGCGTAAACTATAATTTGTTTTCTATCAACGATACACTTGGGATGTACTAGTTTTATCTAGTTTAAATAAAGCTAGGACAGTTGATTCAGAAATTAGACATTGTTGTCTTTATATTCCAAACACAAGTTAATTTTTAGCCGAGCCAAGCAGATAAGTTGTAAAATTTCTTCTACTACGCTACTTGTACGTTCGTATTTTTCATTAAAGGTTATGGCAAAAATAGACACAGAGTAAATGCAAAGCAAAATAGATTAATTAAAAAAAACTACTTTTGACAGATTTCATACATCTACAACTATTTAACGTTTCGATTTTAGGTGAAACTTCTCTATACTTCTTGCTATGACGAGATCAAAGTAGGATAAAATTTCCGATGGCGGTTACTAGATTAATGTTTTTCACCAACCTTGTATAACTTGACATGGCAGGTTTCAACACGACTTGCTCTAAATTGAATTATGAAAATTTTATTAGCGATTTAAATTGGTTATTTAAATATACGGTTTGGTACCGTTTAATGAAAATTTAGATTAGTATGCATCCTGTTATACATTTTTTACTAAGGCAATTTGTCTTGTCGTGTTCAGTGAAATATTTAAACAAACTATAAGTATAATTTATTATGAGATATAATCGATGGTTATTAGTTCTTTAATTGTAAATGTACATACTAGTAGTTTGGCAGCTATTGACTACTGTTCGATGTGTTACTATTTCCGTGTTAGGCCTACGTTCATTTTGAATTCATAAGTAATTAATGTCAGGTGCAACGAAGGTTAACATTTACGATAGTAACATCGTTATTGAAGACTATTTTATGGCTTTACACTCGTTGAGATCGATTTTGTAAGCCGCTTTTTATTTTATCTCATTTTATAAAAATAGTTTTTTAAAAAACTTGATCCTACATCTGTTTCCCTTTATAGGTACTAAAAATTTGTAGTTGTAGGAAAGTATAAAAGCATGATCAACCAAAAACATCTCATTTTTGCATTTGTTCCATAACTTTAGCTGTGATATTTAGTTAAGTTAACTACGATTTTATAAAACATTGAACCTCAAATTGTAGCTTAATGGGCTACTGAAACATAATTTGTCTAAAAATGTTTTAATATTTTTTTATCTTTTATCTAGTGACTAATGTGGTACAAATTGAAACCAAAAAGAACATCACTAATTGCTCCGCGTAGATCGCCGAACTGACAGCCACTTAACTCATCAAACGATACTCGTAATTAAAACTGTACACTCGTTATAAACATTAATTAAAACCGAATAATATCAGAAGCCTAACAAAAGTAATTACTCTATGTTTGCACATAATTTAAAACGAATTTGTTATAATCCATTTTGTTTTGTCCATCACGTTTGCGTGACTATCTTTCATTACCTGACGTGTGTCAAAATGAACTGACCTCGGCTGCCGAATGATACGCTACTTCATAATGTAGCTATTTTATTATGTATAATTTGGTACAAACCAATATTTAGTGGTATGTACTTATTATTTTTCTTGTCTGCCTTGTAGATTTAATAGTAGCACGCGCAAACCGGACCATCCCATCACATATTTATAGTATTGCTATTACGACCAGGTGCACTAAAATAATGCATAGTGATGAAAAGTCACCGTATAAAAAGAACCTGACTTAGAAGAAAATAAAGCAGACCCAAGTTTATAAGGCAAGTTACCTGAATTCTAAGTATCCTTAAAATTGTGACCCAGCCCAGATGAAAGACATGAGCTGCTGAGAGGCGCTTTCGTTATTGATAAGAATTTTACTAGTTGATGAATGTAGGTGTCATCCTAAAAATGCTAGTAATCTGAGAACGTGTGTTATTACTGATGCTACATGATTAATATTTTTGTATGTATGGCCCTGCCAAAATGACTCTACAATGCCTGATGGAAAACATAAGCAGAATTCAAGTGGTGATCACCATACTCATTACGAATGCAGACAATCCAACAATGCAGCATGGTGTCCCATACCATGGCGGCCTAGTGATGCTTTTGCATCATTGGGCCTTTTGTCTCGCACTCACCAATGAAACACGAGGAAAACTCTGTACGAGGGTAATACCGTCTCGTCGAGTCGCTTTTCGTGTTGAAATTAGCGTGGCTCACAATAAAACAAGTGCAGCCTTACGAATGGTGTAACATTTAAATATTATAGGAACTACATGTGGTTTGACGCCTCTAAATTAAATGTTTTGTTAATATATGCCTATCTCCTACATGTTCATTATTGTTCTAACAACATTTCTCACTAACTGATTTATATAAACCTGCTTGCAATATAAACGTACACTATATATACTGAGACTTTAATGTAGATTATTTTAATTTATACAGATTTAAGATGGAAAACGGCTCTCCTTGGAAAATTTCTCTACGGCGGTCGTTTGCTACGATTATATCGGAGCATGTAATGCGTGCACAGTTCCATGTACAGTCACAGATGATGTTCGCTCACTTTAACAAACTGGATGAGATAAAGTGTTCTGTTTTTATACTTGAATAGTATTATGTAATACGAAATGAGGAAAGAATTAATGCTAAGCGTTGTCCTTGGTGTCTTTAACAGTCCAACTAGTGCATAATTTACGAAGTTTTGAAGATAGAATGTCTGATTTTCCTGCTATAATTAGGTATGTTAAAATTTTGTGATAAATCTGAGAGATGATATGTTGCTATGTAACGACACAAATTAAGTTAAAAAAACTAAAGAAAACAATTTGCAAAACAATATCTCCATTAGATTGTAAATCTAACACATTTTCTTATTATTTTATATATTTTAGCTTTAAATTTTTAACGTATTCTGCCTAAAAACGAAGAAGGCAAGAATCATAATCTTTCTTTATCCAACAAGTACTCGTTTGTGTTATTCACATCATTGTTTTGTTATTAGTAGTTTTATAAAACCTAGGAAAGGGACTCAATTGTTTAATAAGTTTTCTTTGTAGATTTTATACAAAATTTATAAAAGATTCTAAAACCTTCAATGCTTATTCACTTAATACACCGTTGTGTGTCAGTACAAGACACATTCAGTATTACTTTACACGTTTAGTGTAGCATGTTGCGAGGTATTACAAGGAGGTACCTCTAGTCTAGTAGCCGACTAATCGCAGCCCCCGGGGTCAAACCGTGTAGGAGCCCGTTGGGCCCACCACGTTTATTATAATAAGCCCTGGTAGCTATTATAAAGTTTGTCCATCGCCCTTTGTGCACTTAGGTTACGTTATAGAAATTATTTTTACATTAACATTTATTTTGTTTTATTTAGATGACAAATTTGAAACTATTACCTTATTTGCATAAGTGTTCTAATTTCGTGTTAGTCCAGATAATTTATAAGAAACAAGTTCGATGGGAAAATTAGGCATCATCACTTGCTAAGAAAATGTACCAGAAATATTGGCAATAAGCACTGTATAGTTAAGGTGGTTTAATATCATCGGCGTAGGAAGTAAAAATCTAAATTTTTGTTTTTTAGTAGTTGTGGGATTTGAGGTAGGTATGGTAATTAAAGAATATAAAAGATTACTTACCTATTAGCGCTTCGACGTGGTAACTGAGTATAATCTCATTTGCGGTAGTCAGCTTGGCGGCGGTATTTGTACACTGCAACAAAAGATACAAGGATTAGGATTTTAAATGGAGGCACTTATACGATGCTATCACTAAGACTTGCTTGCCCTAAATTACTCGTTTATTTGTCCCAAATATTCTTTCTATCCTTAGAACATTCCGTAGAATTTTTGTATCAGAAAAGCTATAAAGATAATAAAATTGGTTCATTTTTGTACCACAAAAATTGGCATGTCTCAATCAAAGTGCTATATTATTTATTTTCGTAGAGATGCCTTTGGTAATTTAACTACAATTTATATTTAGTTTATTCATTCATAACTCCAAGGCATCCGTATACAATCTTTGACTTAATACTAAGCCTAGGTAAATCCTCTTGTTTCTCGTCTCTCAGAAATAAATCTCTTACCGGAAAGAATCCGCTAAGCACTTTAAAAATATAATTCACGAACACATAAGTATTATAAAGCAGAGATTGAACTACCTAGCAAATATATGGTTTAATTAATTATTTCAATACACATACAATAAATTGGTACGATAAGGAAAAGTACAGCAAAATACTTCCAACATTCATATCTTAAATATTCTTGATTATATTGTTTACATTCATGGCAATTCAATAGTAATTGATCATAAAATATATATATAGGTTGAGATGACAAATAAAGCAGCTAGCTCTACATTTAATGACAGTTATTGACGAAACAAGTAATAACAGTTGTTAACCAATAATAAGCCTTGGATTCATTTAATCATCGACATCTAATTCTTTATTACACAATATTGTTTCTAGACGTCGCGCCAGTCGTCCCCAAAATAATATTCTTGTTGCGAAAAGGCGCAATTATTTCATGGCATTATGAAATTGGTGAATTAGTTAAGTCGTGACAACCCTGCTTGACATGACTTCTATTTATTGACAGAGTTGGATCGATAAATATTGAACTTTGAGTTCTTGCCAAAGGTTGTCAAGTCTTGTATTGCATTATTACCCAAAACTATATATTTATACGTGAAGAAAAAACTTTGTACCTCTTTTATAAAAAAATAGGAGAACTAGGGAGTATTAAATTAACCACAATTAAAGTTTATAAGAAGGAGTAGTGAAGAAAGTTAAAAAAGATAATCAGAAAGAAAATTAAATGAATAATGGTAAATTTTCGACCACTGCGCGAACGTATTCTGATAACCGCCAACTTCGTTTGTCGCATTTCTCTTTCATCTATCATTTTCAAATCTTATAACAAATATTACATCACATTATAATAGTTTTTAAATTCAGACAGACTCGTATTTTATAGTTAACGGCCGTATTTATTATCTCATAAATTGATTAAATTGCAAAGTTGATGTTACGTGTAACAAGATGCTATAGGTTTCACTCGCAATAATCATAAATATTCGATGCTAATTATTTCGCAGGACTTTAAGTATTAATTTTTGAATTTGTCAACGGCCAATTTGTGCCATCCAAATTGTTTAATTGAGAACTCTTAATCCACATATCTTGTGTCTGAAATACTGCTTGAGGCTACGTTTATAAGCCATTCAATCCGTTAATCTTTTAATAATTACGCATGATGTCAACAAAATCATCTTTCTAAATAGACATATGCTTTTGCCTATGTCCAGACCAAAATCAACAATCGACTCATGAAAGACTTGCACTTCATCAACAACCCATAATGTCCCACTGCTGGGCTCGGGTCACCTCTCAGACTAGTACTTATCATTTTCAAATACTTTTATTGCGTCATAATTATCAGCCTACAACAATTATATTTATTTTTATATGTTTCTTATACTACAGTAAAAAGATTCATTAGCATTTTTTGTTAATATTTTTTTTATAATTTATCGTTTATACAATTTTTTACACACATACATTATACATTAATAATTATGTATAATACTTTTATGGGACAAAACGATGTTTATAATGGCTTTGTTCAGTAGAATTCTATTTATGCCATGCGGAGTTATCATATAAATCCATAGAAGTAAATGAAACACAGAATATTCATAAAGGTACTTTACATAGATGAAATTATATAGCGAAGCGAACGTTAAGCGTATTTCATTCGCATAAGCGGAAAATAATTTCTTTATAGGCATAGAATCGATTAGCGGCACGGTTTACGATGCGCCTGCGCACGCCGCTGCGGGTGCCAGCTTTATTACACCACTTCTGTAAGTACTGCTTTAACATACTAGTACAGTGTTAAAGAAAAGCGTTAATTTGAATTTGAATACCACAATCTGCCACTTATACTTAGAGTAACAATTTTTTTATAAGTGGCAGAATATCTAATTCTTTTTTTCTTCTTTTCAGACTCGGTACGTGTATATAATTAGTAATCAATTATTTATTATGACTGCTTGGGTGGTGCAGTGGTAGCATAAACGACGACTATGCTTGAGGTCTCGGGTTCGATTCTCGGCTTGGAATATTTATATGATCTGCAAATATTTGTTTCGAAGTTTGGGTGTTGTCTATATACATTCTCTATGTATTTATATTTATATCAGTTGTCTAATACACACAATATAAGATCTGCTTAGTTTAAGACTAGATGATGTTGTGTGTTAGATGTGCGAAATATTTATTTATTATTACGGTTTTTATATATAATATTATTTTTAATTTTCGACACGAAATTCGGAAAATTTTTGAGCTTTAATTTATTAACGATGAATATTTAAGGGAGGCAACGTTTTAATTAAGCAATTATGTAGTACTTACTTATTAATGTACAATAATTGCTTTCTTAAATCTGCTACAACAATACTTCCATTTATATTCCAAACTATGTATAAGATGTTTCTTTTGTACAGGTATTTCGTTATTATTATGGGTTCTTAGTTACCATTGATGTTAATAATGTTTATAATTTTTTAACAGATGTTTTTACTGTAACAGGATTATTCTGTAAATGAATTGTCAAACATTTACTATGATCAAACATTCTGAGTCCGGATGTTCTCTGTGTCCATCTATATGTATTTATAAAGTCACACGCAATACAGGATTTGTTAATTTAAAAAGTTGATATTTCAAAGTTTGAGGTATTGATGTAATAAAAGTTTTAATAGGCTCAAGTCAAAACAGCAATCAAATCAACCGCGTGCCGCCATTTGTTTCATAACAAATGATGATACAATTGCTTAACAAGACGAATATTTTCGTGGCACAGTATGTGCATCAATGAACTTGTGTTCCGAATAGCAAAACAAAGGTACAAACAATTTGTAAGCTCCATTGCATGGTTTGGCTATTGAAGAAATCAAGACACGGCGCACCTCTTCGTGACACACGGGTAATTATTTTATACAGCTTTGGCACGTGCCAATTTTTCTTATTTTTTGTAAAATGTTCATATGTAATCTGTAGTTCTTTTACTAAAACGAAAATTTACACTTAAAAAGTTTAAAAGTTATTATATACAATAACGATAGAGTATCAATGAATACAACATCAGTGATGTGTATTCTCTTTTCTGACTAATACTCTGTATTGAACCTAATGTTACATCTAATTCCCTGGAAGAGATTGCAAATTTTGATAATACTGCCCGCCGTACCACTGTTTTTTATTCTTTGTTTCCTCCATTTTAAGGATACCTATCTGTTTATGTTCTTACTGTACGCCAGCATAAAATACTGCCTACAAATTAAACAAAAATAATGTTAGACATTCCAAGTATCCGTATGTAGTGGAGAGTAACATATCAGATACAATAGACGATGATTCCTATACACAAAAGCTTTGGGAGCCCCTGTTATTAATCCTCATTGAAGATTAATGTGACACAGTACGTAACATATTTTGATGTAGGTTAAGGCTCAGTGTTAAGCAAGAAGCCGGTTGTTCAATACCATACAATAGTCTAACTAATGTACTTGTTAATTAGGTATTTAGGCAATAATACTCTTCGGTAACAGTTTTTTTACCAAACCTTTTGATACTACGGCGTGAAGCGGTTCTTTCCTAAGTACAGTCATTTATAGAGCTAACAAAGGTTATTAATAAAATAACGGGTTGTGTTTTCTAAACAAGATAAATTATAGAAACTATAAAAGTTATCCTACATTTGTGTTACAATATACAGTAGTTCTTTGCTAGCACTTCTTTAGTATGCAGATAATGGTACTTAATTACTGTAAAAATACTCTTTACTGAGATATGGACATTTATTACTAAGTTCAAAAAAATTTAGCTAAGTATTATATAGCTTAAACCTTTAAGGACTTATAGAGTCTTTAGTGCATAGACTGGTAGGGTTAATTAAAAGGAGGGTAATAATAATAGTAATAATAGTTTATTGCATAAATTTAACCATGCAACAAGAAAGTGACACGGTTATTTCATTTACAGTAACAAATTATAAAACAAGTATGGCAAAGAATTATATGAGACCCCTGATCCTCAAACTAGGATTTCTTGTATTTTGAGAAGCAGTGGTAATAACTAGCTCTGTATATTGTGGTAATAAAGAAGGTATATTTTAGAGACATAGTTTAACATCAATAATATACCTTAGATCAAACTTAATGAACAAAGGCTTTTTTACTTTGCTCGTAAAAAGGGGTTTTAAAAGACTTAAAAGTGTTTTAACTTTTATTGGTTTCTCGTAACAGCTTATATAAATATTTATATATGAAAATAAACATAGTTATTATAAAACAACAGCATATGTCATACAAATGTGACCAACAATGTCATCTTTTCCCCGATACATGCAAATACATACAGGAAAGACTATCTTAAAAATGTGACAGAAGCAATACTCACCGTTTTTAAAGTTTTAAGTTTAACTTCGAAGAACTAATACGAGATCCAATGTATCTGTAATTATTATGTTACAATATTTAAATATACATATTTCGTATATTCAATAGCAAGATCTAAAACATACAAGCTTTACGCAATATCCCTTGATGACTACGTAATAAGTATAGGCAAGGCCACCGAATCATAGCATCTAGTCGCTCGTTTAAACAAAATATTACAGTCCGTGGATTATAGATGGTACAGCATATGCAATTATGGGCATGCGGGCGGTGGTCAAGATGTAATAACAATAATTAAGTTGTACGGCCGACTCTCGATGGGAGTGCCGTTGATATAGTTTTTCAAATAAGTCTATAGAGGGTTTATGTTTGAGTGAGTTTCTCGTATACATCTTTTGTTTTTTGTGTAGGCTTTAGATCTGGTGTTTACTGTATAAATAGTTTCCGTGGTGACGTCATGATGGACACAACTCTGAATAAAATATTTCTATTTGATAGACAAATAATCTATTAATACATGCATTTCATATAATTTAGCATGCAGTTCTAAGGAGGTTTACATTCAACAACGAGAGTCTCAGGTTAATGTCAATCATGATTTTAATATTTTACCACTTGTCTGATATTATACGACCATTCCGCGCATTGCCATTGGAGGTGTAGGGGTTTATGGGCCTCCGGCATCCTCGTTTTTCTGCGAGGCCGTGGTCCTCCGGTCGAGCCAGCCCATTCGTGCTGAAGTGTGGCTTTCCCTAGCTGAATATTATGAGCTTATGACCTTAAGTTCATTACAGCCCTTTCATTCCGAGAAGAGAACAGTAATCTGTGATGATAAATAAGTTGTAAGCTATATAAAATACGTAATGTAGGGCATTGATATATGATTACGGATTACATTTTTGGTCTTATTGCGTTTGAGGCCTTTACGACCAGTAAAGAGAAGGGTCCTTATATTGACGACACATTTGGATTCTTTTTATGACTTTCGAAAGTGATTGCAATTACGTAATGAATTGCTTTTATAAGGAGGATGATTATAAGATTATTTAAGGACACTTACATAATATCGTAAATTATATATTTTCGAATTAAAGCAAGGCATTTTTTGTCGTAATATAGACCGACTTAAATGGTTCGTAGTAATATAAAAAGTTAGCCAATAAAACAGATATATCACTTTTAATGGCAATATGGAATTGTTGCTGTTTTAACGAATGGTATGGACAAAGTTGCTACAGGAATTCATAACGATAATAGATCTCTTGCCTTCTTTGAAAGGCGTATGATAAGACTCTAAGGACTTCACATTTCCGATGAAGGTTTATGTTGCTTAGGAATGGACATTAACCGACGTATTATACGTTACCGTATGTAATTTATGAGTTTTAGTTAATATCTAGTAAAAAGATACGATTACTATCGATGAGGAACTCAAGTACTATATGGACGATGTATCTCGAGTCTCGGGTCTGAACATAGGCTCTGCGAACTATAGCGCATACTCGCGTGTACTCGAAGTAACTAATAAGCACGAAGTTACTAAAAAGGGATGTCCAATACGCGCGCCTGAGGGTGTTATGGAATTATTTTATTCCTAAAAAAAGTTATTGCCCAACCTTCTGCGCGAAGTTCGGGCTCGTCAAGATAAGTCAGCCGTAGAGTATAGTTCACGTGTAAACGTTAAATTTACAAGTGAGCCTTATTAGTCATTGTAGTGTAATTTTTTTCCGTGTTATAAGGAAGTGAAGTCGTAGATTATGGCTGCAAGTCTCTGGGAATCCTTATGATTTTATTGCAAACATTAGCTTACATTCTGTATGGTGTACAAAAAAGTGTTTAACAATTTTTCTAGCAGCTCTGCGTAGTTAAGCTTCCGTCGCTGCTCCTGTGCTTAATTCTAAGAACCTTCTTCAAGTATGCATGTGAATCTAATAATGAAATACATTTCGACCTGCTCCTTTGTTCCCAATTTCATAAAAACATCCTGAAAGCGTAAGAAACTTGAGAAACACAATATCCTTCTAAAAGATCGTCAAGTGCAACATCTTTATTGAACTTAATAATACAGAAACACGTACAAGCTAAACCTTGGAAAACACATAACAACCTCTAAGGTGAAATCGCAAAATGTAAAATATCTTTTTATTTGTCTGTCCTTACTTCAGCGACATTTTGATGTCTGTGCGTCTCGTCATATGGTAGTAACGCACAAATGGGCTCAGTTATTACACGATAGTGTGCCACGGTGAAAAAGCTACAAGTCGTTCCATTACCAGTTCTTATTATAAATGACAAATGCAAGATTGAACTTGGTTCCGTACAAGAATTAAGGATTTTAATATAAATCAGTAACTTCTAGTTGATGCTGCGGTATTAACTATATGTACTTAAATAATTGTATTGCAGTATAAATATTATGACAAAAAAGGTGGAAAGTTAGCTAGTAATCAGTGTATCAGTAATCAGAAGTAATTATTTCTCTATTCATCTAAGTTACCAACCTGATGAGACACATTTCTGTTAAAAGTCCCAGGAACAAGTTTATATTTACTATAATATACTAAATAAATTATGAGTATTAAAAATGCTCTTTTATCTAAATAGACCTAAGACCTCAAAGTCATCAGCTCTGGCAACACCTAAAGAGCCATCATTACAAGTAAAATTAATTTTGAATACTTATCGAACCAATTTCTCTAAAGATTAGGAACTTGCTGTCGTGTTGATTTCTTGGAACTAACGAAAACTCGTACATTATACTTCTTGTTGTGGAACCCAAAAAGTACGTATGCCAGTCATTGTGTGATGTGGTGAAACAGTTAAAAACGCGAAGTAGTTTTGTGCATAGTTATTATTTCCGTAAATAATGCAGGAATTATCACATAGTCTTACACATATGAATTGACGTGTAAAAAACTGTACATATGCTACGAGTTTCCAGTATACCTAGATAATTTTTTTTTCACATTTTACGACGAATGAATAAAATAAACATTAACAATTATAAAATTAATACTACGCAGTAAAGTAACATACAATGTTTCATACAAAAAACTAATATGTGCAGACGAAGAACTAGAAGTCGTCATTCTGAAATTATTGTGATGTTTTTTTTAAAATATTACCGGTAACGGTGTTCTGATGTTAGATAAATACAAACCGATATAGATCTGATGCAGATCTGAGCTGCCAAACATGAGATATGATAATCATCATCATTAAAAGTTCTTAACAGTTCATTGCTAGATATAAGCCTCGCCTTATAACTTGAATATATCTCGTTAGCCAGACAATTAGCTTGCTATAGAGTCTATATATTGCCCACATGTGTTAATAACAGCAGTCCCCGGATCCTTCCCTTCTCAGGCTCAGAGTGTGGTTTTATTCGGTCCGATACCGACACACCACCTCGCCGCAACTCCGGTTGGGTGACGGCTCGTGGGGGTTCCTATACGTAAAAAAGGGGTTCTTTAGGGTTACTATAGGTTTTATTCAAAATTTTCCTCCTCTATGCAGTTTAAGACAACCGTGGGATAAATAGGGGTGGTAATAATATGTATTCTTAGTCTGTCACCACACACAGATGAGATGTGCTGATCTATGTTAGCCTGTATTATTAATATTATTAACAGTTTAAAAGACACTGGATAAAAGGTAATCACTTTAATAAATTGTATCTTTTTTAATAAAAAAAAGTATAAAATAATATAACATTATTAAAAAAAGATCTACAGTTATTATATTTTAGTTAATAATCGTTCTTATTCTAACTTTACCTTCTGTATTTTTAGGACTAACGGTTATTTAATTAAATTGAATAAGTTTTATTTGTGAAGACAGTTGGTTGAAACAAATATTCTTTTAAATATATTTATGTATACAAGTAACGTTTGAACTAGCATCTTACAAATGTAACGATAGTATGATGTTTATAATAAAATCAGATATTGCTAAAGAACTCTTAGGTCCTCGCACGACCCAGCTCTTTATTATGCGCATGAATAATTTGTTCCTATTAGTGATTTATATATGATAAGGAATCCACGATATCTTAGCATGTATGATTTACTATCTGCCGTGGTTTGCTTTAGTTTATACAATCTAAGGAAATAAATGTAGATTTAGAGGTTCACAATAATTTTCATAACACTGTATTATCGATTTATTTTTATTGAATTTATAAGCATTGAAAGCATATTCCACGACAGTAAGTTACCAGCGATATTCTATACCGAATATCGCTGGTGACTTTAAAAATAACGTCTAAATATAATGATAATAATTTTCTGTAGTTTTGTAGAAGTATCTCCAAGAATTTTTTTATGCTATGAGTTTGAGACTGTATACCGATATTTTTTTTTTTGTTAAAAATGTGCTTTATTTGCGTGCCTAGGATAGGATAATTAATATCTTGTTTAGTTTAAGGAACCGAGTAATATTAAAAAGACATACAAACGAAGTTGTATGGGCCAGCTAGTACTCTCTAGCTATTTAGGTGCAATCGATTCGATTGTTCCTATTTGAATTTAGTAAATTTCTATACTAAGCGCCAGAAAATAGATTTGTTATAAATATACATTTTCAAGACTAAGAAAAGTTATGTATTATCCAAAAATATCGTAATATAATTCAGAAAATAGTGTATATAATCAGTAACAGTGAAAACAGAGACGTATATCTGTAAAACTCTATAAATGTAAACTACAAGCAAACCATTTAAAACCCCCTATACCAGCACTAAATTGAGTAATCATACGCCAAAAATGCCTTACATCATTTTGGAAAAAGCTGATACTCTTACACTGCTGGACCGATGTTTACCAAAAATAGTTAACTGACGCAAGAAAACTGGCTTTTAAATGAAAAAATATGCATTAAAATCGGTCCTTCCGTTTCAAAGTTACGATAGCACAGATTAACACACACACATACAGAGACATCGACGTCAAACATGTAACACATCTCTTTTTGCGTCGGGGGTTAAAAAACTATTAGCATTAAAGCAATTTTTTCAACTCAATAAATATACAAAAAATTGTCATCGTTCTTTTTCGAATGCTATTTGTAATACGTTATAATGTTTAAAGTCGTAAAATATTATAAGTATAGAAAGTTAAGTGCCTCTGACATTGTACTACTGAAGTAACATCATGTACATATATTAATATCAGAAATGGTTAGCAGAGACTTATCATCATATTTTGCCAACTATAATCTAGGAAATAGGGGTATTATTTTTCTCCTCTCACTTAATTCATTTGAATTAACAGTATCTGCATTAGCAGTAGCACTACTAGGCCGCCGTAGCGTGGGTCACCATACTGCATTGTTGCATTATCTACATTCCCAATGAGTATAGTATAGTGAGGCGTTCATAGCCCAGTTGCACTCGATGATTAGAAACAATCACCGAGGGTAAGCAACGACGGCGCGGTCAGTACCTGGATGGGTGACCGCTGGTGGCATGTTACCCTGAGCGTCTCCGTGATTCGGAGGTAACGTTAAGCAGTTGATCCCGGTTGTTATCATACGATAACGGTCGTGAAGCTTAGTTGGAGGCCTTCGGGCGGCTTAAAAAAATCCAACAGCAAGATACGTAGCTCTCCTGAGAGGAGACCCGAGCCCAGCAGTGGGACATTATGGGTTGTTGATGATGTTGATGAGATGATAGTGACCACTATTGGATTCTGCTTATTCTATCCATCAGGCTAAGTTGAGTCATTTTGGCCGGGCCATACAAAAAAAATGTAAAAGGTTACTTACGGTAAAGGAATAATATACAGGGAGTGTACTATCATGAAAAGGTAGATAAAACAATGAAAGTTTAGCAGTATACGAGCTTCATATATGTTTTCCAAACATTACTATTATTTATTTGAACCTTAGCTCCTTTATACATATCAAAAATAATACAAGCAACCCCACGGAATACGGCTAGTACATAAGAGAGAACAATTAATTCAATTAAAATAAGCATCCTTGAGTGTTAACGAGAAGAAATTATTTCAATTTCTTTCGCATACAAAGCTTACACTTAATGTAACAACTTTCACCAAATTTAATATTACATCGGTAAGTTCAAAAAAGGTTGGTGTCATTAAGATTTCAGAATACATTTGATTTTCATCGAACGAAATGATTGTGCTATACAATAGACATCAACGAGCTTTCAGATATGTAGGAATGTTGACTTTATGCATGCAGACGTAAATGTTATAAAAGTATGGCTCGTGTCGTATTTCAGACTTTTTTAAGGTACATACGTAGTTATGCACTAAAAAATAAAATTACCATCAGACGATACGATTGCTCGTATGCCGCCTTTACCATAAAAAAAATTATTGATTTGTGGCTGGTTAGAACTTGATTTATAAAAAACTAGAATGAAACATAAAACTTCTTTTTTATAATAGCGATGAAGAATAGCAAAATTTCAATAGAAAAAAAATCTCCTTTAATTAAAAACCATTGAATGTTTTCAACTTGATAACTTTTAAATTTAATGTGCTTAATTAACATACGCACAAAAAAGCAAAAATAAAATAACAAAAATGTAAGTAAATTAAAGTGTATACGACTTGAGTTCGGCCCCTAAGTGCTCCACATAACATCGCTCTCGCATTCATTTTGTACATTTTAATACCGCCGACATTAACTCCGACTCATCTCCGTTATTAGTGAGAACTGGTTAGACTTCCTACACCGCAGGATGTTGCTCCATATATGCCATTCATTAACTCAATGGTAGCCAGATGATTTTATTGCAACATCGATCAGAATATGAGGTACTGTCTATAATTTCTTAATACTAGTAATATTTCGGACATCTGGCACTTAAATTGCATTGTGTTGTATAATAATAATTAAGTTAATTTCATATTAAAGTTTCAAATTTGTATAATGTTCTATTGTAGATTTTACGATAAACAGTCCAGTCACATGCTAAACAACGTGAAAATTAAAGTATTTCAACAAAAACTTACTCAACAAAATCTTAGTTATTTTTTATTGTTTAACAAAAAAATTCCAATCGTAGCCAGACGTACCTATTTAACATACTAATCTCTGATTGTTAACATGAGATGCTTCAAAGGTTCCGATACTTTTAACCAATATTACAAGAAACAACCTTAAACCTCAACACGTAAAGTATAATTCATCATGTCTAGGTTTTAGAAAGAATCGTGCTTACAGTAGCCAAATCTAAGGGTCAGAGAGATCAAACGTGATCGAAAACTGATATTAAAGATTGTAACGAGAGTGACGCATGCGTGAATGAGATATTAGTGAAGCAAGCTGTGATGAAACTGCCATCCTTACGCTGTTGGCCGCGACTATTTAACTTGTATAAAGCTGCAGTATAACATTAGTTGTTTTAATTATGTCCTAACTTGCATATAGGCAATTATGTATAGTTTTATATAATTATAATGATATTACAAAAGCAAAAATTTATGAGTGTATTTTTGTATGTTTTTTACGCTCAAACTGTTGAAACAATTTTGATAAAGTTTGGTATATAAGAAGCTGATATCCTGGATTAAGACATAAGCTATTTTTTATCCTGATAAAATGTAATCTTGCTGTGGAATAAATAAGAAATTAAAATATATTACGTAAGCCATAGACATCACACCAAGGCGCAGTTAGCTTAATAATATGTGGGTAGTAAGCGTAAGTAAGTTTTAAGTTATAAATTCAGTTCAAATTATTCCTATCCTAAAAATAAATTTTACATTTATATTAATAATTTAAAATTGAAAGAGTGTGAAAAACTTATTAAAATACCGATGAACAAAAGAATTTTACATGTGACATTACATCAAATGCACCATTAAAATTATCTTTAAAAGAATGTCAAGCCTAATCTTGTTTTCAGGCACAATAAATAAAGCTGCTTTTGATGTCGCCGCTTCGCTTAAACTGCTAAATTAAAGCACTCCACTCATTTGAACGGCCAATTAAGCGTAAAAATATCACGTCCAACAGAAACTTGGCGTTCGTGGACTCATCAAAATTGTTCACTTTCATTGTATCGTCTTTTAAAAGACAATCTGATCTTGATGCGTGCGTTTTTATTTAATTAACTACAATTTTTGTTTTAAATGTTAATATCATTTTATTGCTGGACTTTAAAAATTTAACGTTCGTATCATTTATAAATATAATTCAGTTTAATAATTTACATATTTTTCACACTGAAGTTATGAGTTTTCGTATTTCTTTGTTTTACGGACATTTGCTTAGGTAGGTTAGAGCGATGTAAAATGTTGGCACTTTACATTTAAGCTCTGTCGCAATCTAACAATCTGACAAATTTAACTAACCACTTGTGGCGACTTCCACATACGAATACAGTGCAACACAAATATACTACAGCGTCATCTACCGAAGATACGTCGAACTATGGAGTAACTAAGGAAACTAAGAAACTACCAATCCTGAATCGCGCAATAGAAGTTCTTGCGCCGATTAACATATATATAACTTCCCAACATTAAACGTTGGGCAGTGGCCCGCCAGGCATGTCACCTCGCCTGGTTGGATGATCCTCCCGTTGTGTTGGAGGAATATGTGACTCATTCCTCCACACCACTCACTTAAAATATAAATCATGTTACAATTTCATGTTGTGACAGGTAAAGTAAAAAAAAAAATATTTATATTATGAGAAAATAAACGTTACTTAGTTTGTGAGATTTCATATGCAGTAAACCACAAACAAGTAAAAAATATTGTATGTAACAAATGTCGTGAAGGTATGATTGCCTTAAAGGAATCTGCAGGCATAATATTGATTATTAAGATCATCTTGTAGGCTGTATACACTTTAACATTTAATTAACATAATCCTATAAACTACCCACATGAAAAAAAACGATCTGAAATTTCATTAATTTGACTGTAACATGTATTAAAAAAGGTACGCGATTACACTGTTTCGATGCAAAACTGTAATCTCGAGTGCGCATTAAAACCTTCGTGGGTGGTTAAAGAACTCAGTTATGCCCATATATGTAAATTATTATTGGCAAAACCTTGACAACTTTCGAGTGAAATGTGAAGAGTATTGTATGTTTTACATTTGATGTGTTACTGTTTTTATAGTTCCGGGACGGAAGATTTGTTCTTCTTGAAGTCAAGTTCAAACTTTTATTTAAAACTCATTCCAAATTTACCTTAGCTTAATGTTATAAGTATTTCTTTGATCTAGTGTAGTAAAAATCTTTTAGTTTTGAAAATCGGTTTTTCTACCAAACAAAATGTTTGATGACAGTGTGTTTGTAGCCTTTAATAAATATTTATATTTGGCCTTTATAATTGTGAGTGTTTCGGGTATCTGCTGCAGTTGAATCGGGAAGTAAACAAAATTGTTTATGTATCAGTATCAACTTCTCTATATAGATACCAGTGCAGATAACAAGACGCGTCGGTGACATTTATTCGGACATCCAAAGCTTCGTGTGAAGTGACAGCTGATTCCTTCGAGATACCTCACTGTACAATATTTAATGCTACACTCCCTTCGTTTTACTGTCAACTTTATTTCTTCGTTACTAAGGTACTATATTGCATTGCGTGACTGCATCGTAATGTTGGTAACAATACATCTCATCTCAAACGGATCAAAGCTTAATGCTTCGCCCGTGAGAATTAATTTCGTAGTGTATTGACCTTCATGTAATACTGATGCTGTGACATCTTGTGGGAAAAGACTACAAATATATGCTAATCTTTTTTATAGATATTTTAATAGCAATTAATTGTAGAATAATTATCCGTTATATCAAAGATCGGATGCTCCGATATTCAATAAAGTTAAGTTGTAACGAATAATTAGCGACGAGCGATAACACATGGACTTAAAATATTCATATTTACTAAAACATCTTATATATTCTGATCAGATATTGAGTTAAATAACTGTGTCATAAATATGATAATCAAGAAGGGCTCAATTACCTAATTATGCAAGTTATTGAATCTCGAGCGACTTTTATTAGACTGACTTTTATATACGGGATCTCTAAACTATTAATGTAAGTTGTAAATAATCATATCAAATCATATAAATTATATATACAGTCTACGAGTTAATAAATAAATTATTTTACAGTACATCATCATCGTAACCAACTATTTAATTTTATTACTGTACTCTACTTTAACCTTATAATGCCATAAACAGGTGTAATAACTCAGAAACAACCGTTGGTGAACAGAAACTGAAGACGTGTTACTTTTTAAAAATAAAACCAGAAAAAATAAAAGTTAAAAGACTTACTAGGAAACGCAACTTGATCCTACATTACACATGAGGCCACAAGAAACTGGATGCGGGTGGTCCCGATATTGTTTGATATCTTCCCGTAATTAATGAGCTCAATGGTTACATATGTAGCATGTAATATGAATTGACGTTATTAAAATACTAAAGGAAAATAAAACTTATTTCAGTTCAAATTTGTAGAAAGAAATGTTCGTCATCTGTAGAAGTTTATTAAAAATAAGCAAACGTAGTTGATATTAAAATCAAATCGCTAAAAACGAATTTGACTATGACTTATAATTTTTTTTAATATGTGGCAAACGAGCAGACTTATCGCCTGACGGTAAGCGATTATCGCCGTCCATGGACACCCGTAACACCAGAGGCGTCACAAGTGCGTTGCCGGCCTTAGGGGATGAGGGGAAGGGTTGGATTATGGGCCTCCGGTAACCTCACTCACTTGGTGAAATACAGCGCGGACGCGGTTGCACACCGTAATGTGTTTGAATTAATAATGTATTTAACTTCTTAGCATTTAAATAATATAATAAACTAAAATTTTCGAAATGGTGAACAATGAGCTATACATTTTAGTAATTATTGTAAAATACTTAATTGGTTCTTACGTATGTACTAGTGTCACAAATATTCAATCAGTATTAATTAAAAAGTAATGGAATTGCAGTGTAACTCGCAATTTGTAGCGGAAACATATAAAGTAGCCATAAACTTATAAAACCGTTACTGTAACAGAAATCAAAAATATTTTAATTAAAACTCTATTTACTTTTTGCTTATGGCACGTATCTCATATCGTAATGCGGTTGAACAGTCAAACAGTCAAAAGTCGAATGGTTCAGAGATACCGATCTAGATGAATATTAATTGAGAATTTGTTGGGTACAAATGATACGGTCGGCAGTGTATGAGAGCTGTAATGACGAAGTGAGCGTTGTGTATGCAAACTCACTAATTAAGTTAAACATTTTCTCATCATGCGAGTAATATTAAAAGAAAGCACATGCTGTTTCTGATCGTTTGCTATCAGGCAGTGTGATTGAAATTTCTTCTGTGTCGTTCTATCAGATTTTATCATCGCATTTCCATAAATGCTTTCCGTAAATATCTCCTGCTGCTAAACTCAGTAAAGCCGATTATATAGTAATAAGTTCTGTTTCAAATGGTTTTTAACGTTCATTACACATGTCTGGTTTCATTTAAGTAGAACGAATGGTGAAACATTCTTCGTCCATCCGTTGTAGCTTCAATAATTTTCTGAATAAGATTTCAATTAGGATCTTCCTCCAAATATAGTTGGCTATGAAATCCATCAAACAACAATCTTAAACTGTACCTAACAAGAAAGTTAGTGGGCGTCTTCCAGTTATGGTGTCCGTATATGATATTGTTATAAAAACGCGCATCAGCCACTTTTCACTGGCATACCTTATAAGTTCTGTAATCCAATACCAATGCCACTTTGACGGGAAATCTTCCGATATTCTTGCAACATTTTTGTTGAAATCTCTTAGAAAGAAAGCTATTTGAACGAAAAAAGGTTTAGAAACATATGTCCTCTCATCATACTTGAGTACGCGACAGCAATAAAGAGTAGTAGGCTAGGTATAGACGCCTAGTTAAGCTATCACCAATGTTTAGTCTTTGCAGTATTAAGCCATAAATATGTGTTAGAGGAAATACGACTCTGTTAAGATAAGTTTGTGGTTAAATTTACTTTATCAGATAATTGACATGTTAACACTCGTTCTACGTCTAATTTCCAATATGCTGTATTAGAATTCCTGTATGTCACATTTATAAACGGATGTACGTCAATCTTAAGGTATAAGATATAGATAGATTGATAGAAAACTCTTTATTTGCACACTATAATATTACAGTTAGAAGAGAGTAAATAAAATGTGAAACAGAGTGTACAAAGGGCGGCCTTATTGCCTAAAGCAATCTCTTCCAGGCAACCTTAAATATATACTTATAAAAATGATCATACAGTAAGAAATATTTAAAGTATCAAAAATAATTTGACGTATAATTTAACAAGAATACGGATTGTTAACGAAGACGTAATTTTTGTGTAAAAAGATAATTGACATCATTTTTTCTACAATTGAAGGCGATATTTTCAAAACAGTTTTATTGTCTTTATTAAAAAAGTCTAGGTTTTACTTCAATGATATTAATTTTAGAACAGACATTTGTGGAATATCAGACAAAATAAGTGGATAATTAAAACACTACTTATTTTTTAAGTTTCCACCCAAATAGTTTTGGGAAGCAATAAATAAACAGTTGCGAAATATAAAATCGTAAAACCATTGCGTAAAAATCAGGTAATGCTTCAGATACATTTTTCTAGACCTCAAAATATTTGCTCAAGACAGCATGTACTTTAATACATATTTGCTATATTTGGCATGTATTAAACTCTTGTTACAACTAGGTACAAAAGACAATAATTTCTATTATAGTAATATATTTGCTTGTCTAAAGCTTAAAGATAAATCAATAACAATAAATAACAAATAAACGTTTACAAGTCAGCCTATTGTTTCTCTGCATTTACTTGTTATCGAATGATGAATGAACTCTTTGTATTGTTCATTACGATATTTGAACATTTTCAAATCATCTAACATTATCGATACATGTCGCTTTTAACCTCCTTTCCAAGGTGAAGCTCACTTCCAGCAGTGGAATAAAAAAGCTGTTAATGTGATGATGCTTTTATCAATTCTTATGAAACTATCATTTAAAGCTACCTCGTTGGTCTGCAGTAAGCGACAGCAGATAAATCCAACAACAACAATCCAGATCGGGATCTGGGAATTGAACTGGGATTTTAATTTAATTTAATTAAGAAAAACCCACCAGTAGTCCACTACTGGTGGGTTTTTCTTACAAGAAATCCTTAATCAGCCCGGAGTATAGAAGATGGCGATGTTTCCCACCCGTACCTCGGAGAGCACGTTAGTGCATTCCATATGCATTCCATTGTATATATCATGTCATGATTGCCATATAAAGTCAATTGTTATTAGAAAGGCAGAGCTTTTCGAATTCGGTTCATCCCCAGGGTGGCGGAGGTTCCATGCCCTTGCCGTGGAAAAACTGACATTCAAAAAACCGGTTGAATTAGTAGCTGACCGACTGAATCTAGGAAAGACTAGGAAGACGAGGAAGGTAAAATCTATTCGAAGTTCATAGAAACTTTGAACTGTATAGTTCATGTTTTAAATTTCGTTATGAGTGAAATTCTAAAAATGACTCAGAGATAAAAAAATTGCAGTAATATTTAATTATTTTTGAAATGTATATATTGCGCGTAATAAGCTGAGAAAATATAAATTTAAGATAAAAAGGAAGTAAACGAGTTATTCCAGACGACCGTTACTTTTATTTGTCTCACATATATACACAGAATACATATCACATACGAATATATAGAAACAGTACATCTGTAAATTGAGTGTAAGAAAATTTTTAATTCTTTTAGCCAAAAGAAATTATAATTTTACGGCAAAGATGATATAGGTGTTTAGAGTTCAGTTTCTAATAATGAGAAAATTTTTCTTCCGAGTATTTGTTGGAGATGGATTCACAAGTTGGAGAATGCAAATTAGGGATAAAAATTGAGTGAGTTACTAATCATTCAACATTTTACTGATTATAAGTCGATACTAAAATGAAAGATAATACTAACTGCAGAATGACAGTTGTGCGTGTGGCAAAACAGAGGAGTAAAATAGATAAGCATCATTTGAAATTATTGTTCTAATCACTACAATCGAAGCCTTGGTAACTAAGACAAACTAAAAGTAAAAGTGAGAATAAACTTCATCAGAACGATGCTAAGATAATAGTACAATATCTTTATCAGGTGTTCAAAAATTACAAATGGTAGAAGACAAGGCCGGCTAAAGAATTTTTGCTCGTTTGAAATGCGTGAGCTGAGATCTAAATTACGAAATGGTTGTGATCAGATAAGATGTAACAGTCCGTCGAAAGCGAACGCGCATGCTCCTGACACAGACGTCATAGAACGCTATGCCATAACAATATGCTGTAGGGCTGCCTTATGGCTTTCATTTTCAAATTAAATATTACTATAAGCTTACGTAACTTATATATTTCAGAATATCATCTCAAATTGACCAGTGGTCTGTTTTAATGGATCTATAGACTTTAATTCTGTATTCCACCATTAAACACTTTCATAAATTGTGTGAGGTAGAAGAAGCTTTGACAAGCGTGTTGATTTTAATAGTAACCTGTACATATAATACAACACTGTTAATATATGGGTTAATTTTTTTATAGTCAACCCTAATACGAGGCAACCGTATAAAGTTGTAATTAGTAATGTTGCAAGTCGTGTCGTTAGGATCAATATCACAGAACAATACTGATCGGTTTAGTGACTCATCAAGGTTTTGAGTTGAAGGTTCTGGTGTCAGCTATCCCTTGACCGCTCCCTGTGGCCTTGCTTTCGACATGGCGATCATGATAACGAGATATTTCGAACGGCACCATTCAATATGATTGAAGTTATGACGAGAATATACTCAAGATTCTTTAACATTTTCGCGATTTAAAAGCTTTTGAATTGTAATCTCAGTTATAAAAGTCCTTCCTACTTCGTTCTTCGTGTACAACAATACTGGAAAGCCTTGTTGTATTGAATATTATACTCATTATGATAACATTTTACACATAAATACAATTGCAAGACGAGATACCATAAAGGCTCTAAAGGATTTACCTTTAGAACCTTTATGTGTGTGAGTGTGTCTGAAATTAAAGTATAAACTTTATGGTATTAAAAGTAATCGCACGTAAGTTATAGTATTGATAAGACTTAAGAATTATATGAATTGTCGGTTGTTGTCATTAAGGAAATCTTTGGAGTTCCAAAGGCTCATAAGTTAAGTGATAGGTTATTTAAGAACAAAGAGAGGGACTACAATCCTCATTTAAAAACAAATTCGCTAAATCCAAATGGAAACTGTTATTTAGATCAGTCCTAAAATGAATTTGAATGAATGACATTGTGTGTAAACGTTGTTGTGTAAATTTCACTTTTCCATTCGTTTATTTTCTCTTAGCAAAAACATACCGGCCATACCTGGTGAAAATCGTGCAGTCACGTATTTATAAAAATACATTAATCTAAGCCAAACGTTTGCTTTAAGTTATAGTTTTTTCAAATAAATTAAGGTTTTTTTTTAATTATAATGAATTAACATAAATTGGATCGAGATTTGATTAGAATAACCATGTCCCTTATCTATTGTTTCTTTTTTCTGCATAAGTCAAAGAAGCTCAAAGCTTCACATTCTATCAAATTTATTTGTAATTTATTTTTATCTCAAGAGGTTACAACTCATATTCTAGGGTGTCATTGTTTTATCTCAAGAGGTTACAACTCATATTCTAGGGTGTCATTGTTTTATCTCAAGAGGTTACAACTCATATTCTAGGGTGTCATTGTTTTATCCATTATGTGTTTTATAAATTTTTTACCTCTCTTTCATCCCATATTTTAATATCAGACATATATATCTTAATGATTAATTTCATATTAGAGTACTTTGACATTTATTATCTTTGTTGCAAATTGAGGCCTATAGCCTTGCCTCCTTTGTTCAATTGTCAAAGTTGAAGTATCGATTTACTTATCGCAGTAAGCTTTAGTAACAGCAAATTATTCGAACGATTGGTCTGTGTGCTACATGAAGGTTAATAAGTTGTCTTATTGGTCAAGTCCAATGCACTAATCGTACAGTTTATTAATCTTAAGTGTAAGTCCTTAGTCAAAACCTATTTTAAATTATTTTTGATGAAAACTAACTCGTGTAACTTCCCAAGAAGGCTTAAAAAGAAGACTATTCATGTAAGTATAAAGTTTTATTCTGGCTGACTCGGGTCTTTAGTGGGAACGCCTGCTTTATGAAGTACCTGCACTTGGTTACTCTGGCTGAATTGAATTCCGCATGTCTATGTGGCCTGGAAGAGACGGCGGAGGGTGCTCGGATAGGAAAAAATCCTCAGATTAAATTTGCCATAGTGGAGAAGCATATTTTGCGAGTGAACTTAGATTCAGATCCTCAGAGTGAGCATAGATTCAGAACCTGTCATATATTTACTAACTGTAAAACATTGAACTAACAATGGGATGATTTGTTTTTTTAATTGAGCATAAAGAATTTTAAGGCTCCAAAATCGTAGGCAGGTATGGTATTAAATTCAGCCTCATCGTTTAATTACAGATATTTGGATGTTTAATAAAGAATTTAGAATTAGCTGTCTCTAAACCCACGATTGTATCAGTCCATTAGGATAACAATTTATTTCAATGAAACGTTTTTACCATTGAAAAAAAAACAGAAGATATGAAACTGGTTGGTAATCTGTTTCATCGCGCAGATGGTCTGCTACGTGTGTTTAAAAAATATCACCGGGTTTGGCCACGCAGCGCACGCGCAGTTGATGTTATCGCAATGCTCGAGGGGGCGTTACGAAAACCACTTACCTATCAGATGCCATCGACGAAACACTCATTACGGCTACTCCATATTCAAATTATAATTCTTATATGATTTAGAATGCCTGTCCATCCATTTATGGAATATTAGAACTACTCAAAGAAATTAAAGTTTGATTTATATCTTCAAGAGTGGCATAGACTACATAAGAAAAAAAGGTTTGATGCTAACTTTAAATTCCTAAGCGTTCCTTAGAACTATTTTAAATTATAGAGATTAATTTGGATGTAGATCTCAATAATATTATTTTCATCCCATAAAACACAATCTCTGCGTTAGAAATATATCCTGTATTGCGGCGTGGCGACCAATTAAAACACTACGCCATCCATGCTATTAGTATAATTCAAATGTACAAAAAATAATTAAAACAGAAAATAGGCGTATGATTGATTATATTATAAACAGTGTCCAATGTAAGCTATGGAACAAAATATATCGTTTTGATCAATCACTTTGATTTCGACCCCCGATAATTTGTTCTAAATAAACTCACGAGCAAAATATGGTGTTTAGATAAAAACTGAAGCACCTTTAATTTGTAAACAAATGCTATACCTTCAGAGTCAGCAATAAACTCTGACATTAATATCTGCATTCTATCATCATTATGACAATACTTTAGAAATTATGCCTACAATACATCTCCTTGAGTCCACTCAAGGAGATGTATTAAGTGTCTAAACAGATATGTACATAATTTACAGGTTAGTTACTAGCCTATTATCCCGTTGATTAATATAAGAATGGCAATATATGAACCTTAAAACGTAAATTATATATTGAGGAGATTCTAATGTGTAGGGGCTATTGTTTGTCAAATGATGCTTATGCATAATGCATGTCAGTGTTGAGAATAAATCTTTATTTTATAGATGCTGTAAGTGCCACTTACTGTATTGAGAAAGAACAGATGAATTTAAAACAAATATAGCCTACGATTTATTGAAAAAAACTGATTCAAATGCCAAGTGACAGTTTAACTAAAATAATATGTCTTGATACTTATATTGTTATAATCTAGTGAATCGAAAATGACAGCATTCGTGCTGTCATGTTTTGTTGGTAAGTGCGAGACCAGAGGCTTAATGATGCAGAAGCATCACAATAGGCCACTATAGTACAGGGCAAAATGCTGCATTATTGCTTTATTTGCATTTGCAATGAGTGTGATAACCACTACTCTTGAATTCCTGTCATACTTTCAGGCAAAGTGGAGTCACCTTGGCAGGCTCATATATAAAAAAGAATCGAAGTAAGCGTCTAGTCCAAATTACGAAAAAAAAAGAAACTATTAAGATTTTTTTTTCCGAGTCCATCTTTTGGAAGATAATTGCGTCTAATCCTTATAAGTATGTTCATTGGAGCCATTCTTTATTAGACTCAAGCTATCCAACCATAGAGATAAAAAATAAATAATACCTATTCGTCTTAGATTTCACAGCTATTTTGTTCAGACTAAAATTCCAAACGTGAATTGAGTCAACAAAGTCAATTCTAACATATTCACGATAAAGCTCATTATCGCTTGAACTTTTTTAGTACACTTACCTATAATAAAGTCAATTAAAATAAACTTAATTTTCATCTTAGTATCTTAATTTACTTTATGTAATCACTGTTTTGTTATATTTGAACTTCTTATATTTGATTCAAAATAACCTTGTTAATTGAAAGTACTGTTATAATTTACACGAATAGCTCTTCTCCGTTATATCAGTAGGATCGTGGGGTTCATGGTTCAATTTTGTGACGTTAATTTTATTATTATATTGACTAAGCTGAATTAGTAGGAATTAAGCAATATTTGTTGTGAATAACAATATCAATTCTCCCAACTTTATTTTCCTTTCCGTCTTTGTGCTATGTATAAATTCAACTGCTTTTGATGTTGTTAACTCGATATAAAGATGTAGTCAAGTCAATTTTAAAATTTTAGTATAATTACAAAAAAAATCGTTTTTAAAAGGTCTTGCTAGCCTAACCAACTACTGATTAACTGTACTTATTAAGCAAAGTTACCTTACTCTAGTACAAAATGTTTTTCTGAATGAAATGCAAATATTTTTGCTGTCGGTTACATAATCATTGAGTACTATTGGAGTGGAGTACACATTCCTAACGTATTTATAAATTGCCTAAAGTCATTATGCTCATTTATTAAAAGCATTGTAAGTAGGTAATACTAGCTCCTTTATTTTTTTTAATACCTATTATATCGTTAATTTAACTAAAATTGTCGTTAGGGTCTTTGTAGTTCTCACATTAATAAAAATAAGTGACGATTTAAACGAATATAACAATTATTTCAAAATCATTCAACTTTTGTGGTCAAAAGGTACCAGAATTTTATAGTGTTACACATAGTTCTTGTTAAAAATACTTTAGTATTTTTATCAGTACTTTAGCCTAGGCTCTACTAGGCTAGGAAACTAGATAGTTATCAAGTTTGGGCTTAGACTGCCGTGTGTGTGAACTGTGTGATTATTATATTTATTTTTTGTTATTGTTATGTTATTTACTTAAACACTTTTGAATAGTAAGTATTAATGTTACAAAGCCAGTAGTTATTTATAGGAGGATAAAGCGTATAGTACAACTGATTGTATGCTAATATCGGAGCTATTTACGCACAGAAGATGAATAGTTGTGCAATATATTTAACAAATTAATACAAAGGTAGTATTTTCGTTTTTCGCATGACACGATTATCTGCACCACCATCTGGACTTCATGCAACAATAGATCCATTATTGTTATGTCGAGCACCGATTGTGTTTGATGTTTTCTTTATTTCAAGTTTCAAGGTGATGTTTTGACAGCGTAATTGGTTTGAGACTACTCCTCGTTAATCTTGTGCTTCAAGAATGTTATTAATTTGTGTTTGGTTTTATTTTTTTTAAATGAAAGTGTTACGAGATGTTTGTCGATTTAGCTATTGTCTCAAGTTAAGTATCAATTAAATACGACCTGTTTTGAATTGAGATTGATTGATTGAGAGTTTCGAAAGTGAGCCTTTTTGTCTTTCACCATGAAGTTTTAGTACTTTTCAGTTATTATTGTGATTAAGAAATGTTACAAATACTAATATAAATACCGAGGTTTACATATAACATTGATAATTGTTCGTAATGCTTTAATTATGCTCAACAGCTGGGCTAGTATACATCTTAAGCCGTTCCATTGGATTTAACTGCACCCACAATTATTATTACCGGCGTTATTTGGTGCACAGGACACACCCAAACTCGTTAGCAACTAACTTTATGCCACGTTTAGACTGTGCAAATATTTTATACACAGAGTATAAATAAAATCGTAGCAGTGTTTTAATTGGAGAGGCTCATATGCTTCTTAATTGAATAATGAAAAGTATAAATATGCAATTGCTTATCAGAGAAAAAACATAGTAATACACTTATTATCGATATATTCAATCTTAAGTACTCAATTTATCTTTACTGGATTTCGTTTGAGGTTATCGGGAGTAAATAAAAGTTCAAGTTTCGATCTTAATTAATACCCGAATCTATTAACATAAGTTAAGCCGCAGGCAAGTTTCAATCAAAATGTATACATCTGGCTTAAACAGCGTCATGTTATTAAATAATATTTTATGTGAATTCCAAGACATGATAAACGTACATTTAAAAGGAATGTGCGCTATTGTAAGTCCCGTTGCTACAATTTTGACAAATGGCATAGTACTAACGCTAGTTCGGGCCGTCGTCTCAACTCGCCTGTCGCCTAACTCCAACGCCGTCCTGGGCTTAAAGCTGCATTGCGACAGAGTGCAGACTCATTGTATGTTAAGCGGGCACTTCATCTTTCACGCCGAGCCCGTACCGATTTATTGGTCGACGCGCCCCTCTTGTGACACGGCTAGATACAACCTATCTAAGAGCCTCATGTCTGATTGAATTAAAGCCTCTTGGCGTTGTCAAGCCACAGATAACGGAGTGTGTGTCGTACAAGGGTTACAGCTAGATTAGATATGGTTTTAACGGTTCTCTAAGTTGTTGAATTGACGAGTATGTTCTAAGGTTTCATTTAATTTTCACTTAAGGTTTTTTAAAAGTTTTATGACTGGAAATTAAAGTTTAAACTATTCAGTAAAGAATCTAAAAGCCAATATTTATAAATTCCATTCAAAGTGTTCGATTTTCTTAAGTCTGTACCTGATCATAATTCTAGTACCGTTTGAACAATAGGTGAACACGCGCCCCCTGTACCACGCTCCCTGAGGCGCGAGGCGCGAACGTGACCTCTGCCCAAGCCCGTGCCATCGACGCGTGCTGCTGTCGTGCTGATTGGCTCAGTCTGAGCACTCATCGTTTTGTAACACCTAGTCGCTTGTACCGTGACTCGTCATTCTTTATGAGGTTAGTGAGGTTGCTTCCTAACAAAACAGTGTCGCCTTGTTCTTCCAAAGCCGATTTTTATCTCTTATTGTAGTGGCTAACTTTGACCATACGTTTCATTCAATAATATGAGATATAAATTATTTGGTTAAGACTTTTTATTATTATACTTTTGTTGTACGTCGTAGGAGAAATTTAATATAATAAAAATGCCATAGTAGGCCATGGATTGTTTGTTTCATATATTGCTTCAATTTCCAAGAGAAATAATTTCGTGTCGATTGAAATTTATCGACGCTGTGTTGCCAAAACAATTTGAAATCGAGACATTTATTAAATGTACTATATTTGCGTGACCGTTTTTGGGTTTAATATCTGTGGAAATGTGATCACGTGCGGCCTTCGTACGGCGAGCCTGTGACAACGAACCGAATGGGACTAGCATTGTTCTATGACATTTGAGTCTCGCTAATGACAAGCAATTTAGATTTTGAAATAGAACACATTAGATGAATTTATATTGTCTTTTAATTTGCTCCAAATTGCCTGCACATCGGAGGAAAATGTTAGCTGGAATTGAATGAATTATTCAGCTAGTAGGTACTATCAAATATTACGGAAATATTATTAACAGTGCCAATTACTTACAAAGGATCTGTATACCTCAGACCACTGCTGGACATAGGCTTCACCAATTGCGCGCCACTTCGTTCTTACACAGAATATCATGGTATTTTTAAACATTTCTTAAAAATGAAGCTTAAACTTATCCTATCAGTTAAAATATTAGACGACCCAATATTTTGTAATAATTATTTTAATTAAATTTGAATTAATAACCTCATAATAAGAGGTTCTTTTCAAAAGCTTTCGCAGTACCTGCTATGTTTGATTCATTAAATGTGAAGGCAGCAATTTAGTTGCATCGATATTTGGTATGCATAGTAATGTTGAAATGCAGTCATCTTCCTAAAAGAGAAGGAATTCTACTGTGCTAATATAAATACCACCTGAAACCTGCACAAATTATAATTGTCACTCATAGTAGCATTAATGCTAATCCATAATATTTACTAACTGTTGATATTCGTTTATAGCAGTCCATATATTGATTCACTACTATAAATTGAAAGCAAATGCCAATTATTACTTTCAACAAAGTCTTTACAATGTAGTAGCAACTGGATTCCAGAAGCTACTTGTAACAATTACACCAACAAGTTTGGTGACTTGCTTAAAAACCTTTTAGCCTGAATACCAAAGACAATAAGTGTCAACCGATGTTAGTCTATGAGTCATTCCAATATTACAACTACATCACACCCTAAACATCTAGTTTATGCAGCTAAGCCCTCTAATCTGCTAAATCACGAGTGGGACTGCAAGCTATCATACTATCTGTCAAGCGAGAAACATCTGACATAACAATGTCAACCCAGGTGTGAACAACGGACGAAATATTATAGTAAAGGTTCTTTCACAAGTCTTCTCTGCAGTATGTGGTATTTAGACTGCACCGCAATTGTTATCATATTTCATGATTTTGTAATGGTCTGTGCGTACTTGATTTTGTTCTTTGGTTAATAAATTGAATATACTATTTTTTAATAAGAAACGGAATGACTTTTATTGAAATGATATTATATTGTTATTTTCTTTATAAATGACAAAGTCCCGTTATGAGGTCTTCTTTGTATTATAATTAAAGTTTCATATTAATGTACTTCAAATACTTTAAAGCGTGATATTGAATTAAGAATTTATTTTAGTAATCTGAAATTTTGCTATATTTATTGACTAGCTGAGTCCTGCGGTATTACCCGTGTTAAATGTTGTACATTTACAACCGCATGTAACATTGCGTAGGCTTAGTTATTACATCAGCTATCTTGCAGTGAAAGTCCCGTCAAAATCGATCCAGCCGTTCCAGAGATTAGCCCCAACAAACAGAGAGACAAAATTGTAAAAAATGTTATTTTGATATACGTAACGTGTATACATATGCATTTAGTATAAAGCGGTTATTTTAATATTACAAACACTCTAATTTTATTTATTTGTATAGATATTAACGATACTACAATAAAATACTGAACATCAAATTTGATGTAATTGGATGTATCAGGAACACGTTTTTTAAGTTATTTATATAGTATGTCAATGTATAGTATGATGCTGTTTCTTTAATTGGAAAACTACTACTTAACATTATAAAAATACATACATACTATGTAATAAATCCGTAAAAATGTTTACTAATGATGAGAAATAATTATAAATAAAATTAAATTCTCTAGAGGAACTACTTATTTATAGTGAGATCTAATCACTTGATCAAATTTCATTTTCAATTTGAACGATTGTATCTTGCAATCTCCGCTTTTTTAAATCCATGATTATTTGAATTAATTGACAGTTAAGATAAAACTGAACGTCCTTTTGAAATTTATTTTAGCTCTGCTGCTGGTTGTCAGAAGATATACTGATATATTTATAGACATACCTATGTATATTCATTTAATGGATTGCAGATTCAATTAAATTCATCCAACAAGCAGTCAAGATGACTTAGTTTGATAGGTAGATTCGACTACTATTAAGTGATAGCAGAACATCCCTGTTTGATACTTTCTATTAGGAAGGAAGCAATTACTTATTTGGAAGTGCAACACTTTCTAAACTGTTCTATTACGTCAAATAAAATGAATTTAATTTTTTATGCCGGATAAATTGCCTACAGGATGGATAATTCGCAGATCCGCTAGAGCGTGTAGGAGCTGTATGTACAGGCATTATACACATCTATAGCTTAAAAATATTTTTTACAAACTATTCCGTAATTTTAAACAAAAGCATAAGCTGACGAGCAAACGGGTCAATTAAAGGTTAATAACTATCATTGGATATTTAAAACAAAGGAGACACAAGTGCGTTATTTTCTTTTAAGAGCACTTTTCTGTGAGAATTAAATGGAAGAGGAATCAAGTTAACTATGTTTTCAGTTTGACTGCGAGAAAACTGAGAAAACAAAATAATTTGTTCTAATTGTTTAATTGTGAGGAGTTCTTACTCCGGTCTAGCCAACAGATATATGCCGAAGCATAGCTTACCCAGCGTGGATATATACGAGTATATTGCAAACATCCTGTGTTACAAATAAGACGTCAGGTGGGGCTGTAGAGTTATTTGGAGTACTTCGACATACTAATAAAAATACTATTACATTCGCAAAAATTATTGTATTAGGTAAACAGATACGCATGTCGTAATAGCGCCTAAACCATTAAGTTCATATATTTTAAGTGATGTAAGAGTGTATGATTTTTTTTCATCTTTTGAATTTATACAGATAGTACAAATTTTTTATGAGTGCGGTCCTACGATGTATTAAAAATATAATTTCTTCGCAGAGGAAGCTCTACTTTTTATTAAAAAGATACCGTTACTTGAGACATGGCTTCCGTTCATCTTAAAATATGTATTTATAGTTAATGTTCAACGCAAATTAGTAATTAAATTGTCATTCTCATGAACTCAGTTTCTTATCCCTACTTATGTAACTCTATCTGTTTGTTTTCACGGCTGAGCTACTTGTATCGATTTTGACAAAATATGCCATGAAGGTTCTTCCATTCTTGAAGAGACATATGGTACTTTTAATCACTAAAACCAACATTATGTAGGCGCAGTCTAATTTAATATAAAAACCAATTGCAAAGACTAGAATTCTATGTATAATGTACAAGAACGTAACCAATAGTTAATAAGTGCGTAGCCCTCATTTATCGTGACAATCAACATTTTTCTTTGTTTATTAATATACATGGATAATATATTTTAGATATTCTGTAGACCTTATTTAAATATTACTTTGTTGCAATATTACTTATACATTTATTTTATGTGCTTTTTTGTATCTCATTCTATCTAGTTTTTTGTAGTTGTTAGATTGACAATATTTGTCTTCGTAGGTTTTATTAATCCCAAGAATGTTTTTTGGGTCGGTTCAACCAGTTTTTTCGCGGAGCGACTAGCATCAGACCTCCATAACCCTGAGGTTTAACTGAAATCGAAGACTGAATAAGTTGTCAGTATTATTATTATGCTCATGAATTGAAGCAACAAAGTGCCTACTAAGTTACGTAATTTTCACTTTTAAGGTACCCATGGATGTTGCGTAGTTTATTCGTTAATCTTCTTAGTCATTGACTCTTATCAGAGCGGTCGTGGTTAACAATGCTGCATTTTTATTAGTGAAAAATACTGGCATGAAATACACTTTATTTAAATGTTAACCAGGGCGTTTCATAAAGGGAACTCCACTGTATTAATGTCAATTTTTTAAGTTAACTTAATAACTTTTTGTTTATGTTTTTTTAATGCTACTACTTTTTTATTCATTTGTGTGGATGAAGAATATGAACCTTCGTAGCTTAAGAAATGCTGTATAATATCCTGCTGAGAGTCTGAGAGTGACCACGTGACATAATTGAGTTATCCACATTTATATAAATAGGTTCTTTAATTTAAGTATCAATTTAATCGGTTTTGTTAGATGTGTTTTCTTGTAAGATACCTACTTGCACAATTTGCTTGTTTATGTGTAGGTAGCTCATATGTAAATATACATAATTACGTGCACATAAAAACTTTAAACCAACAAAACGGTTGCAACAAACCCGTTATATTCATCCTGTGCGCAATCGACCACTAACTAACTGTGGTCTTAATCAAACTGATTAGATAAAAGGAAGTAGCAATGGAGTTTACCTCCAGTAGCTATAGATGATAGTGTTAAGAAATAATTACCATTGGTCACGCCTCTCCTGATTGCTTTTCGTAAGCGTTCATAAATCTCTAGATCAACGTTCCGAGTGTCCGAACTCTGAACGTTAACATGTGTTTCTCATTAGAAATAATAAGTAGATGGGCGTACTTAACTAATTTGTGACGTAAGATAAATGATTGGTTCTTTAATTGAAGGCCTACCTATTAATATCAAAAGTTTTATTTAAAAATACTAGTTTTCTGTATGGATTCTTATTTCTTATACCTCTTGTTTACTTAAAACATCTTTATTACTTTTTATTCCAATTTAATTACATTTTGTTCCATATAATGGGTTCTTTACTGTAAGCTAGTACTAATAGAAACATAAAATTTACCCACATTTTACTGTTTTTATAGTTTCCTTTTACTTTATACCTTTGAGAAAGTACTTTAGACACACTTAAGTTATGTCTATGGTATCACAATAATATAAAATAATTACCAAACACTTTTATTCCACATTATAATAATGAAACGGAAATATGTATACAACATTAATAACTTAATTTATGATACTTCGTTTTAAATTACAAATCTATATTAAGATACGTGAACATTACAGCTACTACACGACCTATTAAATCATATCCTAAAAATGTTCATTACATTTGGAATTCTAAATATTCCATTTAAATAAATTAAATCACGATTATACATTACAATTTGATTTTATAGACATAAATAAATTTTCATATATATTTCATATTTTTAATAAAGTCCGGGGGGTATTTTAGATAATTTTGAAAATGATGGCCAAAATAATGTTGCAGTAATCAGGGGTTAGGCACATTTTATTAGATAATTATTGCTTATTTGTGCCACAGATGGGCAATAAATCGATATGCTGTAACAAAGTACTTTAAATGGCACTTGTCTTTGTAAAGTTGTGCGTCCACTCTTTGCTATAGCGATATTGTATTCAGTTCTTAAACAGATTTAATTATCATTATCAGTAACAGCTCTGAATAATCCAATTCTGAACATTCCTTACAAAGGAGGTTTTAATCTTCTATACCACGCTATATATATACTATATTATATACAATTATTCTATGGAATACTTACATTCAGAATCAGATTTGACTTCAAAATTTGTCTTGACAAAAGGTTTTATAACTAGTATATTTAACGAACTGACAAACCAATTACGTGCAACTCAGTTGTAGCCTTTGAAACAATCTGTGTCAGATGGTATGATTTTTTCTAATAGTTCACGTATCTCATATCTCATAGTGGTTAGCGTCCTTGGTACTAGATTATAGGATGCGTCGTAATTCGGATACTTACATCGTATATTGCTCAATACACAGACAGGAAAGAGCGAGGACATTTAAACTCGGTTCTAATGCTTGTTGACTTCGGACGGAAACTGAGTCATATCTGATTGGTTTCATTATATCCGTAAGTGGTTTGCATTACTGTTAAAATTTGTTTTTCAGGAACTTATGTAAGCTTGCTTCCACTACTTGTGCAGTTAAGGTTTATACGGGATGCGCTGGTGAAAACAGTGTTACGAAACCTAGATGGCTATTCATAAAAACATTTCGTTTTGTTTACTAAAATCTTATTTCTATAAGTTTTTTTCAGAGTAGATGAATTTAATGCAAAGTTCCTTTTAAAATAAATGTACAACTTTAAAAGATCTTGATTAACAAAAAACAAGTAATTGATAACACGAAAACATAGATGGCACATTAATCTGTAAGCCCTGTAAGTAATATAAATTCAATAAAAATAATCAGTAACTAAATAAATACAATAAAAATTTTCTCATTCAAATATATTAAAAAATAATTTCTTTATTTTTTACACTGATATCTTTCTATTTATTGATAAAACAATTGTATTCAGGGCTTTAAATTTTCAGTGTTTTTATTCACATTTCATTAGTAACTAAATAAGTGATGTATTAACTAATCGCTGATTATCTTAAATCGGTATTTAACCGCCCGAATGAACACTATAATACTACTAACGCTTATCCAAGATATTAACACTTCGTGGGAGATTTTCGCACGGGCAAACACGATTGTTTGACGAACAAAATGGAATGTCAAGATGCACATTGGCTAATGCTGTTATATGAGGCTTCAGATTGACATTCGGACAATTTACTTTGAAGGTTTGAGGTTTTCACGTGTAGTTTTCATGACCGGCCGTTCTCTTCATTGTTTTCTATATGTGTGTTGTGTAGTTGGCGTGTAACTATGAGAATGGAACAGTCAATTGAATTCAGAATAAGATTGAATTTATATATTTACATACATATTATGTAGATCTTCTATTGTCATTCTAAGTATACTGCATACAACCGCTTTGTTCTGCAGCTTCGCTCAGCTTAGTGTAGATTTCCAGAGGACATAATAACCTTTGTCTTAATTCCGACTATAATCTATCACAACAAACCACAACTGGGGCTAAGATGATGATGATGACTCTACTATAGCATTAAAGTCCATGTCTTAGTGGTATCAAGGTTGGCAACAAACCGCTCAATAACATTCAAACTACATGGACTAATTTACTAATGCACTAAAAATTACTAGATGCAAATAATGTCCAATTATCGTTTCATTTCAAATAGAAAAGAGTCTTACAATACGACGTCAATCTCTAATCATATTCATTATGGTAATACGAAAGCATAATTTGACGGCTCACGAACATAGCACGCGTCGGCCTCACATCATCAAATTGTGTTGAACAGCAACAAAATCTGTTTTAGATTACACTAATTTGTCTACAACCATAGTCCATTCATGCCACCTGGTGTGGGAAATGTTATGAAATTGAAATGATCATATTTCTTTTAAAAGACACTCGGCGATTGCACAAAGATTCACCTAGTTTTCGTCGTTAACTATTCATTATTATGTGCCGTGGGATATTTTTTGTGGCAGCCATTGTTAGTTTGATTGGAGCATTCCAAAGGACGTGGACTGCCAGTGTGTTATTCGGTCTGTGATATCTGTAAAATTATATTATGCCGTGCACCTGCAATTGTTATTATATGTTTCATCTTTTTTTCACATCTTTTCGCTTTTATACACCATTTGTTTTGTCTGTCTGTGGTCAGTATTATAAAACAGCATCTCCGTTTGGAAGAAAAAGTGCTACTTCTGAATCTTGAGGTATAAAGAAGTTGAAGATTCCTATTCTGCTTTTTAGATTCAGAAATTAGTAAATAAGACGGTTCAGAAATAATTATTCACCTTTACAATTTCAGATGTATGCCATTTTTCGATGTAAGCCAGCTCGATACAAGTAGTCGATGTTGCCAGGAACATTTAAAGCTGATGTTATATTAGGACGCTATTATAATTATAAATTGAATAAATACTTTGAAATAACTCTCCTCACTCATACACCCACAGAAGTGTAATGAAATTATCAATCCAAAATGACGCTAAGCAATACAAACCATTTGTTATCGGACCTACGAAGTAGTGTCATTGTAAATTGCTCCAATTCTCGAAGGCTCTATGTAAATTTAGGCGGACGTCTGCGTACTAGTTACACGTGCACTGAGGACTATTAGAACACGCTGTAATCAACGGCAGTATGCATAAATGAATCACAAACTCCCATGAGTTATGCACTTTGGACGTTGAATATTAAAACTATTTCTAGACTAAGTGCAGATAATATATTATAATTGTACAGTGAGCGTTATAATTATTAATTTGCTCCTTATAATTCCGAATTTGGTTGATCGGTCGTTTTATTAAATTATATGAAACTTGAGAATTTATATAATATCAAGATAGGTATTTAATAAAACTTTAGCGGGTTATTTCCAGTATTTCCTTACCTAAGTTTCCAGTGTCGGTTGGTGCTTTTGCTAAAAGATAAGTCTGATAGTTTCAGAGATTATTTGGACATACCAAAAAGTGTTAAAGAAACGAGAAATTATAGACCTAAATAGAAATTGTTTATTGTTAATGTTAAATTAACAATACATAGTAAATCTATAAGTATATGTAAGATTGGATGATTATATAGTTTAAATTTACAATATATGTAAGAAAGTGACGTAAACGTATAAAAAATATTGTCTTATCGTTCATTCTTACAGTTAATGAGAATTATACCTATAATATATTTCGTGACAAACCCGATTTTGACTTGAAATGGGTACATATACAATTAACGGATTTCAAAAAATATACTTATACTAGCTTTTGCCCACGGCTTGATCCGCGTGTATATCGGTTATCCTGATTAAAGTCGCTAATATAGTTTTCATCGGTAGATACTGTATAAACTTACATCGCTTTTGGAAATATTTAAGATTGAGTATTTTATTTAAAGTGCTTTTAAGTGCTTCAATTATTTGTTTTAGCTTATGATATTCAATTTATCTTGTGGTTTAAAACTTCAACAGTTGATTTAAAATTTATCGACTTGTAATTGCGTGAGTTCCATTCACTGAAAATTTATTTATTTATTTAGATATTGCGTATGAAATTATTGCAAGGAAATCGAGTTCGCTCACATAGTTGTGTAACAATTAGCCTTTGATTTATTTTGTGTCCCGTTTCAATATTTTCATTTCATTTTATTTCAAATTAATTTTAATGCTATAAACTAGTTTTTGTATTCATAAATAACATAATGATTATGGTATTATATATTATCAAAAACTAATACTCATATCATATTTGATATGAATATTCAATCTGTAATAATTTTTTTAAAGGGTTAAAGTCTATGCTATTGTTAAGAATTTGATTTCATAATTGATGTACCAGCTTTTCCCGCGGCTTCATCAACAACCTATAATGTCCCACTGCTGGGCTCGGGTCTCCTATCAGGAGAGGGTTAAGGTCATATGTCCCCACGCTGGCCAAGTGCGGGTTGGGGACTGGCAAGACTACGTTGTAGCTACGTAATCTTGCCGTTGGATGTTTTTAAGTCACCCAAAGACCTCCAACTAAGCTTTACGGCTGTTATTCTATGATAAAAACCGGCACCGACAGCTTAACGTGACCTTCGAACCACGGAGACGCTCATGGTAACATGCAACTAGCTAATCACCCATCCAGGTAGTGACCGCACCGTCGTTGCTTACCCTGGTGATTGTTTCTAATCACCTAGTGCAACTGAGCTATGATCGCCTCACTATACTATACTCATTGGGAATGTAGATAATGCAACAATGCATTATGGTGACCCACGCTACGGCGGCCTAGTAGTGCTACTGCTAATGCAGATACTGTTAATTCAAATGAATTAAGTGAGAGGAGAAAAATAATACCCCTATTTCCTAGACTATAGATGGCAAAATATGTCTCTGCTAACTTTATCTGATATTAATCTATGTACATGATGTAACTTCAGTAGTACAATGTCAGAAGCACTTAACTTTCTATACTTATAATATTTTAAGACTTTAAACATTTATAACGTATTACAAATAGCATTCGAAAAAGAACGATGTCAATCTTTTATGTATTTAATGAGTTGGAAAAATTGCTTTAATGTTAATAGATTTTTAACCCCCGACGCAAAAAGATATGTGTTATATGTTTGACGTCGATGTCTTTGCATGTGTGTGTGTGTGTGTGTCTATCTGTGCTATCGTAACTTTGAAACGGATGGACCGATTTTAATGCATATTTATTCTAAGTAAATAAATACCTAATTTACTTAGAAAACACCCGAACTCTGAAACAAATATTTGCGGATCATACAAACATTTGGTCTGATCCGAGAATCGAACCCGATAATTCATAACATTGCATACGCTAACACTGCACCTCCGTAGCTATGAATGAATAATGAATGAATGAGGATAATTTCATAAAGTGGTTAATAGAGATTACAATATCTACAAAAATCCTTAGCTACCACTGTTTTTACATTAACTAGCTGACCCAGCGAACTTCGTACCTCCATATTCATTTACGTGAAAATTTTATGAATCATCGAAATACTTATTTTAGTAAGCCCGTGTTAACTTCCCGTAGGGCCGCAGTGTATACGACTAAATGGACTAAGAAAATATAACACCTCCGGTTTTCTTTTATTTTTTTCTATACCAACCTGATCTGACGATAACAAACACATTAAAAAAAGAATTATCCAATTTGGTCCGGTCGATCGAAAGCTATGCGCGTATATACATTTTTGTGATTCATTTTTATTTGTATAGGTAGCTGTACTAAATTATTTTCTTCTCTTCGTTTCTATTTGGTAGCTTTAAGTAGCTACTAGTCTAAGTACTGAGTCTCCATGAACTGATGTACGTTGGCTGTGCAGTCGAGTACATAAATGTAACGTGTGTTTCAATAAAATTCATTAAATATCAAAATGAAATCGATAGTGAATAAGCTCGTGCGTATCCAATATAAATGATGTAGTTTGTTACCAAATCGGCTGCAAACGATCGGTTTGTAATAATCGGTAACGGCAATTAACAAAGAGACTGTGACGCAATGGCAATTTTTCGCGATTACTTGCGCCAATGAGAGTTAAAACTTATTGTTCTTGATCACGATACTTAATAAAGATATTTTTTTCTAGGTAGACAAATCTAGTAGCTGGTAAAACTCTATGCCTAATTCAAATCAATTAATTCGTTATTTTTTAAAACTCAATTTAGTTTTTTTAATATTTTTAGTAAAGCGGGAATTACTTATTGCTTTTTATACTAATCTTACTTTTATTACAAGTATTATTTAAGTATTATTGCTTTCATCTGACTCATATTTATTAATTATACACGATAATCACGTTTCGTAATGTAGATTCATTTATGCATTATATATTAGAATATGAATAGAATTAAGTTTAAAAAAAATAAAATTAATAAAAAATATTCATAAATTTAATGTGATTGATTTTCATTATGTTTTTTTCTAATCCCAATAAACCAACGCGATGTCCAATGGAATATATATCTTTGTAGTATTATATAAGGGCTACATTTTGGGTGACTCATGCTATGTATTTGCCTATATACTTCTAAGGCTTTGGCAAATATCCATAACTACTAATTTTATTAAAAAGTACATCATCATAAATAAGAAAATACTGATTATACTTTTGTTACCGACTGTACCAACGAAATCGCAAGTGATTAGTGTAGTGTGAAGTAGTGAAGTTCTAAGGCCTTTTTGTTACACTATTTTTTTTTTTAAATGCTGCAGCTACGTAGTTTTTACGTGACGGTAATAGCCAATTGCTGACAAGGTTGTTTTAAATTTTCTTTTTTTCAACTATTTTGTATTGGGTTATAAACATTATTAAATGAAAATAAATCAAAGTGCATTTGTTAAGCAAATTTACAATCCGTTTCGGACTGGCTTCAAGCTGTTTCACGGCTAACCATAAACGTCTCTAGACGTCTTATTTAAAATTAACAGTTAAAAAAGAAAGTTAGCAAGTAGCAGATGATATTTTTTTTATTTACATAAGTTTTATATACATGTGAAATTACAAACCTAAAACAGAGGATGAGTGTTGTGGTTGTGTTGTTGGATGTGGATCTGTTGCTTAGCATATTTAACATATTTATAGACACGTTGTAATTCTATTGAAAAAAGCATTAGACCGGATTAATTGGTGTGCCTTAGGAGAGGCGCATATCCAGCTGTTAACTACAACGGTCTCATGATGATGATGGTTATTTTAACTAGATTAACACTGACATAATAGATTCGTCATATCGTCATTGGGGTTATATCGTAAGTTACTACACGAAAAAAAGAAACTAAATAGTACATTATAGAGAATAGAACTTGAAATTCTCACACTTGAAAATAACATTTCTTAATGTACGGTAGTAGTGAAGCAATGCAGTTAATTAAGTAATAGTAAACTGCATTGCTACATTGAATTAACTTACGCATGCGAATATTTTTTTAGTGATTGTTGCTCCATTCGCATTAAAGAATTTCCGAATTTATAAGGTATCTCTCACTCTCATAGACAAAAAACTATATTATCATTTGTGAAATCATATCTGAAGCCAGTACAACACTGCAATCAATAGAAGCTTTTAAATCTGGTCCTATGCAAATAGAGTTTCTACTCCTAAGTTGGTCAAAGTTTTATTATTTTTATTACTGTGATATGTTCATAAGTGTATATGACCTATTAAATTTTGTTGACAAAAAGAAAAGAATACAACGCTATCTTTAAAATCTTTTACGCATCTTCTGAATTGGTCTTCAATTTATGTTGCTATACTTAAATACCGCTCTATAAATCAAAATATAAATACATATATAATACGCACAGAGCAAATAAGATGTACTACAAAGCAAAACAGTAGCCTATTGCCAGATCATAATACTAGCATTCATGTGTGCGAACAGTTTGTTTCAAACAATGAGTTCCCATGCACCGATTGCCATCAGTTGTAAACTTGCAACATTACGCAATGAAGACGTATAATGTAGATAACGAAAGAACTTTTTGTGTGTTTTGAACACGTGTGAGCGAACAATATGTGTATCGAGGTCTCCAGGTAAAATATAGACGCCGTTTAAGGTGTTTGTGTGATGGGAACTTGATACAATCAAAATATTTAACTTCATTTGTATTTATTTAACAGTGATTGTTCGTTTGTTCTTAATGTATGAGTTTAATAAAAATGACATCTACTAATTTACACATATTTAATAATAAAAACATTAAACTTTAAACTAAAGTTATGTGTGTATCTTCAGTTAAAAGGCCCTTTTTAAAAAGCAGTACGCTCTTTTCTTGAAAGTTTAGAGATCGTATTGGGCAGGGAATACCACAAGTGACAGTTCATTCAACAGTTTTGTTATGAGTAACAGAACTTCTTATATGTAATATAGATCGTTTATTTAAATTAAAGGTGAAAATATTTAAATGACTATATTTGTTTGTCCAGCGTTTATAGGCCTCATAACATTTTTACACGAGTTTTTAGTAGTCTATTATTACACATACGGATGAAGTTTTATTAAAACGGGTTAATATTATGTTTACCAAAGTAGTGTTATTTGTTATTCATTAATATATTGATAATTGTTTAGCAATATAATACTAGAATTAAATATGTAATCGACTGTTGTCTTTCGATTTTATTGCTATATATCTAAGAAAGAAAAGACATTCGTATTAATGAGCTCATTTTGTATGAGATAATAGTTTCTGCTATACAATAAATGAGTGTAAATATTGAATATAAAGTATTAGTAGGTTGGCTATATATCATATAGTAGGTGGCTCGTTATACCTTAATATTTATGGTACCGCTTCATCGTAATGGTGTATTAATCTTTAGGGGCCTCAGGCGATGACATCCTTACTTACATTTCTGTAAAACGGATGTCCGGTCTAGAGAAAGGTATAATTGTTTTAATGCCAAACACTAACTTCTAATTGAATGTTCGTCAATAAAATGCAAAACATTTTCTTTTCTTTTCTTATGTTTATTGACCTTTCTTGTTATTCCTTCTAATTGCAGCCATACGAAATAATGGAAGTTAATGGCTTTTCATTGTTCTGGTTTTCTCGCTAAATATATTTACTTAAGCTTGCATTACTTAGTTTTCTAAAGTAATAAATATTAAGAAACACTTGGTAGAAAGCCAAAAGCGGTAATTAAAGTCATTGGAAGTGTTTAAAATATCTAAATAATCCTAGTTTCAAAGTGACCTCAACCATTCGACTGCACATTATGAAAATGAATCTAAAAATTATGCGGCTACCGTCTACCGTACAGTCTGTGCATTTTTCAGCATTTGAATTTCATCTATAGTGATGTACTTGAATGCAGAATATGTCGAATTTCCTTGAATTTTGATCAGTGAACTATGTCTCTGTCTGTCTTATGAGCAGACAATATTTGACGATCTTCGAACTATTTACGCAACTTTAAAGACTAGAATCGTGTGCTGAGAGAATCGTGTTCACCCCTAAAATAGAATTAATTTATCGTCTGCATCGTGATTCATGTGTCTACTGCAGTAGACGAATACAATTGTACATTAGTTCGAAAAACATTTTTTGAGGTTGAACGCTCGTTTTTCATGTCACACTGCACCTTGTTCGCACTTAATTTAAATATTATGACACTGGACTAGAACTAACTAGAACTACGAATGCTGCAACATAGACTTTCATAATATATTCCTAATGGTATATACTACTATAAACTCAATATACACGACTGATCCGGAATATTCTTTTTATTTTGAAGCTAGAACATTCTTTTTAAGGTCAAACTATTCTCATAGCTAGATTTACTTGACGCTGATTTGGCCTAGCGGCTTAAGCGGTCTCCACGCTGCTTTATACTGGACTGAGTTTTGTGGATTCAAAGCCCGTAAACAAAGTGAAAACAATTTGTGTGATCCACAAATTCTTGTTCTGAATTTGGGTATTCTTTGTATTCGTATGTCGTGTGTGTTTGTAAAGCCCCCGCGATGCAGGATATTTATTGCTATTATGGAAGTTTTATTTTAAAAAATAAAAATAAAGTCTCTGTTAATAGACTGGTTAGATGAGCTCTACTTTAAAAAAAAAAGTGTTAATCATATCAAGTGACTCTAACACTAAATTTTAAAGACAGATCTGCTTTTGGTGAAAGCGTATGTGTGTTATGTATTAAAAAGATATTAAAATATATAATACGTACAGAGCATAAAATTAAAGTACTTAGTATTAAGTTAATAACTGGACATAGGACTAGGACATAGCAACTCACGCATTTAAGATGTTTAGCAATCTATTAATATAAAAATGATAGGGATTCATTTTTAACTTTTGAAATTTCCGAAAAGCATTAAAATTTATATAACATCACTCTACGGTCTATAAGAGCCATGTATTAACGAGATGAGACATAGGCGATGTACTGTGAGTTAGCTAGTATTTATATAAAAATAATACAGAATCATAACAAAACCATTGACGCGTCAGGAAAGTACACGTAGCTGTTCAGCTTTTGAATGTCAATAATTAGAAATGAACTGCAATTATATGTAAATGTGGTGTGTGACAGTACCTTGTTTTGAAATCAAGCATTTCATATCACGCCCACCTTAGCGCTGTAATGAGGTCCTCCTAGCTGCCTCCTCTTATATAAATGTTTTTTACGTAACCGGATTATAGTTTTGTAAACTATTTTCCTTTATTTTGGCTTGCTATTTTTCCTAGCTTTTATTATTCCCATTTATTTTACTCCTGAATTGAAAATTACTTCTGAAGAGTTGAAGTATTTTTGTAGCTAATTGAAAAAAAAAACGATAGTGTAAATGCTAAATCATTTAGGTCATATATTTCAAAATAAAAATTAAAAACAATGGGAAATTTGTTAACAATTTGAAATATTTCTTGTACGTATGTTAAACTATACAACTATTTTGAAATCTTTTCAAACCAACAGAAACAGTTTTACTGAGCGTATGTAAAATTCATACTTAAAGTAATTAATTTAGCGAGGTTTATTTCAGAGTTATAGATTATTTACAGTTTCTTCAATTATCTTCAAATCTCAAATTATCTCAGATTATCTTCAATTATTAAAACATAAACTTGCGAACGTCGCTTAGTAAACAGCTCCCTTGATTGTATTTAAGAAGTACAAGAGTGGCGGCTGCCATTACATACTATAATAGTAATACTATTTATTTGTGTAGTTAAGTTTTACATTAAAGATATGTTTCCATTGAAGAATTACGGGTTTTACATGTTTTATTATCATTAGATCTATGAAAATATGGTCATGTTAATTTATACGGGTCACTTTAGCTCACAATATTGACAATATTATTATAATATCCCCACGCATCACTGGTCAAGATCATAAATAAAGACAATAATTACTGCAGTTTGGAAATACCGATATCCTGGCACTATTATAATTCCGCATCGTAATATTGTTGTGTTGTGTGGGTTTGTCTCTGTACACCTTAATACTGCTGTTGATCTTTATAATTTAGTGTTGTTATATGTATAGTTCGATTCTTGGTTCGGAAAGTGTTAATAGAAGGCAAAATATAACATTTTGAAGGGATGAATTTACAAACTGTACGACAATCATTCGACGGTTGTGGACTCCCCAAAACCGGGTTACTCCTCGGGGAGATTTTCATTCAATAGTGAACTACGATAGGCTGATTCGATGATAGCCATTAAATCGAAAGTTAATTTCCATGGAACCAAATTTCTAATAAGTACACTAATTACGTAATAATTTTAATGCAAGATTGCATCAAAATTTTTAATCTATATATCTTTTGACATCCACACGAAACTCACACCCACATTGCAAAATGTATATATAAACGCGTACCTGCTTGATACAGATAAAAACCGGCTGTTTGTCGCAGAACTGATCGATATTAAATTGGACAAGCCTGTCAGTTACCTAACTCTCGCACTCGTATATTCACTCACAGTGAAAGTGAACTTTTTAATTATTTTTTTTAAACCAACAAAGATGATGCGGCGTTTTTACTGATACGGAATGCTAATTTAAATGTAATGAAATTTTACTTGCACAACAATATTCTAATCTTATTTCTAATATCAACATCTGAGGGCTTGAATTTTTCTTTTAGTATTCATAACGAAGAGTGTGAATGTTAGCAGGTAACGGTTAAAACGTTAGTTTTTTATCCAACTATCGCAATAGCAATAATATATGTCCAATATAGTTTATAATTATATCAAAATAATATCCAGCTAAATTTAATAAGTAAAGTGATCACATTTTTTACAATAAAAATAAAACTTTACAATGTTGAAATCAACTTTAATTTAAGGTAAAATATTGATAGACAATTTGGACTGTAATTCTTAAAACTTATTTTTTATTATTTAGTATATTATTAAGTTATAGTACCACACACCATGTAACATTGTGTGGTAGTAATTGAGAGACTTTAAAATGCTAGTTTATTTTAAAAAATAGAGTTATTATATTTATTGTTATTTTTTATTTTTTATGATTAAGTAAGAGGTTCAATAAGTTATGTATTTTGAGTAAATTAATAGCAAAATCATATTCAACGTATAAAATGTTGACGGTTACCGCACTCAACACTTATAATTTCCTACACTTAAATCTTACAAAGTAAAAAGTAATCTAGGATTCATATATTTTAATAAGAAAATATTAAGATGCCTTAATTTAAGTAGAACAGTTTGCATTTAGATGGAATCAAAAAAATCAAAGAATTCGGAATTATTCTTTATCAATAAGAAATATGAAATACTTTAACGATACGATACAAGAGATGTCAATTTGTCTTCAGCCTATTGCCGTCCACTGCTGAACGAAGGCTCCCTCAAAGAGCGCCAACCATCCTAAAGACCATAAAGACGTCAATAGTGAGTAGAAATCCATATAGAACTCCAAAACACTTTTGCAGAAAGCAGAACCTTTTCTGATTAGTAATATTGATAAAGTCAAAAATGTCCGAGGGTCCGTAACCCTTTTAGTATAATAAGATCGAAATCCTTTGTCTATCTCCCAATATGAGCTTACCTTAAAATAATCATTCAGCAGATCCCCAATGAAATGATACATAACTTACTGCATAATTGTTATAACCCAAATAATATAAGCGGTAAATATAAAATGAATGCATAATGGTAAAACGCGATCGTTTTTTTATTATTTTTATTTTATTACAAATTAAACATTTTATGTTTTTATTTTATTAAAAGGGGATATTTTCTTGAAATTTTAACAGAAGCTGGAATATATTGCTTATAAACATACATTTTTATTTGGTACCTTTGGTTGGATGATGTAAGGTCCGATAAGAATGATTTCACGAACTCGGTTGCCAGTTTAATTTTCTTTTTTTTTTTGGTAGCCGACTGATGTAGTGAATGTCTTTTAAGGAGCTGATACATGTGAGAAATACATTTTATGGTCTGTTACACATTTAAAATCGACAGCGATCCAGTTTTCGTCACGTATTCTTGGTAGTCTTTTTATAGGTGTGTAGGTACCTACAGTTGTGTCGTGGGTTGGAGAATTGCGAATTCGTTTTGCGTGGAATGGCTCTGATTAAATCTGTAGTAAAATATGTTGCAGTTTTGTAAATTACACTGATTTGTTCCTGATATGCCGCTTTGGTTAAATCTACATATGTATGTATTTTTTATTTTAAGTTGAATGGTGTATGAAAGTGTTTAATGAAAATGTCCTTAAAGACCGTGACAGTTAAAATTAGTGATCTTGGTGTTAACATACACCAGATTTCTGAACTACATACGTGAATTATTAACTTAAATAAGTATAGCTATAAGTGGTAAATATAGAATATGTCTTAAAATATTTTAAAATAATTTGTTTGTGTAATAGCAATTCGCTTCAAAAACCTTAATAGATTTCAAATTAAAATTGCAGTGTGAAAGCATGACGTGACACCGCATAATTTATAAAACAGGATTAAAAAACCATTAATATGTGAACTGTGTTATTACAGTAATATATCTAATCTAAAATTATTATAAATAATTATATATTATTAAAATATCTTTGGGTAAGAACTAAAAATAGAAATGTATTTTTATTAAATTTGAAATAACAATTTTATGCTAAACAAAAAAGCAAGTAATATAAATGTGCCTATTACCTCTTTTGTCGTCTTAAAAGGATCGTAAAAGGAATGAATATCTTTTACAATAAGAGCAGGTAGGTTAGTATCGGGTACTACTGGAACATAATGAGTAAAAGTCGAACAAAAAAGTCTGCCGTCGGATTGCGACGGCGGGCGGTGCACAGCCGGCGGCGGGCGGCGCAATCGTAACTAACTGTTCTGGTTTACTAGGTCGAATAATGTTATTTATTTCTTTTTTATTTATTATTTGTCACTAACAGTGAAAATAATAGTGAAACTTAACCCTTCACTTTTGTTTTTCTTACTTCTGTTAATGACAAAAATAAACTTGTTTTTTTTTGCAAGACTAACGACCATATTAATTTATTTTAATGACATAACAGTTTGAAATGTACTGCAAATAATTATTGATTTTTAATAATCTAATATAATATATATAGAATAAATTAAACTAAATTGAAATTTATGTTAAACAATGACTTCCAACTATTCATCGTGTATAGGAACACGCAATAAATTACTGTCTCTTATTAATAAAAAATGGTTAAGTGACTACGTTTTGTCGGAAATATGATACTAATTAATTAAAAACCTCTATTTCTACTTTATCCTGAATAACTATTTTAAAAATGCTTTCTTGTATTTATAACATATTAATATAATGTTAATATTCTTTTTTGAAAAAGATATTTATTTGAAATTCTAAAAATACATTTGATCAGATAGTTTAAATACATCGTACATACTGAAAAGATAAATAACCCTTGTTTAATTAGTTTCAGCATTACTGAAAATAGGAGGAAATTTTTTGTATGAAATTTAAGACGAAAAATATTTTTTAATAACAGGTATGTACTCGTAAGAAAAAATGTCACATACCTGTCACAGCTGAAAATATAAGAAACTTCAGGAGATGATCTACAATTGTTCTATAGTTTTATTCTTTCAGTATCGCACCAAAATAAATATTGAGAAAAGTTTTATTAAAATATCCTTTCGTCGTGAATACGTTTAATTACACAGAGTATCGGTTTCACTTTCTCATTAACACTTTTATTGCGTTCCAACAAGTACACACACAATTAAAAAAAGTTAGTTGATTTCAATTAACCATTGAGCACTTGTCCATAAAAAATATCCATTCCATCACTATAAGGGTGACTTATTTTTTTAAAGTGTCCGCGCAAGCTTAAAGCTGCGGAGCGATACTATGTGCGCGTGCGCAGTTCGGCGTGGCATCGCGTTATCAGCGCGAGCGGCGCGCCGCGCGACAACAACAGAACTTGAGAGTCGATCTCAATAATAACAAGAAAAGAAAACGGTCCAGTTTCAGCGCGGGGCTTCCGGATGGGTCGCGGACGGGGCGCGGGCGCAGGCGGTGGTACTGCTCGCACGTAAGGCGGTGTTTCGCTCTCTTTGTCTAACGGTACCGATGCGCGCGAGTCGCGTGAACGATAGCGCGGCTAGTCGCGAGCGCGACGCCGCCCAGTGCGCTTGGACACTCAGCCTGTACACCTCGGTACCTACGAGTCGTTCTTTTCCCGCCATTTTTACGTGAATGAGATCGATTTTGTTTCGTTGATAAGATTATATTTTAAAATTATTTTATGCATAGTTATTAACATAATCTAATTTACTTTTATAATAAGTCATTTTTATTTTTTTTTAATAAAAATCAATGATTCAAGAATATATATCAGTTTACAAATCTCAAATCACAACTGAGATTACTTACAGAGTAGTAGTAAAGTCAGTAGCAAAATTATTAAAAAAGTCTTACCAGACCTATTTTTATTTAACGAAGTGCAAGTAAGGAAGTACGCTCCAATCGCGTTGATGTCTATTGTGTGAAAGTTATAAACTCGCTCGTTGATTTCGTCAAAAATATTAATTATTTCACAGTAAATGAATAAAAACTTACGAAATATTCATTTGTTGAAATAAAAATGTAATGATATTTTAATATAAATATACAAATAATATATGAATATATCACCTTATCATTATTTGAGAAGATAAGCACATCTGGAGCATAATAAATAAGGCGAGTAACCATAAGTTACATTACAGTTTATTAAAAAGTTTCGTCAAATAATAATAAAAACACAAAAAGGTGATTGCCACGGGGCTTTTTGTGCGAAGCTATACGACGCCTTATTATAATGCAATAAAAGTCATGACATGTAATCGTTTTTCACGCGAATTCACCAAAAATCAAACACACACACGGCTAACTAAGTTTGCCAATATTGTTACTTTAGCTTTTTAGAGTCTTTTGTAAAAAAAAAATTGTGTGATGGCGATACGTGTGTGTGTGTGTGCCTCGGTGACGCAGTGAAAGCGTTTGCGACAGCTGTGCTGGAGGTCTCAGGTTCAATTCCCGGGTTGGATCAAATGTTTGTATGATTTGCATATATTTGCTCCGCAGTTTAGGTGTTTTCTATGTATAGTATGTATTTATTTACAAAAAAAGTAAATATGTATTTTTATCAGTTGTCTAGTATCCCTTATACAAGCTCTGCTTAATTACTAACTTCTCGCGCTTTGAAATTCAGTTTACTTCAATATGAAATATGGATCATTCCTGACTTACTTCTTAGTCACAAGAAAATGAACTTTCTGTATCTGCATAAGCTACAAAAATCATGTGAGATTGAATTATTTTAAAATTGGTTTAAATATTTAAAATAAGACCTAATACAATATTATTCGCTGATGGTTCTAGTAATTTGTTTCTTTCATCAATCAAGCAAAAAAAAGCGTTTTATAGATGTTTTTATGTTTTAGATACTAAAATAACTCTATTCTACCTGATGAAAGGCATTAGCAGAATTCAAGAGTACCTAAGTACAAGAAATGATTTTTTTTTCCAATGTAATTGTATTTTATTATACATGTTTAATTAACTGACTTCTGCGTTTATAAGTTGGACACTTTGTAAGTCACTCTTAAAAACAGTGTGTCTTATACATTTTGGTGAATGTTGCGGAAATTACTCAGTTCATTATGTTAAAATCAACACCGCAGTAACTCTTCATTACGGTGGCCTCGGGTTGTATCAAGACTGCTCGATTAAACCGATAAACCGGCTATGTATTGCCTTTGCATGGACAATTTTAGACTTTTTTCTTTATATATAATAATTGCTGTTCGTAAGTTTCGCTTAAAACTCGAGAACGGCTGGACCAATTTGGCTAATATTGGTCTTAAATTATTTGTGGAATGGGCGGCGGTAATCACTTACCAACAGGCAATACGTATGCTGGTTTCACCCATATTCCAAAAAAAAGTAGTTTATCTCGAACTATCCTATCTACCTACCATAACATTAAAGGCGTGAGTTCATATGGGAAACTGTTCTCATCTCTTTGCTTTCTCACATCATAACTAGCTTGTCCTTCTAAATTACATTCTTAAGACAAGTGAAGTAACGACTCGAATCGCCAAAATTTTCAGATCAGCTTAGTAGACCCTCCCTGATGTTATGTAGATATGTAACTTCATTCTTCGTCATCTATCATTGTGTCATTTAGAGTAATCACGAGGACCTGTTCGGTCTTTACCCGGTCGCAATTTTCGTTTTCGTTCAACACCATAAAATTTATTTCTTCGTAACTTGGTCTGTGACATCACTATGCAATTTTCGCAAAACTTTTACCTCGCATAACCAACCTGTCAAAAAAGTGGTAAAAAATTTGTCGATTCACTTATTTAATGTCTTACTTGTTTATATTTTATTTATTTTAAATTCAATCTCCAAGGTATAGTATAGTATAGGCGCTCATAGCCCACTTGTACTCGGTGATTAGAAACAATCATCGAGGGCAAGCAACGATGGCGCGGTCGGTACCTGGATGGGTGACCGCTGGTGGCATGTTACCATGAGCGTCTCCGTGATTCGGAGGTCACGTTAAGCAGTCGGTCCCGGTTGTTATCATACGATAACAGTCGTGAAGCTTAGTTGGAGGCCTTCGGGCGGCCTAAAAACATCCAACGGCAAGATTTACGTAGCCACAACGTATTCTTGCCAGTCCCCAACCCGCACTTGGCCAGCGTGGGGACGTATGGCCTTAACCCTCTCCTGAGAGGAGACCCGAGCCCAGCAGTGGGACATTATGGGTTGTTGTTTTGTTTGTTTCAATCTCCAAGGGAAGATCTTATTGCAATTATCTTTAGGAGTTTCATCTTACATCGAGTTTGTAAACAAAACGAGTCTGAGAGAGAAAAAAAATACATTGTAAAGTTTGAGTTACCCAAACGACCTACACTTGTTAGCTGGGCTCACGTCATGCTGATTGCTCTCCGATCGTTTTAATACACCTACGTAGATATCAGAATATGCTAATTGTAAAACTATTTAGCTGTGCAGTACCAACACAATATTACCAGACGCAAAAATCGTCTGAATTACAGTTAATCCTTGTATTTGTAGTGTATACACTTATCCATGTATGTACTTATTATTTCGTATATGTGTTATTGTTGAAATAAGACATGTAATTACTTACGTCTTCGGTAAGCGCTCTTGCTTTGTACGAAGTTTCGTGTGAAATCACATCGATAATGGAACAGTTCAAGGCTTTGGGAGATTTTCTGCATTGTTTAAAAAATGATACGCAAATATACCTTTGTTTTATGAACCGAATGACCTTTGAATTTATTAAAGATGATATTCAATTCAAATAGTTTGGAACATAATTGGATTCTTTTTTTGGAATGATTTCAATAGTCCGAGTTTTGCACAAGTTAGTGAAACGAACCGTTGAAATTGTTTATAAAGACTATTTCACAGTATTCAGAAGTACAAAAGGTCTAATAAATTTCATTTTATTGAGTATTCGAGTAGTTAACAGTTCATTGGGTACTGCAGCTCTAAAAAATGTAGTACAGTTAGATAAAAGGGTACATTTCTATAAACATTTCATTTTCAAACAATAAGAGCTTGTAGTTACTAATAAAATGCAACTAGCAACTCAATAAAACCATCTTATACTCACATATCAATTGCAAAACTTTTACTCTAATTAAGAGAGTACGGAATAAAAGGTCAAATTTAATCGAAATAATTAAAAGAAAATTATACCATTGGTAGAAAAAGAGTCTTTACAACATACTATGCACTTTGAAGTTTAAAGATATGATTATCCACATGTAAGAACAAACACGTAGACTGGTGACCTAAGTCTTTTCATTTGACTACTACCCTACATCTCCCACATAAGCACTGTCCTTTCCTCCTTGCCCAAATAATTAGTTTGGGGAGGTTGGTAGTCGTCAACGATAAATTTCTTAACTAAAAAATTCTGTGAGACTAAGAGGTATCATTCGGTCGAGCTAACCAATATGTGTTCAAGCATGACTCTTCGCCGCTTATCATGGCTGCTTTATTAATTTGTGGACGCTATTTTCTGAATTTCTATGGATCTGATAATTGTTATGGACCTGATATTTAGTTCTATAGAACTAAATCTAGTTCTATAATACTATAAAGGAACGATCGGTATCGATTTCGTTGCATTGTGCGCGTTCACATCGCTCCAACTGAATACATCGAAGTCATAGTCGTGTCGGATATTGTAAATAATCTTTCATATGAAAATTATACTGTACATTGAAAACGTTGGCAATTCAGCATGTTGACATAATATATCATGTTGCGGGCGCTGGTATCATAAAATCGCCATTAACTTTCTGTTTCAATTAAACGCCACTTTTATCTCCAGCTCTTTTATAAATTATATAATTTCGTACCGTTATAAATTTCATGGCTTTATTACAATATTTATTGCCAACGTCACACGAAACAATTCTTAGATTTTATTTTTAGATGATATAGTATTAATGTACCATGAATTCCAGTTATAGTATTTTTTGTTATTTAATCCGATTCAATTTTAAGCAAGGCGCTCATAGCCCAGTTGCACTCGGTGATTAGAAACAATCATCGAGGGTAAGCAACGATGGCGCGGTCAGTACCTGGATGGGTGACCGCTGGTGGCATGTTACCATGAGCGTCTCCGTGATTCGGAGGTCACGTTAAGCAGTCGGTCCCGGTTGTTATCATACGATAACAGTCGTGAAGCTTAGTTGGAGGCCTTCGGGCGGTTTAAAAACATCCAACGGCAAGATTTACGTAGCCACAACGTATTCTTGCCAGTCCCCAACCCGCACTTGGCCAGCGTGGGGACGTATGGCCTTAACCCTCTTCTGAGAGGAGACCCGAGTCCAGCAGTGGGACATTATGGGTTGTTGTTTGTTTTTTTGTTTTCAATTTTAAGCCACGTAACTATTACAAAAAGTATAACATTATTACAACAAGCAGACTCATTCCCTCTAAAAAGTTATTAAATATCTTTGATTCACGTATAGAGGGACGCTTTTGAAAAAATCATCAAAACACGGGTCAAGAAGATACAGCCATTACTGTTGCCTCTTTACTGCATGAAATAAGCACAGATACTTACTATAAATATCACATCATATCAATAGGCTCTATCAGTCCACTGCTGATCATCTTCCACTGCTGGCTAGCAAGAAGATTGTTATACCTATACCTATAATATATAGGTATAGGTATATAACAATCTTTTTGCTAGCCATATGGCTATACCACGCCTGTCAGACGAATTGGTATAGGGTTTGTATCAAGCTTTCCTTCTCTTTATAGTGATGTTGTCCTACGTGGTTGCTCCCTTAGCCACCTCTTAAGATACCAATGGGTTGATGGCACAATTTATTCTTAATCTCTCATCACACATACATCTAATATGTAAAATTCTTGTATCACAGTTTTAGTGTTTATACTCCTCCAAAACGGCTTGACCGATTTTTATATTAAGTAGGTATGAAAATAGGTTTATAGCAAATTTTTACACCCCTGATTGTTAAGGGTGGTTCATCCCAACAAATTTTTTTGATTACTTTTTTATAGTGTGGAATTAAAAAATAAATTTAGTCCTCAATTTTTATCCTTCTATCACGTTTCGGTAACTTAGAAAAATATTCACGGAAATAAATATGGCGTAACGAAGTTCGCCGGGACAGCTAGTAAATATTTAAATTTCATCTAGTGTCCCGTTTCCTTATTTTAAAAAATCCTTCATGGATTACAAAGTCAAACACATCTTTAAAAATGTGCTGTCAGTAACGCTAGATTAATTTAGTAAATAGGCATATAATTAAGATATGTCGTAAGTTCACCTAGGCCTCATAAATTTTGTGAAGTGAGGGCAAAGGAAGTTTCTCATTAAACGTGGCTAAATAAATTTTAAAAAATTCGCGTGGTTTTGATGAAACATTGAGATAATTTTAATACCTGGCCTTGTAGTCCTATAATTTTTTTTGCACATAAAAATAAATATGGACAGTTTTTTACGTTGTAGAACTATCCAATCACTAAAACAAGTTTCATAAAACTTTAATTATCCTTCCGTATCTTAAATAAATTTATAAAATAATCTGTATATTGAGACAGCTTTGGATTTTTTCGGACGATGTTCAAATGTGCCAACTTGAACAGAAAAGAAAATAATTCCTACTTGAGCTTTCGAAGAAGCACATACGTTTTAAAAGGCGGGTACGATTGCAATTATGTATTAAGAATATTAATACGAAAATTATTCTGAATGATTGCTATCGACCCATTCCATGAGGAAATGGGTATCAGAGTTTAATTGCAAAAGAAAATATACAACTATTTTTCAATAAAATTCTGATACGTGCATCGTGTCTTGCCCTCAGGGTTTGTTCGGTAAGTAGATTGCAAGTAAGTCATGGGCCACTTCTTTTTGAATACTTAAATTGTCACAATCTTGATATTTGAATTTTATACATAATTAGGTCATTAATTAACTTCAATGATATTAAAATTCTGATAGAATGATATTTAAATAAACAGATAAATATGCCTTGCAAACAGTAGCTCTTTTTAACACACATAACGTGTCATGTTTATTCAAATTTGTGGACATTAAGCAAATAGGTCCTCAAAATAGAAGACATTAATATAATTATCAATTAATTTATTATGTAACATAATTAATTATGATTTACAAGTTTCAATATTTATTTCAGAATACCTTTGATTGTCTTAAAAATGATGTTTTGTTTCAAACTGTATATATAAACAGATTTATTTATAGTTTTTGATAAATTGGAGTTTCAGATCATTTAATTCCGTGACAATTTAACAGCTGGGTTACCAAATAATGGGGGAGGGGGAAAGGGTTTAAGCTCCGATAACGTCACCCACTCGGTGAAAAGAGAATAGGTTTTCACTGATTTTCTGTAAGATAAGCCAGTTAAGCCTGACCCATATTTATCAAAGTATGGCTCTCCAACGATAAAACAAAAATGTTTTAATAATAAATAATCAAAAAATCAATCATCAGCCTATCGCAGTCCACAGCTGGATATAGGCCTCTCCAACTGCAAGCCACTTAGTGCGATCCATGGCTTCTCGCATCCAGCTCCTGCCAGCCGTCTTGTCTTTAATAATATATTGGTACTAATTCGGTGTTAAGAAAACTCTATAAACTAAAATAAAAATCAACAGAAAATAAGTTTTCAAATATTGATTAAAATTAGTCTCATTCTCAGTCTATTAATTAAGTCTCAATAAAAATAGACGTTATCTTATTGAATACATGCAAAAATTGAGTCAGTCGTATTCAAGAAGGGTTTCATACTATTAACTAAACATTTTAAGCGACCGACCTGATTTTGAGTGATTTTTTTGCTCGATATTGAAAACGGTAACAGGAAGACGCTTGAAATTTATCTTATTTTTTTCTTATTTTATTCTTTTTTTAGTATTATTTATTATGATGGCAACAAAAACACGTTCCCACTCGAAATCAGGATGTCTACAAGTCGAGTCTCATTTAAGAAGAACGTAAAAAAACTACCTCTTGACGTGATGGCAGGAAAATTGTAATTAGAAAACAGTTTATGTATTAGTGTGTATCAAAGTGTATGTTTATATATTACCGTGTATATATATTTATTTGTATTTTTATAAATTAACTTCACGTATAATTTTTTTTTCCCACCATAATGCATCTACCTCATAAAATTTCTACACCACCCAAAGGTTGGCTTGAAGATAATGCCTTGGACACTAAGCCCGCCGTTGTACGTGTATGCATGAATTTCTAAAATAAATAAATAAAAATCCATCATTTATGAAAATTTCAACTGTCTGTCTATCACGGTTCGTGAGATACAGCCTGGTCACAGACAGACAGAGAAGCCGACAGCGGAGTCCCATAAAATGTTAGAGAAATTTTAGTTTAGTGCCTCAATAACGATATTAGCGCCATTGACATAGATCTAACGTTTACCTGTACAGAAAGTAGAATAATTACTTAGCAAAGGAAGTAGTAAATGGCAATGTTCTTTTCATAAAGTTTAATTTTCTATAATTTATTAGTAAATGCCCCATTGTTTCTACTGCCATGGCAAAGATAACGTTTCTAAAAGCACAAATAATAAGATAAATTGTGATATACTTACTCTTAATAAATATCGATATATCCACCCTCTCCTACCACTGACAACAATTATAAAGATACTCAAGGCTGCCAATTATTACACATTCTTGATATTTTATTGATTATTTATAAGCTATATTATATTGCTGATCATAATAAGGCATTGCAGTGTATACAGGCTGTGAATAAAAATCACGTTGATTGATACATCAAAATTGAATTGAAGTTGTGATTGAAATAATTGTGTGCCTTTGTCAATCATTCAAATTAGCAATCTCTGAAAGGTATCGTCATCTCAATTATATTATTGGTCGATATTTGCATAGCCTTTCACTCTGATATATGAAATAGTTTTTATTTTTCACGGAGGGTGTAAGTCAGACCCAATCATCCTGTAGATAAATCGAGTAGTGTAGTAGTCATTTGTACGCCTTTATTGTAATTGAACATTCAAATTTAAATTGGAGTTTACGTAACTATAAGGTAAAGTAATGTAGTTTATTCGTTTTAAAATTTATGTATTTAATATCTCTTAGTACTTTAATGTTTGATTCACAGCTGATTGAACTAATAAGATACACATAAATTTAGGTATAATAGTTTGTTGTCACAACTCCTTAAAATGGATCAATCTTGTGGGTAAGGACCAAACGCTAAAGTGATTACCATTCAAAATTTCATGTTTAGCCCCTAAATTGGTATTCACATAAAACATTATGATATGTTTAACTAATTATTATTTACATATCACGGAATAACACCAGCTTAAGTGAAAAAAGTGAAAAAACGTAACAGCCTTTAAGCAATAATGGATGAAATAAATGTAGTATTTATAGCAAATCAATTAACACTCACATTTTGCATACAACAATTTGGTCCCATTCAGATAATAGGATGCAAAGTTGCCGTCAGCGAATATCTTTTCATTTCCATTAAAATCACAATATAACAATACATTTTCATTACACGTTACGTATTGTTACGTTATAAAAAAAGTTTAAGTTGACTATAAATGGTACACTACTCACGAAAGTGAAACCTATTTTAATATATTACTCTCGTAGAGTTATCGATTGCGCAAACAAAAATTTAACCAGTAGTTACCGGATGACTGCTTGTCGGTTTTTTCTTTTTGTCTAAAGGAATTATAATAAGGCTTCTGAATAGGCCGTCAAGGTGTCAATCAAGGCGATGGTATCACGGAACGGTTGGTTGAGGATGAATCGTGCTTTTAAATGTGATTCATACTGCTCTGAGTAACTTGAAATTGCAATAAATGTAGTGTGAAAGGTCGAGATTGTGAATGGTTGGCCGATTAAATGAAGGAGCTTCTAAGAAATTATTGTATGCATTTCATGGTTTTTGTAATACTAGTTATTATACTAAATGAGTCTGTGACCAAAACTATAAACGTCTCAGACTCATTAAACTCATTATCTCTGTATAATCGAAAACTTAAAGTATAAATATGGATTTATATGTAACTTTACTTTTGTAAGTATCGATCTATATGTTAAAAGATTATTGATTTTTATATGATAAAGATCGCTTGATGATAATATTTTTAGCAAAACGACCTTTTGGCTTTTTTAGTATATCATACAAGCCAGTAATCCATCAATAGACTGGACGATATATATATACTGATACTTGTACGTCGTATTATAGTAGAAATATTGAGAAAAGTAAAAAAAAAATGTTTTTATTTAAAATTGAATCAGATTATTTTATCCAACACCTACATCACTTACAAACCTTACTTCTAATATAGTTTTTAAACCACTTATGTAATAATCAACTGACTTTCATAACATACAAATTCATTACTAGGTACTACAATATATTTCTTTAATCAAATACAATTATTCATTGCGTTACTAGTATCTTAAAAGGCGAACTGTCACTTTGTTTTTATATTACAAATACTTGACACCAAGACAGGTTATGATGACTAGTCTCACTGCTCCTCAAGTTTCCATTTAAGTTTTGTTCCAGTTATCAACCTTACAAAGACAAGAAATTTCTTGTTATGTAACATTAATGCACTTAACTAACACTCGCATACCATTTTATGTGTCGTTGAAACAGCTAATTATTAATTCTAAGCACTTATAGTAACTCTGGTGCGTAATAGTCGAATAGGCATCGTTTGCGCTAGGCGTGGCCGCCGGAGACCTTAGAGAGCGGATGTAGCAGCCTCGATCGAGCCACCGCCAATCCAGATCGACGTTTGATGATAAATACATCTGAAATAAATAAAAAATAAATCGCTTGAGTGAAAAGGTCAGACAACTGCCGCTCCATCGAAATTAAAGTCGAAAATAATAATCATTACCGCAGCAATGCGACCAACAGGTTCAGTATTTTGACGGCTTAAAATGTCGACTCTTACAATGTCTTCGATCATCGACTGTTTTTCATTTTATAAAAATATGATAATTTACGTGGTACAACAATTTGATGAGATAGAATCGTTAAATTTTATAGCTTAATTTGGTTGCGATGTTGCACTGTGGGGACACGATGTTCCTTTTTAAACTTGATTGTTTATTTGTAGTGATGAATTGAATAAGTGCTCTGGTTTTTTTTTTGGTTTCAGTAAACAGAGTGCTCTCAAATTGTAGGGCACTATTATTAAAATGTGTATTTTAACATATTTAGACATTTAGTAGGGTAGATAAGAGAGTAGAAGTATGTATAAAATAATAAAAATAAACATTTCATTTTCATTTTATTTAAATATTATGTTTTGAAATTATTTAATAGTGAAACTTTGGTGGCGTTTTGTTTTCATTAAAAGCTATGATTCAACATTTATTAACATTATAGAAATTGCAGATGTATTTCGTTGGACCAGTATCTCTAAACCAGGATTTTTGGTATAATTATATATATTATAATGTAAAGCTTAAAGAAGAAATGCATATTATTTAGATTAGGAAATACTTCTAAAGAAACAAAACAAATTGACTCTGAATTCTTCGAAAGATACATCAGTAAAAATATGTTTGAAATATTTAATAAAGTAATATGACGAGAAGGATTTTATAAAGTATTCAGGTTTCACCTGTCGCAATGTTGAACTGATTTCAAAGTGTAATCGATTATTTCTTTGACATTTACTCCGATGAAAGTATTGCATTACGTGATCCATATTTCCTAAAAAACAGTGTGGTTGTACAACATACATTTTACGTAATCGAACAATTTCTTTCTCTTAAAAATGTCAATATATCGTTCAAAGAGGGCAGATAAATCAGCGCTGCATATTTAACTTAATTAATAAATAAAAGCGACTCATATAGGCAGTATCTTTATGAAACAAATCAAAATGCAATAGCAATGAATTACATACGTTATGTAAATATTGACTAGTTTTAGTCAATGACACTGATTCAATTACTAATTAATTAATTACGTAGTGTCCGCCTGGTTTTGCCCGTTTAGTACCTACGTTACAATTAGATCCGCATATTGTACTGATTTAATAATTTTAATTTATGTCTAAGTTACCGCGAATCAGTCGCGGATATTCGTCCTTCGTCGCTTGTCAAACGAATGAACGTTATTCAGATACTGATAAGATTAGTAATGATATAAAAATCACAGGTAGCTTGTATTATATCCGGATGTTGTTTCTTTGTCTTAATTTGTAAGAACCATTACGTCACGCCATGAGTGTGTCGCATGAGTCGCGTCTTTTGATATTTAAACCTCATTAGAAACTAGAGTACTTAATACCATAAATTTATTTAATTTTATATGTGAGTGAGTATGTGTGTGTGTGAGTCGGACTTTATAGTTAGGTGCTGGTATTTCGAATGACTTATTCTGGGAAAGAACACGCAACAGAACCATATGGTTGTCAACGCCAGGCTCATCATAGGTTTGACAGATTTTCACGCTTTAATCACCAAACTGACTTAGTGCAGTTTTGTAATCATCACACTTAAATATAAAAAAAAACTTAAATGCTCTGTCCATGATTACCCTTTTATTAAAGCCTTCGTAAAAATCGTAACTGTACAATTTGGTACAAAGTTTGGCTTTTTGATTTATCTTCGGTTCAAATCATACTAACAAGATGTAGACGTATGTATTGTGTATGCCCTAGATATGTATGTCAAAAAGCCATAATGAAGGGTGATGCAGCAGCCGCAGTTGCAGTATGATACCATAGTAATCGGGTAGCAAGACATGTTTGTTTGTAAATTATTAAAAATAGAAACTAGAGTAAATATTATTTTAAGTATTTTTAAGATTTAAGTTGTGTTTAGTTTCTCCTAACAAATATTGTTTAACTTGATGTTTTTTTTGTAAATATGCATGTGTATGTGTTTAGAAACAGTAAACAATTCCATCAATTATGCATCATTTATGCGACAAAGTAATAATTTTATATGGATTCTTGAATGGCAACGCAATATTCTAACTAAATGGGTATCTAAGTTATGTCACCGAAAACGGATTCTTTCTATACTTTTTACATCATTTTAATTGAAATAGTTGAATTCGAAAATTATAATGAGAAAAATGAATTAATTGTATAGACTCGGAAGGTTATTCAAACTTTAACAGATAACGCAGACTTTTATTAAAAATTAATGTATTTTGATTATCAAGACAAAATACTTAATTAATTAGGTTCATTAAAGAATCATTGCCAAAAGCCGGTTATGGTATAAAAAATTGGCAAACAGGGTTTCAATAAGTGCGTAGAAAGCATTAGACTCCTAGTGCCTAGCCATGACCTTGTCAGTGCCAGCGGAAGCTAATTACTAATTAAAATGTACCAGTTTATAGCTCATAAAGAACGACTGGAACATGTTATGCACCTACGGATGATGCCGATAGACGATACCGCAAATTAGAGCTTCTTACATCTTGAAGATGGAAACGTAACTTAATATTGCGGTGATTTTATTTTGAAGACTACTGTTTCGTATTTAATCTTAAGTCATAAAGACTATAAGATACAAAGATATCTGACGTTACATTAGATTACAAGTTACGTTAGTGTTTAGTTAAGGTATTACAATGGAATTACTTTTGGAATATTTATTTGAGAACTAATAAAAGAACTTAAAGAGAGTTTTTTGTTTGAAATAAATATTTTCGACTGTCGAAATAAATATCCTCTGACGTGGGCGGTCTTCAGATTCTTAAACGTATTATTGAGGACTGACTAGAGATGCTGTAATATCATTACCCACTAGGTGAAGTATGTAGTTATAGTTTACTTATGGCACGTAGATCTAGAGCCTCTGGGACTAGAACTCGTGTTACCACCGCACTTCTTGTTCAAGCCTTGTTCAAGTTGTACCGTCAACTATCCGGGCTAGTTATTCATACTTTACATTCTTAGCCGATCATTGAAATTCATGCTAGTGTAAACTATTCAGCGTGGCTTTGATGTTCTAAGTTCGTCTCTTTGTATTATAGCATTTAGATCGCCCGTTCTTCAACCTGCTGCCAACAATGCCTAGGAAAACCTACTCTAAACCATAAAATGATCCGTATCAGTTTTTCAGGTTGTTAATGACATTTTTTTATTTGCATTCCTATATGACTTCACTTAAATTGAAATATTTTAACACAAAATCTCATTTACTGCCAAGCAAAATTATCAAATTGATAGTTTTAAGTGATTTACGTTTTAAACATAGATCCTTATGAGGTTCCGAACAACTGTTTGAGTCACACATATTCCTTAACGCATGCGTAGGCGCTTATAGCCCAGTTGCACTCGGTGATTAGAAACAATCACCGAGGGTAAGTAACGATGGTGCGGTAAGTACTTGGATGGGTGACCGCTGGTGGCATGTTACCATGAGCGTCTCCGTGATTCGAAGGTCACGTTAAGCTGTCGCTCCCGGTTGTCATCATACGATAACAGTCGTGAAACTTAGTTGGAAGCCTTCGAGCGACTTAAATACATCCAACGACAAGATACTTAGCCACAACGTATTCTTGCCAGTCCCCAACCCGCACTTGGCCAGCGTGGGGACGTATGGCCTTAACTCTCTCCTGAGAGGAGACCCGAGCCCAGCAGTGGGATATTATGGGTTGTTGATAATGATGATGATGATATTCTATAAATACGGCTAACATGTGAACCATCCACACCATAGCATACATGAACTATTTACATAGTTCATCTGACCAGTAATTTTTAACAATTATTTTGCGGTTACTTTACCTTGTGAATTCAAGATATTACAAGTAACAATTTTAAGCACTGAGAAAATACAGATATAAATCTGATTAAAAGTAAGTACTTAAATAATATTTTTGGCAATCAAAGCCTGCTGATATCGATAATCCGGTTGCTACGTCACAGAAGCCTGTTATAATCGGAAATATTTCTTATATCACAGCCTTTAAAACCCATAATAATACATTACAAAACAGGATACGTAATGACCAACAATTGAATCTATCGATGTACTGTAGTTTGCATGAAGCGCGGGCTGTGCGGGTGTGAGGGGCCACAGTTTGGCGCGCGGGAAGGAGGCGCGGGCGTGGTCGGCGCCGGCCGCTCTCCTTGACTCTAGCGTCAAGCATCGCATGATCTCTGTTACTGTAGTACGACCTACAAGTATTGATACTTAATCTGATTTCAAAATCATATTTAAAAGAATACTTGATTTTGAAATTTGCCTATTCAAACGCTTTGTCCTGTTAGATTTATACTTATACGTGAAACAGATTGACTGTACAGATGGCGTAGTAGTTTAAGCGATTGCCAAGCTGCGGTGCAACAGCTTATCTGATTCACAAATTATTGGTCTGAGTCTGTTTGTTTTTTGTGATCCTTTAATTTATGTTTGAAACTTCACTGCGACACAGGACATATTCTTAACGTGAGCGAAATCTTGAAATAAAGAATGTATACATTTAGATTAATATACTTAATTTAGGTCGGACCAAATGCTTGCAAATATTTTTTTTGGAGCTTGGGTTTCCTGTTTATAATTTGTGTGTATTTACAAAAAAGTAAATGAATTTATATTAGTTGTCTAGTACCCATAATACAAGCTCTGTATAGTTTGGGACTAAATTGTGTGTTAGATTTTCTAACATATTTATTATTATAAAATGTGATTCATCGACATTAACTCAGCGTCACTTTATCTTTTTTTTATTATTATCAGAACTAGATTCCTAATGAACACGAAGAACTATAGACCAATATTCTCGAAAAAACTTTGGTAACACGTTACACATGAGTATGATTTTATTGATTTGTGTATAAAATAATTATACTCAATGCATTTATACTGGTACTATCCGTTGTACTTTTATATTATATTTTATTAAGTACTAGCTGACCCGACGAACTTCATATCGCATTTTTTTTCTCTAAATTTCTGAAAAACTTGTTATCATTTATGCCCGCTCCAGTTTTTTATAGGTAGTACAGTCATGGACTAAAAACATGTTACACTTCCAGTTTCCTCATAACTTTCTTTAATACAAAACTTGTCCTGACAATGTCGAACTCATAAAAAAGAATTATCCAACTTCAGATCCAGTGCAGTCAATCGAAAGTTATGCGCGTACATACATATCAGTTATATATTTTTATTTATATAGATTTGTTATATGTGTTTAATTTCGTAGACGTCGGGTACATTTGCGAAACTACCAATTTTCGAATCATCAGCACATCGGTTTTAGTTTTAAATTTCTAATTCTGGTAATGACTGTACCTGTAGTGAGCACTGGTGCAACACTACGGGTAAATTAGTTATCGTATGAAATACAAATACTTTATTATGATCTGATTATAAACAGTACCAAGATTACTTCGTCGAAGTATCGTCACAGTGAATGTGGCGACTGTACGGGTGGACGCGGGCGCGGTGATAACGCGGCTGTGCGCGCGCGCCGTTATCACACCGCACGCCGCTAATGCCTGCTTTGTGCTCTCCTTGTGTCTATTGGCCTATTACCTTTTGTTCTTTATGGTGTAAGTACCGCTCGAGCCGATACCACTCCTATTTTAGCGTATACAAAAATGCGAGCACAATGATTGGAGTCGCCCTCGTATTTAATTAGGTAGCTATTTATCAAGGCCGTTTTATTTCGTCCAATATTTAATAGTTATGTACTTAAAGTTATTCGTAGCAAAATAAAACACCTACATTATAATGAATGTTACGATTAAGTCCTTGGTTGGCGTCTACACGTCTAACATTGTGTTTAAGATATGTATGTTTAGATATTATAGTGAATGAGAACAGAACTAATAAATTAATTATACTAAACTAATTCCTTTTAGGTTACTTTGCTAAATAGCAACAACAGTAGGAGTTTTGACTTAGTAAATTGTGTTGGTGCTCGTCAGTTTATCGAATGACAAATATTTAGTTTTGAACACTAACTTTAAAAGTGAGAGTCTACAGCCATAGTTCTATAAATCGATTGAAATATACTTTCAAATTAGATCCACTACTGTTACCTACTGATTATTTTCAACATCATGCCATGATGTGCTTATGCCTATTATAATCAGTTATATTGTTGAACGTTTATTTAAAAGAGTTAAGATTAATGATATTAAAATTATAATGCTACGCAGCTATTGTAAGATATCGCTAAATAATTTTGTTGCAGAACTATTAGAGCACATGTATCCAAAATATTTGCCTTTCTCTCTAAGCTCTTGTCTCAATTACTTAAAATGTTTATGTATTAATGTTATTTGTACCACAGGAATTCTATTTATATTAACGTTTAAGGTAATGTCTTATTTGAAAATACTATATTTAATATCCATGAAACCCATAAATTTGAATATTGGAACGCTAAGTGAGTATTATTTGTAATATTTCTTTGAATGTAATATGGCCACGATTCATGTGCCACTAGTCAAATACTTGTTAATTATGGTAGGGTATTTGTCAGATTAGGGTAAAATAAAGTATTAGTTACTCAATGGCGGCGCAAATATTATGCATTTCATTGAATGGTATTACGGAAACATACAGCAATGAAAATCGTTAAGCATCTGTGACCATTATCTGTGGCTCTTTATTATCTTTCCCAAATATGATAAAGATGTCAAAATTAAGGTGCCTTTTTTTCACGTAAAACTCTCTTAGAAGTGAATTAAATTTAAAAATGGCTGGCGTATTTGAGGACAAGGGGAATGATCTGTTAGACTCGAAGAACAGGCGTTCTAACAGATCATTCCCCTTGTCGGCGACCATTTTACAGACTGTACTATGTAAACTATCACGTATCCGTCAAAAATGCCTTATCAGTGCTTCACAAATTTGCATTATGAAAAAATTACATTAATAATAAAATGTAATATATATCTTATGTAGACATTTAATCAAAACATCGTAACATTGATGATACACAATGTGTATGAAGATAATCACATTAACTATGCTATAATACTTTAATTTCTTATCTAACATTGCGAAATTTGAAATTGTGAACATCACAAAACGAGACTGTCAAATCGGAATAGATAGGCTGAAAGGATTTTTTATGAATAGGATTTGTATGGGTGCGTCTCATGACAAGCTGCATAAGATAGTAAATCGTGTATTTTCAAAACTAACTCCAGCCAGTTTTATCAGTAAAACGGAATATCTAACACTTATGTGTTATTTATAGTTATACTAACGTAGGTGTAAACAAGATTGATGCCTAGTAAGAAAATCTTAGCAGGATTTGTATTTACAATAGACACTTGATTATCTGCAATAACATAGGATTTGCCTTGTAAACATTGTAGGAGAAATATATGTCCAAGGATCAAAGAAATCTTATAATCAAACATTTACAGCTATCTTCCTTAACTAAAAGAAGCACGTTTAAACATAAGGTGACTTCGTTGCTGCACTGTACAGAAAATTATGTCAACAAGTAAAATTATTTCAAAAATAAAATCCGACTGCGTTAATATCTATCATCTTTATAAAATTCAGTTTTTTTTAATAAAACATATACCTTATATACATATTCGTATTAACCGTTAAACATTCTTTATTTTGATACCACACGCGATGTATATTGTTTTTTTTGAGATTGCTTTTGGCGCCAAAAATCCTTTTTTTTTAATTTGATATACCTAGTGTCACTTTCACGATTAGATGAATCTATTGACACCACTCACATAAAATACAACAAGCCTTTAAGGATCTTAGGTATGCCAAAGAAATATACATACATACATATACTCGAAAAATATAAATCTCCTTTGGCAGTCGGGTAAAAATAAAATTATTCTAAAAAATCATACACGCGATCTTTGGATTCCGAACAAGTCAAGGTCTGTTTTACAGTAACTAGATTCTGATAAACATAATGAACTCAATATGAGGAATCACACCAACATAGAGAACAAACATTTAAACTCATTACACAATATTTGTCCTGTGGTGGGAACTTAACCCAACCTGGCAGTAGAGTAACGGGCCCGTCGTGATGACAAATTGATTTCTTATGTCCCACAAGAATTTAATAAGTAGGTGATATTTTCAAATTATTGCTTATCCCGAAACAGAGATATTAATTGTTGTAAATGATTCTTGGTAACACAATCAATGTATGTTACAGTAGTCTGACTTGCAGAGATACCGAAGACCGTTCAAAGTAGAGAAAAAGAAGCAGGAAAGTGAAGAATCTCTTATTATCACTTCGCTCTGAGCAAGAACAGTTGAAGAAAAAGGGTTTTTTAAAAGGGTTTAAATATGGGTTATATATCACTTGACACTATCAAAAGGCGTTTAGTTGTGAATGGCGTGAATGATTAAATAGCTATGAATAAAACGCTTATAGAAAAAATGCTGCATTAGCCGTGCGAAGCCAAAGACATGATTGGGCAAAGATTATTTTTTATGATGAAGTTTCATTTTGGGCAGCCGGTTACTTGACTCGAGCTTGGACAATAGACTGATGGTACGAACCTTAAAACCGTCTATAAAGGTGCATGGAATGCTTCTCAAAAAAGAGTTTCGTAAATTCGCACTTGCTTACCGGTACTTTGGATGCTGAGAAGATAACTAAAATTTACGAAAATGCCTTATTGCCGTCGGCTAAGAGGATGTTTCCACAACAAAATAATTTCTGGATTCTGCACCATTTGGAAAGCAGAGTCCCCAGATATCGATCCAATTGAGAACGCTTGGTCATGGATAAAGCTTAAACCAAGGGCATAAAATGTAATGACCGTTGCTGGCCTTATTCGTGAACTGAAGTTTGCGTGGAGGTCTTTACCTCTCAGGTATGCTGATAAATCGGTGAAAAGTATGCCATGAAGATGCCATGCGATTATGGACAATAATAGAGATTGGACAGCGTATTATTATGAAGCAACAAAGAGCAATAAAAGATTTAATTGATTATAATTTATCGATATTTTTGATGATAGTAATGTCTCATTAAAGTGTGATGTAATTATCATATCTTAAGACTTCAATGAACTAATGCGGTTCTCTCACAAAGCGCACCACTTCCGTTCCTTGGAACTATTGTTCTATGCCATTGCTTAGACATTTCAATACTTGTCACCCGACGATTCTTAAAAAAGTAATACTAACAGTGTGTTTTCTTATAACTCTTAAGAAAATTACTAACATTATTAAAAAAATATTTTGTTAAACGAATATTTTGCTATATATTATGTGTATATATATATGTGTTATGCTTTGATAAAAGAGAATCAATAATGAGGTCATTAGACATTATTACTAACTAGTTAATAATAATAATAATAATGTATTTATTGTTCACATGTACAAATTTACATTAACAATTAGTTGATTTATTTACTGTTGCTTAATTAATATTTCTATAATTTAACAGCTACATTGTCCTGCTACTGGACTATTACAGATAATGGATTAAGACATATTTGTTGTCTTTCAAAATGACAGATATATGTGTATTATTACAGAATTACCTGTGACACAGTCACAATGAGAAAAAGCAATCGAATCAATCAACACAGATTGGTAAATGACATGAGAACTTAAGATAAAAAAGATTGCACGGTCTACGCCTGATGTGTACAGATGGAAGCAACTTCCCATGCGCCTACTGAGGTTTCTCACCTCTATAATTGAATCAATTTATGTCGTTCAATATAAAATACAATAAAAAGGAGCAAAATAGTTGCGTTTTATCAAGAATGATAATAATAATTAGTACTTGTATAATAAAGGTCTACTACTCTCAGTTGTTGATGTGACAAGAATTAAATGTAAAAGAAAAATTACAGAATGGCTTCTTAGCCTTGACTACGACGAAACAGAGGCCCTCCTTAAAATTATATCCTAATCTTACAGTGTTCCTCGTCGTGTCGTTGCTGACTATTAAAGCATACAATATCATACGCTATAGAAACAAACACATAATACACACACACAAACACACCCACACAAACACACACACGCACACACATATAACATTAATTTTCAATTGTTTTATTTTATCTTTTCTTTCATAAATAATGAAGGAGACAATTTAAAAGAAAATAAATTTAAAAAAAATAATAATTGTGTGATTCCGTGAGAGGGGCCAGGAATCCATAGCACAGGATTTTATCCTAGTTTGGCTTCCTAACTTCCACAAAAATTGTAATTAATAGTTATAGTATATCAGTGTAACACTAATTTTGTGGGAGAAAAATAAATATTATTATTATTATTATTACTCAGTAGTAGCAATCTGTATGCATTATTTTGGTATAAATATACTAGGCTCTTTATACACATGTAAAAATGATCCTTAAGATCTTAGAGAAAGTTGAAATATTTTTAAACGCTGGAATTTTCCGCTGGAAGCTAGAAGGCGCCGGTATTTCATAAGACTCACTCTGGAAAAATCCCTATGCAAACCATAGAGGTGTCTCTTTTTAACTCTTGTATTATTCGTGTTTTTTAATGAAGGAATTGTGATTTATAGTTTCAATATATTTCGTAAAACATCCTATTTTCTCATCGGTAAATAAAAATCTTCAAAATGCCTACAAGGTGTCAATGTATTTTTGAATAGAAGGCGTGTCTTAAACCATTTCGGAATCTACTCATCACAAACTGGCCTCGGGCTTACAAAACTTTATTAAAAAATGTCTTGAAAAGTTTGCGAAGATTTCTTTAGAATTAACAAAAGAATGTCATATCTGATTTATTTAGTATTTATAGCCCATCCAAATGTAATGGGAAATATTATTATTTTTATCTTCTAAGGGTTCCGTAGTTCAGAACCCTTATAGTTTTGTCACGTCCCACTTTATGTGTATTAAATTGATACTAAATTCTTTTAAAAAGACTTTGAGGTTGCTTAAATGATTTTTTGTTTTATGAATCTGTTTGCGAGGTATTTAAATTTTAGGCACATTTTTTGTTAAAATATGGCGGATAGGCGCTATAGCAATATATAACAAGGCGCTCATAGCCCAGTTGCACTCGGTGATTAGAAACAATCATCGAGGGTAAGCAACGATGGCGCGGTCAGTACCTGGATGGGTGACCGCTGGTGGCATGTTACCATGAGCGTCTCCGTGATTCGGAGGTCACGTTAAGCAGTCGGTCTCGGTTGTTATCATACGATGACAGTCGTGAAGCTTAGTTGGAGGCCTTCGGGCGGCTTAAAAACATCCAACGGCAAGATTTACGTAGCCACAACGTATTCTTGCCAGTCCCCAACCCGCACTTGGCCAGCGTGGGGACGTATGGCCTTAACCCTCTCCTGAGAGGAGACCCGAGCCCAGCAGTGGGACATTATGGGTTGTTGTTTATGGCGGATAACTGTAAAAACTAAATATCTGACTAAAAAAAACATGATGGTAGTCCATGTAATGAACTGTGAAGAAAAACTATAACGACTTAGATAACTTTGTTAGTTCAGAAGTTATAGACGCCTAACTTGCAAAACATGTTTATTTGAAAAAAAAATACAAAAGTAACTATATAATAAGTAAACATGTGAAATATTCAAAATAAAATAACAACAACTGAGTCACTATGGAACCCTATTCTATGGCCTCACATACACTTGTCCAATTTTTTATTAATTTGAAATTGTACAACAAATAATTATTTAAACATATAACATATAGAATGTATACGTATTATAACAAGATATCTCTAATTGTGAAAATTGTTGATAGTTTTGTAAACTATCTAGTACTTCCTAGGCTATAACAATAGCAATTGTGGAAACTTCGAGTACAAATTTAAAATTCAAATATACCTTCATTCGTTCATCTCTATATACTGGAATTAAATTAAGGCATGGGCAATTTATCATACTGCGACACAGAAAATCCAACATCGGGTCACGAAATTACAAGAGCCTGTCTTCACCCCTCTAAAGTTCACACCCAGTTTAATGTAAGATAGAGATATTTAGCAAGTATTCTTAGTCATCAATTGAATAAGGTCAAAAAATAGAACCAAAAATTAGAATTTTCTCTGTTGGCGACAAATAAATGCACGCTCATGTTTCCAAAGCATATTAAACCCGATACGCATGAGAGGCGTATTCCGTAAGCGCCTTCTCAAGGCCCCGTGCTGTATCGTCGCCGACAGGCGATCCGATGGTGTCGGGTGTCATCGACGACGATGCGATCGACTTACCCATCGACCGATCACGAGTTGAGAATGTCAACGCACTCGTATTACACTAATTAAGTGCGAACAACAATTGGGTCAATTTAGGTCATTTTGAAACTGTCTGGTACCAACGTTCTTAATTTTAAATATTGGAAAAATTAAAATATTAAATATAATTCCTTGCGGTCATGTATTTAATATGAATTATATTAATTTTTAAAATACTAATAAATTATATTTCATAAAATACCTTTACGTTAATATTTCTATTGTTATATCCTTCGTCTTCAACCTGTTTGTGAACTTCCATTCTTAAATGGTTTCCAGCAAGTTACTTTGGTATATTGTACCAACTAAAACATACCTTACTCTATTTATTTTCATAGAAAAAACGGACGTCAACATACAGAGTTCACAAAGCTAGTTGTTTCTAATGCATTCTAAAAATATCTGAATCTGTTACTATAATTAATAGCATTCACCAATCAGAGTAACAATATCTTCGCATTTGTGGCAATATCTTCGCATGTCGCAGCGCACTCAACAAAACCTTGCGCATAAGTTTTTATAAGTTTGTGGAGAAATCCGCATTGTGCCTTTACAACGTTTAATGTGATGCCGATACGTAGTGAGATTGCAGAGTATGCAACAGTATTGCACCGGAGTGGAGCGTAGTGGGCGTCAACACGCAACTCGCGTTTGACCGCGCGCCATGCAAATGTTCGTTGTACACAGCAACTTGGCCGATAATGTATTAGGAATCCTGTTTGATTTGTGTGGGCATTGTTGACTCTGTGTCCTGTTACCTTTTCTTCGTAAATATTATTTGTTTTCCAATATGGTTCCTGTTATTCTGCAATAAATTTAAGAATCTTTATAGTAACATATTTTTTTCATAAATATCGATTTAGCTTATGTTTTCAGTGACTTAAGAGTCTAAAAATACGTGAAGTACCCAAAGTAACTTACAAGTTATATGTTTTAAATGAATGGTATTGATCGCAAGTCAGCGTCATATAAATAAATTCATTCGATGTATTACTCATGCCAAGCCAAAATCCATTATATTTCCTTGCCATATTTTCTGACTATTATACTATATCAGTTAAACACTATTAAGTGTGGTGAAAATGTTAAAATGTTAACCTATTATAGTGTTTTATTTCAAAAGTATTGTATTGAAAGTTTAGTTGACCTTTGAATTTAACGTTTATTTGTCAACAATGCATAATAAACTGATTCTAATGTAGTACGGTCGAAAGCTGTAATGCCTGCGGATTTGTTTGACATTAGCTTAAAATAAACACTGATAATGCGCCATCTGTATCGACTGCCTCGGTGGCCCAGCGGTAGCGTATGCGATTGCTGTTTCTGAGGTCTCGGGTTCGAATCCCGGGTCGGATCAAATGTTTGTATGATCTGCAAATATTTGTTTCGGAGTTTGGGTGTTTTCTATGTATGACATGTATGTATTTACAAAAAAAAGTATATAAGTATTATATCAGTTGTCTAGTACCCATAACACAAGCTCTGCTTAGTTTGGGACTAGATGGCGTTGTGTGTTAGATGTCGGAAATATTTATTATTATTATTTATTATTATTATTATCTGGCTTAGATAAACTATAAACTAGCGATCTTAGTCTTTAAATAAAAGATAATTGAGATAAAGGTTGCCTGGAAGAAATTACTTTTGGCAATAAGGCCGCCCTTTGTACATTATATTATATGTTGATCATTTTATGTATTCAATTAATATTGTAAAAAAGGTGTCCAAATAAAGAGTTTTCTACCTATCTATCTATCTATAATACATATATTACTTTTGTTATAATTATTATGGGGCCTAATTTTCTACCATAAATTTGAGACTTTTTTGTGGTAGATTTTAAAATTCAGTACCTCAAAAGAAAAAGTGAAAACATTGCATAATCTTTTCGTTGTTTTTCTGTTTGCCAATTGATTTATCTAATTCAATTTTATTTCGGGGATGTTTTATTGAAGAAAGCAATTTAATTTGCACTTTGCATAGCAAAGTCTAACATTGATAGTTTGGTATGTATTGCATAAGTAACAATGTTCGCCTTTTCAATTTATTTGGGAGAATTTTCATTTTATTCCACATAGCACTCTCATTGTTAAATTAAATGGATTCATTTACAAAAACTGCCTTGAACAGATTTCTCGTTAGACACTAGCTTCATTTCCCTAGTTTGCTTAGAACAGAATATATTAGTACTGCAGGAAGCTTAAGTTACGAAGAACTATCGACGACGGTCTATTAATGGGAGAGACTTCACGATCGACAGGTGCTGTACATTTATATTGAAAACTTGTGCACTATATTCAATAATAATTTAATAAATATGAACGAACCTTTTGTTTTGTATGAGACAAATGAACACATATAGCATAACGCATGTAAGAGCATTGTCATTATCAATGCGCAGTTCTCTTCGTTATAGTTTCAACAAAACGCTTTTGGGTTCTTATGCATATACTAAAAGTTTTAATGAAAAGTATATATCATAAGTATTATAAGTAACAACTAGAGTCGATATATCTTGCAAATTTACATTTAATTGCATTCGACGTTGCAATTCTACCAGTAATTTGGCAACACTACCAGTAGGCGATGGTGCTTAGGAATTTTTAAACGCTTGTGTGCATACGATAATGGTTTTTATGATTTTTATAATATTTTAATTTAATTTTAAATGAATTTATCCAATTATGTTTAGTTTGTAAATGCAAAAATATGCACATAAAATCGCATCAGATTTATGAGCATTACTATTGGTAATTTTTAAAACTATCTTAATAGAACCATATAATAAAAGTTTGCAATCACTTTAGTCAATACTAGTACTCTCTGCCGGCGTATTTAATAGCGGGAAGCGGGCACAAATTAAAATAGGTTCGCGTCAATCCAACGCACGTCTCCGCTTGTTTACTTGCCTAGTGAAAGTGAGAGATACTATCTAGTCCCGCGCCGGTACAGTTGTCAGCAGGGTTTGATTGATTTTCATTAATCTATGTAATTTATGTACAGCCTACGATAACTGGCCTAGCAAAGCTAGGTAATTAAGTATATCTTGAGCTGTTGTTATAATTGACGTGCAAGGCATTTATAGAGAAGAGGCAGTAAAGTTGTTTTACGTGTACAAGTTACTGTAGTTTCACATATTACATTAGGAGTGGTAAACGATCACGTAGTAAACTAATTATGACTACTGGGATACAGATAGTGTAAAAAGTTATTTGGGGCTTTGTGGATTTTTTATCACATGTTAATGTGATAAAAAAACCACAAAGCCCCATAATGCACTTAAAGTATAATATTTCTTTCTTATGGTAAATAGGCATTTTTTAGACACCTTGTAATTACAAGAAGTCCAAAAAATCATGGATTTTAGAACATTAAGTACAGTATAAATTAATAATTGATTTATTTTTAAGTATAATATAAGTTAATAAGCAATGAATTTTTAAGTGTAGTATAAGTTAAAATTAATTAATCATTAAGTATAATATAAGGTTATAATTAATTAACTATGAAGTAAATAATTAATTAATTATGTATAATAATTAACTATTAAGAAATAATTAATTATTTATAATAATTAACTATGAAGTAATAATTAATAAATTAACTATGAAGTAAATAATTAATTAATTATTAACTTATACTGTAATTTCCCACAATTAAGGCTCTTAAAATATGGCAATAAGTCCTTAAAATACCCTATTAATTAATTTATTTCGTTATCGATACCTTTATGTTTTTTTCCCATGAATAATAAATCTAACTCACTAATAAAAAGTATATTGATTAGTAAGTCCATTCAAATCATGCGCAAAACCTCTTTACCAATATTACGAAATAGTTTCTTTTTTTCATTACTCTCTGATGTAATGATATGTTTTTTCTGTTAATGACTTTTTGTCATACATTTATGAGCACATAAACTCATACTTACTTACTCATTTTGCTTGCTTTACCAGCAGATAAAGCTAGCAAAATGAGTAAGGTCCAGTTGGTACAATACACTTTTAACAAATTTGTGAAGCTGCAAACGTGAACAAACAATTAAATGGTGGTTTTTAAATTTGGTAATACTAAAACTTAAAAAAACTTACTACGTTTCTTACTTTCAGCCTCTTGTAACTATCAAGGTAACTTAAAATTAAATTCCATCGCAGTTATAACTACGTCGATTCGTTTCAACAGTTTCTTAAAACTCATTTGTGCGGAAAAGAAACAGAATATTTTAAGATATTCTAAGAATATTGTGTCTAAAGATATACTCTTTAGACACAATAATCCAAGAAGATTACCTGCAACCAAACTTGTTTCGCCTTTGTTTCATTTCCCAAACAAGGTCTTACAAGGAAAGGGCATATGAAGGTTATAGAAAGTTTGTTTTTCATTTGCTTTTTTACGCCAAAGGATAAGAAAACCAACATAAATTGTAAATTAATAGCTCTTGTGGTCAACCGGGCTTTTTAGGTACGGGTTTTGCCCGCTGCAACGTCATATTCGACCTTGCTAGGGTTTGTTTTAGCCCTTAATTATATAGCAATTTTCTTAGTCCCAGAATGTAGGAAGTAAAAGTATTGCAAATGTGAAAAGAACCTTATCCACTTCCTCTTGAAGTTGTAATTAGCATTTTTTTACATATTGGTGTAGGTACATATCTACATCCGTGTCAAAATTGGGCTCGTAGAGTTGCAAAATTTTACCGTTGTTTGTATTTCTTTTATACAGAAGTTTTTTTCTTTGTAATAATATTTATCAATTAAGATGATAGCGAGTTTCTTAGACATGAACTCCATTTAAGTAATACTTATTTGTATAATTTGTTTTTGAAGTTATTTGTAATGTCTTTTAGTAAAACACTGCTTTTAGATTGTACATATTTTTTTATTCTTTTAAATTATTTATAAGACATCGCATTTGCGTCGTGTTGCAGGAAACTTTACAAACATACATTAAACGGACACAAAGAACACCCAGACCCAGGACAACAATTTTTGGATCACACAAAGTGTCGTGTGTGTGGGGTTTAAACCGACTACACTTGGTGCAGTAGAAAGTGGCGTGGTGACCGCCACCACCAGGCCAACCGTGCTAATTATGAACATATAAAGAAATTCCTACTAGTATCTTGTATATAATCCAAAAACTTATTCACACTTAATATACTTTATGTTCGTTTGTTATTTTTTATCCCAATAAATGTAGTATTCCCGTAGGATGAGCAAGGTACCACAAAGAACGCGAATTTAGCTTGTTTATTCATTATCATCTTAATGTTGTTCCCGGTGGCTTTCAAGGCTAGCACTTTTGAGCCCGGGATCCGCTTTCCGGTTCTTTCTAATCTACTTTTAGCTAGTTCATTGTTGATAACAATTAGTAAATATACGAACGGCGCCAAGCTATGAATTAAAAGTATAGGGAAGTTCTGCGGTTGATCAACAAACAGCGGCCCATTTAACGAGTAGTTAGTAAAGCTTTAAAGCACCTGCCTCCATATACATTAATAACTTCATTTATAGAAAGTTATGGCCGTACCTGCGAGTCGTTGTCAGCTTGTCCGTCTGTCTGACACACGTTTGATTAAGATGTCCTTATGTATTTCCTCTGTTCTACAGAGAAAGTAAGAAGTTGCAAAGGCTGTAAATTTAAAGTGTTTTACCGCCGTATATTCTACACTAACTAACATTACTATGTATTTTTTTTCAAGGCTTAAGGGATCAAAGGAGCTGGTAGATAATCGAAAGAATCTGAAGTAACTACTGTCAATTTAACTTTAAATATCATGTATTATTACGGAAGGCTACAAATCAGTACTGGAACTATATTCATTCTTAAAAATCATGCTTTGCTTGTTACCTGTTGTGATTGCCTTAGTAAATAAATTCCGTTACCGCGTCAAAGACACGGTATGAGTATGATTTCCCTCCCTTTTTTACTGTGTGGAAATCCCCTTGGCTACTACCTACTGGTGGTTATGTCATATTCGAATCGACAAAAACTCTCACGCCGTATCAGGTACAAGTAGGTAGTTAATCACGTTTACCACAAAAAGGAAGTCCCTGGAACCCCGACGTATGTCAGGCCATCTACGACTTGCAGTTGACCATCTTCTGAGTGGGAACCCGGATGTTCACCTTTTGCCCCCAAAAAGGGAGCTGGCACATTAGACTGCTTCTGCTAGAAATACAGGTGGTCTCACTTGTCATCCTCAGGCTTGCGCTTATGGAGCACGAAGATCGTTCTACATCCTATGGTGGTGCCTTAGTCATTAAGTATGTCTCCCCCGAGACAAAGGGTTTAAGATAAACGGATCTAAAACTTAAATTATAATACAGCGTGTATTTTTACTTGATATTACCTGCAAACAGAATTCGAATTTAATAAACTGTGTCATCGAACTTAAGAGTTGACTCAAACCTCTCGGTATTTTCTACCTTTGAAGTCTTTTGCAGTTCCTTATAGATCCGAGTTATAGATAGTTCTAACATTTAGAATTCATTTTCAGATCTAAAATTACTACGCCTACAGATCATCCACTTGCGTTTTTGATCTTACTTTGTACAGTTATTTTTTATCTCAACAGCCCTTTTAGATTATTTATTGTAAGGCATAGGCCTTGCCTTAGAAATAGAGGCTTATTTGTTCAATTAAAGATAATTTGCACATATAATTTTCAAATATTTAAAACTCACATTTAATAGAAATTAAATACCACCTAAGACGTAAAAAAGCACCTGAAAAGCATAACACAATCATATGTTATTACTCAGATTTTACATACCTCTGAAGAATTTAAAAAATACAGAATAAAACTATTAATAAAAATAAAACACTCACCTTAATAGCAAATGTAAACGACAAATAAGGTTTAAACTGGATATTATTGCCACACATGTATTCTCAGTTGTTTACTACTCGATTAGCAATATTAATGAAATGATTATTCCGCAAAATTTTTATATGTTTGCACTGACACCATTGCATATAAATCTAGACGTAACAAAAAGTGCATCAGACAGTACACCAATATGGGTGCCAATTCTTAGAAATAACATTCAAATTGTGTGGGCGTATGTACAGACTGTACACAACAAATCAATCTCAACAACATTCACTAGAATATACAAAAACAATCTGGATCTAGTCTATGTTCATTAACGTATGATGAAACCGTTTGAAGGTGTGGCCAACACAAGCAAAAATTTGCCGTTTAATTGGCCATAGACCAAACCTCACGGCTTGTTATTTTTTTACAAGATTGAGTAGCAATGAATAGTTATGACCGTTGTTTAATACGTTCATTTAAAATTTACGTAAAGACGTCATTACTGTTCAACTAATCATTATATACTACTATTACTATTATTATACTACTATTAACACCTAATTATTGATATCAATGTGATAACGATAGTATTATTACACAACTGTTTCTTATTTTTTAAACTAGAAATATTTTTAGAAACCATTTCAATGTAAGTCATTCTTATTCAATAAATAAAACGAATGAGTTCGTTCATCTACATATATAAACACCTCCATCACTTCGACCATAGTAATTCAATAAATCTGCTTCCTTTAGAAAAGCCGGTTCAATCAAAACCTCAAATCAAGTATATTTATATTAGCATTCGCAATCAAATGAACCAATAAAACACATTACGACCATTCAGCATTTCTAATTAAGACGTAGATTAGGCCTACTTTTCTCGACATTGATAGCTAGGGTCGTAGCGTTGAAGGCCGATGGACATCAACTCAATAATACTGAACGATATTTATATTACTAATGACATAGTTGATCTAGTATGGTGATATCTAAGTAGTATGTAAACTTCATTTGTAATGCAAATGCTTTTTCTGCTTCACGTATCTATGCGTTATTAGAATTTATTGCCAATTCAATAAATTATATTATTTCGTTAACACTCTTGTGTAACTTGATTCAATTAAGTGAGTTTAAAAGTTATTTAATAAGTCCTCTACGGTCAGGTTGGGAGTTCATCTATACTAATGTGATAAAGAGATAAAGTTTGTGAGTTTGTATTCTCGGGGGTAATCTACGGTACTACAGATCCGATTTTGAAAATTCTTTCGCTTTTAGAAGGTTACTAGCCCTTAGTGCTTTAGACAACGATAAAATCAGAACAAATAAGGAAATAAAATATTCAGATATATGGTAAGATATAGACATATGTCTGAAAATGTGATGTGGTGTATCTTTTTTCTGATAGCAATAAGATAATATTTTGCAAGGTTGTCAAAAGTTAACTTATCCATCTACAATAAATTGTAAGTAGCCCACTTCAAGGTTTGTTATTGTATATCTTAAACCATGACGTTAACCTCATTAAATTGATAAGATAAAGTCTGATTTATTATTAAGTTATAATAATGTACTACTAGATTGAGATAATTTGCCGGAAGATTTAATTATATATAATTCACAACCAGAACATATGCAACAGATTGGTATTGAAGCTTATTTATAATGTTTCATCATGTCAAAAGGCTATAAAATGTGCCAAAAATGGAGACTTAATACGATAATGATATTCACAACGTAAATATTGGTATAGCAGGGAGCGTTTCAACCCATGTAGACTATACCATCGGTCTATTATTTATTGAGTAATGCTATAATTGCAGTATCACTGTTTCAAGACAAGACGAAAAAACTACTTTTGTTGATGCTGCCAATCTGGCAGATAATCAAAATATCATGGTTTGTTAGTGCTACGCCGATCTATATGAGTCAATTCATTCCTTTTTATTTGAAAAACTGGTACACTTTTGACAGCATTTCTTGTAAAGGACAGTAAATAGGAGTTATAAAAAAGCCCATTCCGGACTTGTCTTTCTCACTTCAAATAAATGTTATTTTAGGGTTCCGCACCTCAAAGGTAAAAATGGAACCCTTATAAGATCACTTTATTGACCATCTATCTGTCTGTCAAGACTCTTTTTCTCAGGAACACGAACTCTTGGAGGTATCAATCTGAAATTCATATCGAATACTCAAGTCTACTGTTCCTTGGAGCTGTGAAAAAATCAAACTTCTAAAACAACGCAATGAAAAGATACAGCCGTTTACACTGTAAATTTTCTACACTCGCAAGGGAATCAAAACTAAAAAAAAATGCGATAAGCATACAATTTTAGTTACGTCATATAATATACCTACAGGTTTTTAAGGAACCGAGTCCATTTTGAACTTGGCCTGTTTTTTTACTATTTAAAAGAATTTCTTTAAGTTAGCTTCTCAAACTATGATTACTTCAGACAGGAAAAAATTACAAAGCAGTTTTCCCCTTAAGATTTAGTGGAATACTACTCCTTCGTTACTTTTATGACAAGTCCCACTTGGTTATTTCAAATAAAAAAAAAATAACTTGTGAAAACTACAACAGGAGTGATATAAGGGTTAAAAAATAGAAACTGGCAAAATATGGGTTGTTGATTGGGGACATTATGGGTTGTTGATTGATTGAAATATCCCCACTATGAGGTAAATTTTGTTTAATTTGGGTGCCAGTAAGTGAATCTATATAGTTTGATAAGGATTGGTATAAACAGCATAATATATGAGAGATATGTACCAAGCCAACTACACCGTACTACTACAACCCACAGTAAGTAGGATAAAAAATGATATTGATATCTCACTCACGATAGAAAACTATACTAACTACTCAAAACTAAACGTAAAATAAAGTTGTAGAACACACGAATACTAAAGACATAAACTTGAACATGTACGACTAAATAATAGTATCTGATATTCAGAAGGTAGTTTTTCAAAGGTGCTGCGCGTGCTCAGAAGGTGCAAAAATTACTGCGCTCACGCCTCGGCGAAATGTAAATTAGACAGAGAGCGTAATAGTTCGTGGTTCAGAGGTAATGTTAGTGATGACTCCTCCATTTCGATACTTTGTTGTTACTGCTCTAACATAGCGTAAAAACGTTTACATTGGAATGGCTTACTGAATTTGTCGAGATTATCGCTTTGAGTCAAACAGTAAGTTAAATTATAGGGCTTTTAGGGTCAGCTAGAGGCTTTTTAAGAATGTTTCCAAATTATCTTTGTATAAGTCGATTTTGAACGTGGTTGTTGTGCTGATTGTTTAGTTTTGAAGAAAAACATATAATTTTAATCTTAGGAGCTACAATTTTGTGTCATTAGGTACAAAAATCATTTTTTAACTTTCAGTCATGTTAAAATTGAAAGAACTAAACTAAACGCTAGAATTACGGTCTATGTAAGCTAAATCTATCATCTCTATGGTCAAAATACCAGTAGTATTATATATGTTACTAAATTACAAGTGATTTGATGATGAGTTTCAAATTTTCATAATCCTTTTTTAACAGTTAATATAAAACTTACGCAATTACACATCTACATCCAGACACCACGAAATACATACACTACTAACGTCATCTTCATAAAATACTCAATTAGAAATATTTTCCAAATTTATTTAGATGTAAGGGAGCTCGTTCTTTTAAACATAATAGCTTGGTGCTCTTCTCCTGCTTTCTCCTTCTGCTGCTCCAACATGAAGGCATACGATGCGTGTCTGAAAATAAAAAGAATATATTAAAAAAACTATACATGTATTTATATCAGTTGTCTAGTATCCACAACACAGCTCTGCTTAGCTTGGGAGTAGATGGCGTTGTGCGTTAGAGGTTCGAAATACTTAATAATTATTTATTCATGTATTACACCAGGACCAGGATTTAAATCTCAAATTACCTTAAATTAGTAGTTGAAAGATGTATTATCAAAGGCCACGACAGCAACAAAATAAATAAAAATCTTGCTTCGCGTGTCCACAATGTTGTGTTTTACAATCGCGACAACACATCAGCGACATTAGCACGAGAGGTGTCGCTGAGCTCGTGGAGCTCTGACCCCACCACTTAATGAAGTGATAAACACTGAACTAACCGCTCACTACCATCTGTTATACGATCTTCCCAAATCACTAACATTTCAAAGTATTTTTTTAACAAATCAGACCAAATTAGAAACAGGTGTACAATTTGCATGTAGTCGATATCAGAAATAATATGGATAAAAATGACAACAAAATGAAATTATAATTGTGTTCAATTTTTATTAACATACTAGCAGAGTCGGCAAACTTCTTTTCGCCATATTTTTTCTTTTAGTAGCATACACAGGGCAGACAAAAAGAAACTTTTCCGATTAACTTTAAATTTCTTCTACACAAACCTTGTCCTAACAATAACGAGGACATAGAAGAATAATCCAATTTCGTGCAGTCGTTCGGGAATTACGCGCATTCATACATTTCTGCGATTCATTTTTATTTATATGTATAGATAGATAGGATGTAACTTTCCGGTAATAGATTATCTGAGTTACAAGTATAAGAACCTGACCTACTTAAGTTATTGTTGTCCGTCCCAAATTCATAGGTTTTATCAGTATTCGATCACCGCCAATTCTCATCTCATTCTTAACAGGGCTCGTTTCTTGGTAAAAGGCTTTTTTATTATATAAATGTTACTAAAGTCATAATCTGTAAAAGGTAAGATTCTAATATGCTTCTTTTCTAAAGTTTAATTTTATTTTAATATCTTTTGCCCGCGTCTCCTCCTCCGTCAGTTATCGCGCTAAATTATAGCCTATTTTATTATTCTGATGTATAAATAAAATAATATGCTATTTTAAAGCGTCATCTAAACTCGTTCAGTAGTTTTTGCGTGAAAGGGTATCAAATTTATGTACATCCTCACAAAATATCAAATTTAAAACATTCATGGAGACAGCAGGAAGTAAGATATAGCTAATAGGATAAGTTTTATATGATATTTATTTTATTTATATTAGTTTATATTAGTATTTTTAAATACCATAACTAAACAATAATAACGTCCGGCTAACTTGTTTGATGCCCTAGACTGAATACTAGTTCGCAGCTGTCAACGTAAAATCTCGTCACCGGATACGTTTACTCACAACACTTGGGGATAAATGCTGATTGATAGCAATTTTAAGCCTAGAGCTAAGAATTTATTTACGATATTATTTTATACTTCTAACTACCAGATATTTACGACTATTAATCCAATTATCATAATTAGAACGCCAATTATATTTAACTATGGTAATGATTAACCACAGTTGACAAACAAATGGAGAAATGATGCATATATAATTTTAAGTCTGTACTTTTGATATATAAAAATTATGTTTATTTGTATATCCGTGTGTTTAAGAAATGTAATAGAAAAAAAACTCTTAATAGAAAATTTTCGGAAAGTAATTTACTTTATGGTTAGTAGTAAATTAATCAGCTGCCTAGTCTTTTCTCAAAATGATTTACTTCGGTTACTAGTTTAACCGGTTTTTTTTATGGAATAGGGGACCAACGATCAGACGTATCGCCTGATGGTAAGCGATTACCACCGCCCTTAGACACCCGCAACACCAGAGGCGTCACGAGTGCGTTGCCGGCCTTTGGGGGAGGGGTTGGTGTATGGGCCCCCGGTACCCTCACTCATTTAAGCACTCACTCAAACACAGTGCAAGCGATGTTTCACATTGGTTTTCTGTGAGGCCGTGGTATCACTCCGGTCGAAGCGGCCCATTCATGCCGAAATGTGGCTCTGACGGTGACCACGGTTTTACCTGAATGTTAATTTTTTCCATAAAAGATTTACGTCAGACCTCGACAACCCTGTTACCACACATGTAATAAACGTTAGTATTATATTTTTTTCTTAATTAAATGTTTTTTATATATATATTTTCATTGTTTGTTTTCATATATGTGGGAAAACCCAATTAATATTTTGGAGGAACGGGTCACATATTCCCCCAACACATAGGGAGGATCCTCCGACCAGGCGAGGTGATCATGCCTGGCGGGCCACTGCCCAACGGTTGAAGTTGGGATGTTGTATATATGCTAATGGGCGCGAGAACTTCTATTGCGCGATTTAGGATTGGTAGTTCCTTAGTTTCCTTCGTTACTCCGTAGTTCGAAGTATCTTCGGTAGATGGCGGTGTAGTCTGTTCCTGTTGCGCTGTATGTGGAAGTCGCCACAATATGCAAGTATGGAACTAGACAAGATTCTTATGACAAATAAGCGGTTTTAATTACTACAATCCTTATTCTATGATACAAAAGGAGGCAATTTAATGATTAGTGGTTGTTAATTAATTAAAAGTAAATGGATTTTCTTGTAACTGTAATGCTGATAACAAATTCCTGTCTGTTGTAAAAGTAGTTTCCTATGAGATGAGAATAAATATTTGTTTTTAACATGCTTTTATTAGCTTCATTTTTATGTTTATTAGTTTATAACCGACTTTTGTAAGCGTTTTATGAAACTATATCTTTTTTTAAAATACTAGTCTTAATACTATTTCATTCTACATTATTTATTTATTTAATCAGATGCTTTTTTAAGCTTTTTTAGATTTTGCAGCTATTTTAAGCTATTTTAAGAATGTTTGTAATCTAAAACTTTCTGTCAATATATTGTTTGTGTATTTTAGTCTGAATATGTTTAATAAAAGTGATTGTTTATTTTTCTTACTACTAAGTTAGTCATATTGTGAAATAATCTCATATTGTGAAACTTAATGTTAATTTCTTTTGAGAAAGTTAATTTCTTTAATCATAATGCCTCTACAATATAGGAATTAGTTACGCAGCATCTTAATTATTATTATTAAATTAACAAAATTAAATCAAAACTCCACCTTAAGTCTCTGTAAAGATAATATCTACTATTATACCCACACAATGATTAATTGAATTACAAACAGTGATTTGTTCTACAGCCTAGTTGAATTTCTGTATATAAATCAATCGTATAAATTAAAGAAACAGTCGATGTGGATCGATGTTTCGATGTAATATATTACTTAACTTCCTCTAGCTATAGCTAGAGGAAGTTAAGTAATAATTAATTAGCATTGCGAGACTTATTTTTTTTTATGTTTGTGGAATCTGAAAAGGACCTTGCGTGTCCGTTGTAAAATTACACATACACACTATATAAGTATAATTGTGAATATAAATCATTCTTTGCACATCTCATTTTTTTACTAAACAACTACTAAATGTATTTGTACGTGGGAGAAATACCGTATTTTATAAAATGTTTTATAATTATAAAACAAATCAGCTAAAGATAAAACAAATGACACACTTATTTGTTAAAACTAATCTAAATATTTGTATAACTTACTCGTAAATTATTTTAAGATTCCTACAAACAGAGCTATTTCGGTTGTTGTTAACACTTAGATATTAAAGCATTTAAAAATAAATGATGAAGCCAATGACAATCTGTCAACAATTAAAGTTATAGTGTAAGATTGAAAAAAAACCTTCAAGGTCCATTATCAGCAATTACAAACGTATGACAAATAATTCGTCATGTTTTACCTCCACTTATTAAAATCAGTAACAGAATGATTATTAAATCAGCATCAACTCTTAGTATTAATTACTAACTTAAAGTTTAAAATTGCGTGCGACTACGCTGAGTCCTAAGACATTTGGCTATATACTGCTCTCGTTTCCAGATTGTTCCAAAAGATAGGAAGCGGTTGCATGCAAAATACTTCCCGTTGAGATATGAGGATCGTCCAGCAGGCGAGTCTTAAATAAAACAGCTGGGGATGCCACACACGTTGCTACTGTTTGCGAACAAGGGTTTCTAAGTTTATTATAACTTTTGAAAGGGACCATAATATCTTTGAAAACCATTTTAAGATATAATTCTAACAGTGTTTTAATATACAGATTTTTATTTTATCCATATTATTTCTGATTATACAACCAGATCATCATGCACATATGTACATGGCTCCTGTTAATCTAATGGGTAACTTTATGTGTAGCTGCCATCAAATTGATTTTAATTTTAACTGGATTATTAGTATGATTAACTTGTATATTTATGTTTATTATAAAAAAAACCGGCCAAGTACGAGTCGAACTCGTGCACTGGGGGTTCCGTACAAACCTGTACGTATATTATATGATATAATTAAAATGTATGCTTTTCGCAATGCTTCCTTTATCTGTGCTATAAGACGTTATTACGTACTAAATTTGAGTTTACGGGAAGTACCCTGTTATGGCTATGATTCCCTTACGAGTGTCGAAAATTTGCAGCATAAACGGCTTATTATTATATCATCATCTCCCTAGCCATTATAATTACCAAGATTTGGGGTCGACTACTAGTTCAACCGGTTTTACCTGAATATCAGTTTTTTCACGGAGCGAGTGGCATCGGACCTCCGCAACCCTGAGGGTGAACTGAATTCGAAGGATGAACTGGCGCTGGGGTCCGGATGGCGTAAGAAAGCGGTTCCCGGATCTCTCCCGTGTCAGGCGCAGAGTGGCACACCGTGGTGGTTTAGTGGGTAGTCTGGCTGGAGTCAGTCGGGAGTCCCACACAAAGCGAACCCCCTGTCCCCGCGGGGGGGAGCGAAGGGCGTAAAGGCATTCCACCAGGTAAAAAAAAAAAAACTTGTCAGTATATTTGAGGGCACTGACTTCCCAATAACGATTGCCATAGATGTTCATGACAACCGAGACCGACGGCTTAACGTGCTCTCTAAGGTACAGGCGGGAAAAACCGTATTCCACATTCCGGGCATCTATTAAGAATTTCTTGTCAGAAAAATCCAACAACAGTCCGACCCGGGAATCGAACCCGAGATCTCTTGATCGGCACTCGCTTACGCTAGCCACTAGACTACGCCACTAGAACAACAGCTATGATATGATGTATAATAAGTTCCTTTATCTGTGGTATAAGATGATGCTTCGTACGAAATTTCAACATTCTGAGGTCGCGGGAAGTACCCTGTAGGTTTTGATTCCCTTGCGAGTGTCGAAAATTTGCAGCGGTTGTATCTTTTATTACGTTGGATTAAAAGTTTGTTTTTATCACAGCTCTAAGGGATAGTAGACCTGAGTATTTAAGACGAATTTCAGCTTGATGCCACCACGCGTTTCTGATAAAAGGTGACTTGACAGAAAGACAGTGGTCCGTCCATTTTTTGCAAATTTTTAACCTTACGTGTATAATTCAACAAACTCATCTTCCTTACATGGTAACAAAGCCAAACACCTCTTATCTATTCATCAATATTCCAAAAAAATGTCAGTAGCATGCCCAAATGAGTTAGAACAGGACCACCCGTTGCCTCGGAAGCGGAACCACCCACACCAGATCACGAGTCCATAATCACGAATGATCTTAATTATGAACGTGGTGATCATCATCTTAAATTTTCTACCTTAAAAGGTCTATAAAGAGTCACAGAGTGTACGCAATTTATTCTAGATTACGGGCGCCCGTACCAGTTATGTCACGACTCGACGCGGACACTTCTGTTCTATAGCATGCACTGGTTTGCAGCACGTGCCGCTGTCGTGTCGTAATCGTGAACTGTTAGAGCACTTCATCAAAATAACTCATACCTGCTAGAATATAAAACACTTTTGCGAAAGTATTGTCGTTAATTATTGTGCACTGCCTTTTTGGTATTTTTTTTAAAAGTTTCGCATGTTGTACACATACATCTTAAATGAAAATAAAGTATCAAGATTGTTTATTGTCGTAGCCCATAGTTTACATTGTTAATTGTTGCAACTAAAGAAATAATTGCTTACGAAGTTGGCAAGAAAATTGCAATGGTGATCTAACTTTACTTGCCTTATCTCGGACAAAAATCATGAGTTATGTATACTACTTAATGTAAAATTATTCTATTTATCATAACATGTATTACTTTCCCTTTCATAGAAATCTATAGTAATCTTCAATTTTTTTTTATCATAATTAATAATAATAAAAATGTCTTTACATATTTTAAACGTCACAGTCTGATTCCTAACTATATACAATTGATTTTTTAAATGATTCATCTAATGTGGATACCCAGTATATACATATACCGCATTAAACATAAGTGTAAAATGATTCTCAAGGGGGTTCGTCCTGCTATGGTAACATCACGATCGTGCTATCACTGTTATAGCGCGGTTACTTGCACTCGCGCCTCTCAACAATATAGATCTATACTGCCCTCATACAAGGCATGCCACTTCTTGATATTATATTATTTCAGTATAAAAACATATAAGTGTCGTTAATTAACTATTAAAAATAGATTGTGATGTAATTTTATGATATTAATCTAAATTATCTTATTTGCTACATTGGATTACTTCAATCATCATCATTAGTCTATAAGTTTTATTTATTACTTATATTTATAAACTCCATTGTTCTTTTCCTTTCCTTAAATCTTTAACTAGTTTGGTTTTGATTTCCACCTTGTTGTTTTGACTGCAATTGTAAATAAGTATTCCTATCAATATTGTAAATTTAAATCATATAAGAGTCTCAGAAAAATGAATTAAATACCAATAAAACTTATCACAATATATGATATATAAATTTTCGCTGACAGAATTATAAATCGTATTTTAAAACATGAGCGTCCAATAAATAAAATCATATTAGTTGGATCTTAAATAGTATTTATCACGTGACAGAACAATAGGCAAGTATCAAAACATATTGGTCGCAGTTGGCGTCAGGAGCGGGTGTGATTGCCGCGCGCTACAGATAAGGTAAATAGCTCATACAATTGTTAGAATGGGAGGCTCCAAGCCTCTTTTGTTAAGGAAGTGGTCTAATGGGCAAACGTAGCCACCGGCGAGACTTACATGGTGTCAATTGTTAGGGTAGCCGTACAAAGAGTAACCGTTTGTAAAATGTTATAGGAGACAGAACGTCGAGACACTCCTAAACAGGATGGGCTTGGCCATCATGCAGATGACGATATGACAAATTATTCATCTCTAAGTCACGACATAAAATGAAAGTAACACGATTATTTTTAAATTTAAACATATAAAATCCTATATCTTACTGAGAAATAAGAAATATAAAGGATTCCTGTTTTCAAAATTGCGACATTTTATACATGATCGTTTTTTTAGAATTAGAGGATTTTTTCAATTAGAGAAGGCACTTTCTGGTTAGTAAACTCTGTTTAGGTAGATACTAAATAGGGAAATTACCTTTGAGAGCTTCTAAACTTACCTGTAATATAAAACGTAAGGCTTAAAGTTGTATAATAGTCTGCTTATTGTAGAATACTTGGCATATTTGAAAACCGGTGTAAAACTGCGCTTGCGCTGTGTTTCATCGAGTCAGTGAGAATACCGGATGCCCATACCCTAATACCTCCACCTATCCCCCTCCCCATCCCCCAAAAGTTGGTAACGGACTTGTGACGCCTCTGGTGTTGCGGGTGTACATGGGCGATACGTCTGCTCATTTGCACCTTATTCCACAAAAAATCAATTTATGGCTATGGCTAAAAAACCTTGAGATTGCGAACTTTATAACCGACTTGCGCTACGGTTAAAGTTTTGATTGATCAAGTTCGATTGATTTCAAACCATTGTTCTGAGTAAAAACTAAAATGTGATTTTTTCTAACGAATGAATCTTTTTAAAATATTTAAATAGGAACTACATTTTAATGTAACTGGTATATCCTAAAATAATTTTAATAAAATTCTATAAAACGATTGTTACTACTAATAATAATTATCGGCAACTACATCGGGTAGTATGAGCAACCGAAACATGTGTAACAAATCTTTATGTTTTTTTATTTTCACTTCTAGAAGACATCTTGTATACGATTGCCCTTACTACCAAATCGGCTACGATTGCCCACTCAACGGCCAGTCGGCGCGTCGGCTTCCACAATGTAATTTGAATTTCGTTTATATGGTTAAACTGTTATTCAGACAGTAGAAATGAATATGAGCAGTGTTGTTAAATGGAAAACATTGTCTTATTTATCTATATCCCTTTAGAGATATTCGATGCAAGTTTATATCGATAAGGCCATCACGTGGCTTGTTTGCTGCAAGCAAGTGCAGAAATATTATGTAGTTTCTACTACGAATATTTATAATGTTATTTAAATGAAATGAATGTTAATTTATCGACTATTGAATGTCATTCATTTAGTAGTCGTGTGCGTTCTTTAAATGTTATGAAAGATGATAGGTTGCATGCTAACGTAATGTATGATGAAGTAATAAGGTATTGTTGTTGTTTTTTTGTTTGTTTCTCTATAAAATCATATGCAAACGCGCAGACTAATGTGACTATTTAAAATTTTAAAATAAATTTTTAGACCGGACTACATTTTATTCATCTGTCTGCCTGTCATGTCATGGCGTAGACTTTCATTTTTTCAAATCGGATTTTTTCATATTTATCATGAATATTTTTGAACCTCACTAGGCAGAAATAAATCTATAGGTTATGTAAAATTAATATCGAATATCGTTATACTGGTTCAGCTAATAGCATACTTCGTTAGCTGCAGCATGCAGTAACTGTGGTAATTAAATTTGCATAGAAATCCCCCTAAATTAGCTCATAGCGATCGCCTGCAGTGTAACTATAGAGATTAGGCGAGGAGGTGGAACGATTCAACTACCTCTAATAGGTTCGTAAGGCCTCACTTTAAGAGATAACTGTTTATGGGTTATGAATACTATATTTTATTATATGTAGAAGACCACCAAACTAGTGCTAATATAATGTATTGAAAAAAATTAAACGAATAATCATTACTTACCGTTTAAATAGGCATTGCTAATTTATTGTGGTGAGTCAGTACTTATTATTTATTTATCTGTCTAATACATAATAATATTATGAACTTGAGAGCAACTATGTCAGTCTGTTAGGCTTTCGCTAAAGCGTTTAACCGATTTTGATGAATTTCGGTATAGAGATAGGTTGGATCTTGGAGAAGGACCTGTTTGTCGCGATGATGGGGAAAAAGCTAGTCTGACATGTTTTAAATAATTAATTAGGGTAATTCATGCTTCCAAGAATGTAAATTTTCGACATGATTTTGATATTATATAAAATAAATAATACTCTTATGTAATTGAATAAACACCAACCTAATGACTGGTTTACATAGGTCTTATGTAATGATCAGAACGGGGTGGAAAATCAAAGGGAGGTGTGTTGTAGGGTTCCTCAGGACTCTGTTTTGAACCCATTGTTATGGAACCTCGCATACGATGCGGTCCTTCGTACTAGTCTGCCCTCTGGCCTAAGTGTCGTCTGCTATGCAGACGATACTCTAATACTGGCTAGAGGGTCATACTGTGAGGTGGTGCTTTTGCTCGCTGAGCAATGGGTGGCTTTTGTCGTGGATAAGATTTGTGAACTGAGCCTTAGGGGAGCGTCTCAAAAACTGAGGTATGGTTCCCCAGCCTACGTAATCGCCAGGAACCATCCAGCTCATGAATCCGGGTGGATGACACTGACGTCCAGGTAGGTCAGGACTGATGTACCTAAGCCTCATCCGGGACAGTCGGTTGGGCTTCGAAGAGCATTTCGGGAGACTAGTCCCCCGAGTACGAAGGATAGTGCAAAAAGTATTCCCGTAAAAAATCTCTAATGTAATGAAATTAAAGGTATACTAGAACAATATTGAAAAGGGTTAATTCTTATATAAAATCTAAATTCACATATTCGTTGCAACAAATTCTATTTTAAAAAGGATTAAGATTTTTCTCTTAATTTCTTAACAAGTAAAATTGGAAGGTTAATGAATTTATGAAAACGAAAAAGTAGTTTCAAATAGCCATGTGGTTATTCAATTTTCACAGTATTTTCTAATGTTTCTTATTATTCATTTTATAAAATTTAATTCGTAACTAAAGTTTGAATCACCTTTTCACTCAATTCTTTACTACTAGATTAGTAGAAAATGCAACTGAGATGTCATTGCACGTTTTGCGCATAAAACTTTCTAACCTAATATGTTCCGAACTGCAGCAAGCCGCATTTTATTTTTATATTTAATATATTCTATACATAAACAGTAGCCAATGTACTAAACAGGGTCGAACTTAGTCACGATTCTGACCGGTACATACCGATTTGGATGCACCTACTCCGCCCATGAACTGTCACTGATAACCAAAACAATGTGCAAATGCACCGTTTTCATATTTATTAATATTATCTCTTAACATATATGGCTTTTTATGTGTATCGCATACTAGGGTTATCGCTACCAAACGTGATGATACTTAACGTTTATCTTTATAAAACAGGTGAAATTCCAACCTCAATTATTAAGGGAAGATTTATTTATTTATTCCTAATACGCTAGAACTACCACAAGATAGACAAAAAGTAAGTTAATTTTAAAGAATATATTTAGTAACAGATATTTATCATTGCGTCGCGCATCCCGGCACTTTATAAAAATAATGAATAATAATCATCAAAATGTGAAATATTACTTTGATCGTGTGTGATGTGAATTTTGAATGAGACATGAAACCACTATGACTTTATTGCAATCGATTTGATCAGCGGCCAGTGCAGTGAGGAGCGATTATAAGCTTATAATACTTTTTGGTTTTACTTCTGAAAGCAAGAGATATATCTATAATAAGTACATACTATTATGCGACTCAATTATTATCGTAGTACACACATAACTCAGCAGAATAGATGTAAAAAATAATAAAAGCCCGTGGTCCTGATGAAAGTTTTCTAAACTAAATAACTAACTGACTATGGCGTCCAGAGACTAGCGAAATAAGGAAAAGACGAAAAATACTATTAATGCGTTGCGATATTAGCAACAGTTTAAACATATAACTGTATTCAGACTTCATAATTTTATATACGAATATTAGCATACCTCTTAAATGATATATCTAGTTATTAGTGCTCAATAGAGTAAGCAATAATTAATAAAAAATAAATTAGTATTTCAACATTTATCAATTAGGCAAGTTTATAAAACCCAAATAACTTGTGTTATTTCCTTAAATATTCGAATATATTATCATTCGTTTTAATTCATTCCTTCCTCCATCATCTATCTAGAACAAGATCAGAATATGGTGCTCTCCTAACTTCCTTTTCATGTTGAATTAAAATATTTCGTAGTGCACATTCCAGCAAATCATAGTTATCATATCACACATGGCCGCTGGCTCACGATTGTCGCCGGTGCATGCGATAAGGCTAACATTAGGTACGTTCTCAAACAACGACAACTATCGAGATCCACGAACGTAATAATTTTGTGTTCCGCAATAAACTTTATCGATTTTCTTATTAAATTTAATATTTGTACCACACAAGTTGTTGAAAACGGTCTCGAGTCAATAGATGTGTACCGATACGCAGACGCAGACGACATTATGTAGTACACAATGTAAAATAATTTCTGAAGTATCAGTCAAATGGTTGTAGAATAAATCTAGACAGAATTTTGTCACAGTTGTTGTGGAAACGACCAATTATCTCCTATCTTAATTTGTATCTAAACGTTGTGACGGAAACATTAATGTTGCCTAAGTTAGTAATTAAGGAAATATGAAATTCAGTTTACTTTTAATTTGCTTCAGTAGCCTTGAAGCGGAACAAAGTTTGTATACAGGTAAAAAAATTACAAAATTTGCTATGAATTGTATGAAAATTTCTGATAAAAATTACGATTTGAGTACAGGTGTAACCTTTACTATTTACGGGCATGTATAACATGGTATTAAGAGTATGCGTGAACTTTAAGTATACTGACGAAAATTATTTTTCTGTTGCATGTCGATCATTACGATATTGTTAATAAAGTTATCGAATTCCTATATTATGTATTGATATCACAAGTACTCTGATGGTTTCCAGTTTGTTAACTTAAATATTTGGTATATTTTAATGATAATAATTTATTAAAAATTGTATTTAAAAACAAATCCTAACCCCACAGTTCCTGAAAACAAGCCGTTTATGTATTTCGACGGTAATGAGTGGAGGGAAAGGAAGTCACTACCAGACCGGTACTCTAATATTGCTAATGGTAAACAAAATTATCCTTTAATTTACACCTTGTGTTTCTTTTGATAAATTCATTAATAATTAGTTTATACCGCCTTAACATCAACAGATGACGTGTTTAGTAATTAGCTGATGATGACATATGGTCAACAGCGCGTCCGACCAAGTTCACTTGTATTTTCAAACCTATACAAATAAACACAACAAAATGTCATCCTAACGGATCCAGCCGTTTAGGAGTAGTTAAGTGACAAACACCTGTACAGAATAATCATATTATGACAAAATTTACTTTTTTTTCCATTTAGTTTTAGTTGTAGTTTTTTTATATTATTATTGCTTTTATATGGCTTTTATGTTATAGAATAACTAATTAATAAAGACTACATTTCATAAAAAAACTTCAATTAATATAATTTAATATTATATTTCTGGTTCTACATTTACCTTATTATTATCCATCGAATGAGTTTTGGACTATAAGCACAGTTTCATTCAAATCCTGTCAAAAAAGGTCCTGGGCAGCCAAACGGTCACATTCCATTAATGAAGCAAATTTTATAATAAATGGAAATCATTTCTTTACATGTTTTACCATATTTTATTTTAATTAACATAAACAATAACCATTTACACAAATTCCATGTTACAGCAAATGAATCGAGTACTAAGCTGATAAATTTTAATAAGACCACTGATATACCTTCATTGTTAAACATTACGCTTAAAGACAACGACATCCATAAAAGAGCTTCGGATTATGAAAGAGTCAATGTAAAGAACTATTCTAGATATGATAATAATATAACTGAACCAGAAACCCACATTATACTAAACCAAATACTAAATTTTATTGAAAATAGATATAATACTACAAAAGACACATATGCAAGTGCATGTAAGTGTTTATTTTAGTTCCGAAAAAGTAATTTCTGCTATAGGAATATATCAGGTGTCGTTCATACATATATCATATATGACGTTATCTTATAAATAACACCATAGGCACCCGGCCAGGTTAATTTAAATTAAATAGTGGAATATAAGTATAAGTGAGTTTTATTTCAAGAATGTACTTAAATTTTAACAAGTTCCATCATTCATGAAATGGTCACAAAAAAAGACACTGCGCTATTTTTTTGTCCGTTTCACTGTAGATGGTAGGCCTCGATGCCTACCATCGAGAGCATAAATTATATACAAACATTGATGAAACGGACACAAAAAATGGCGCAGTGTCTTTTTTTGTAACCATTTCATGAATGATTTTAGACTGAGAATAATTATTTGTGTATCATTCAAAATGTCTTATGATAGCACTATAAGGAAATCACAATTATAAGGAAAATAGTTCATTTTTACAGTAAATATTAAAATTTTCAAGACATATTATCAATATTGTGTTCGTTTTCAGCATTATCAACCAACCCAGAAGCCTGGATAAAACTCGTATTAGAATTATCAAAGGCACTTAAAGAAATCGCAGTAAGGGCAAATGAATCATGTAAGTGTGTTCAAATTGTAGCAAATACAGGTACTGTCATATTGCCGTCTTTCTTCATTTTTCATTCCAGCATTATTTCTTCTGAGTGACGTCAGTGATGAGTTTTGACCTTACTAGGCACAAGTAATCGTGTGTTCCTAGTATTTTTCGGACATGTAACACATAACGCCGTCTAGTCCCAAGCTAAGCTGAACTTGTATTATGGGTACTAGACAACTGATAGAAATAGGTACATGCATACCTTTTTGTTTATAAGTACATACATTTTATATATAAAATACACCAAAACTCCGAAACAAATAATTGCAGATCACACAAATATTTGGTCGGACTCGAACCCGAGACCGCGTAAACAGTAGTCGCATACGCTACCACTGCACCACCGAGGTTGTCTTTTCTAATACAATAAAAGTGAGAGATTCGTACTGACAAAACTGAACTGATAGACAATTTTAATATTTCGGATCACTAAAGCTTGTAACCATAAAAGGGGTAACCACGTAAAGTTTGTACGATAGCATCTAGCCAGAAGAGTTGTAATTTATTTTTAAAGTATTTACTTGACTTTTTTAAAATATTTGCAAGTACGAACCTTAGAAATTACTTACTTTTACCTTTACAGATTACATGTTAATCCAGCAACCTACTCCCAGTTTTGTGATAAAAACTTGGCAAAAATCAAATGTTAATCGACGAGAAAACAAAGGATTAGACAATTTACTCGGAGTTTTATCAGAAGGTTAGATTAGTAAGTGATATCTACTAAAATTATATAAGTTTAGAAGTCTGTTCATTATTAGTTGGCATGGTTGGTCTAGTGGTGTAAGCGGTCGCCACACCACTCTCCACTGCGCCAAGTAATGTGGGTTCAAATCCAATATAGGACAGCACTTTGTGTGATCCACAAATTGTTGTTCTAACTCTGAGTGTTCTTTGTGTCCGTTTCCTGTATGTTTGTAAGTCCTCTGCGACACAGGATATATATTACTAACACGGGAGAAATTGTAAGTTAATTAGAGGTATTTCATCATCAACTTTAACAGTTCCCTGCTGGACATAGGCCAACTCTTAGAAAGGATGTTTTTGGTTTTGGTCTATCACTGCTACTACTGCTGCTACTGGTTTTATTTTTGGGTCGAATTTTCTATTTCTGCTATTAACGACACCCACAGTTTGATTGGGGACACTCTATATTCTTGATCCGTCATCATACGGATCGACTATTTTTTTATTTTCCATGTGATTAGAGTATAAAGATGCAGCATTGCGAATGCAAACAATGCACTGCTGTACAGCGGCCTATTGATTGAGATATTACTTCATTTTTCTTTTCATTTGCTTCATTGAGACCTACTATCTCGCACTCACTAACAAAATACGACAGCATGAAGATTTTCATTTTAGATTGGTCTTCTCTAAGAGGGTAATACGGCCCCGGTCGAGCCGAACCGATCGTGCTGTGAAATTATCCACACGTCCACGATCCACAAAATACTATTTTTGAAGTGAAATATTCTTTAGAGGCCTTGTGCCATTTTTTGTGACGACTAATAAATGTTAAACTCGCGTCAGGACACGTGATCTGATCGAAAATTCGTAAGACGGAGGTAGAGTAGATCAGAAATTGTCATGTTTGTATAGTGCAATAAATGATTATTGTATTTTACCACATAAATGATAGTACTTATATACAGATAATTAAAAAAATTGTGCAAAATTATTCCCTAACCATTCCAAAATATCAAAAATGCACTCCCGAAGTGCAACCCGTTTTTTTTTGTCAATTTACTATGTATTTACAATATATGCAATGACTGTTACAAACCAACTCTCCTACAGTACAGCAATATTCGTGTGATCGTATTGTGTGATTAGTTCTTGTTTTTATTTCACTACCAAGCCAATTGAATAGAAAAAGAAAAATAATATTTGACCTATTGTTTTTGCTAAACTGATTAGTTAAATGTTATCTTATAGGTATCTCATTGGGAATAAATTGTTATCTTTTAAAGACTCAATATTCTTACTGAAATATGTTCTCAATGAGTCGTGAACAGTCGATACGAACTAATGACCTATCGATACTGCCGCATTACTAGGACTCTTGATGACTTACCTTGATAAAAATCGACCTTCAAATACAATAACATATATTTCACAGAGATTGTTTGTAATGTCATTATATGTGTTAGTTCTAGAATCAATAAAAAATCTTAATAGTTTGGAATTCCGTAGTGTTTTGTTATGCAAGAATTAAAAGTCATAGATTTTCTTCTGAATTTTTTCATTACACATAAACCATGAATGTTTTCTTACTTTTTTTAGTAGCATTAAAACAATTTTTTATTTGTTCTTTTAAATCATATGTCATAATCGATTGTAGCTGAACTCAGAGTGAAAATTAAAGATTTCTTTAAGAGGAGATTATGACAAAAATTATGAAAGCGTCTATTTTATATTAAGTTTAAATGTTACTATTTAAAAAATGATTTTTTTCGTCACAGTGACTCCAAATGAACTTCCTGTGGATCTAGATCGTAACAATGAAATATATATGAACGAAGAATTTCCACTTCAATTAAACATCAGACATAATGTAGAGAATTTCTTGGATCAAGGTATAGAAGAAGAGAACAATCGATATGTATATTTGGATACCGAATCAGGAGACGTTGTAAGCGATGGAGTAGAAGAAGTAAGAGTTTTAAGAAAAAGAAAATAGAAATAAAACACATAAATATTAATAAAAATTTATGACTTACTCGAATAAAATAGTTTTTGATAAAATTTATTGGTATAGTTATTTAGATGTGGGTAATGTAATTTCGTCTTTTACGATAAATATTTTATCAATTCAATATGCGTTTGTCACTGAAATGTTAAAAGCAATATGGTTACCTAGATTTCCTTTTTCGTAAATCATGTTTTCGAGTACGTTTTTCACCTTACTGCTTACTATATTTTTATGGATAGGGGACTGTGTAGTTGGAAGTCGTAAGTATATGTTTACATACAAAGTATGCTTAATTATGTATACGGTATATTCGAAGACAGCTTTTATAACGTTATGAATGTTTCTTCTAGATACTATTCTTGAACAATATAAGAAGGTAAATGCAATTGAATTTGCATTAAATAAATATTTGAGTCCATTGCGAAGATTAACAGGTACATAAATATAGTATTGATTAATAGTATTATTACTTTTATAAAGTTCGGAAATAATGTGTCTTTGGTTTTCTATCATCATCATCATCATCATCATTACACCAACGGGCTTTACGGTCCGCTACTGGAAAAAGGTCTCTCTTTGTAAAGGAGGCCCGTTGTATATGTTTTTTATTTATGATTTTTTACGATACAATGCATATATTTCACTCCATTTGACAACGTTACTTTGGATAGTTAAAACTACCTTATAAATTATTTGGAATAGAAGCTACAAATTTTTCTCATCACAACAGAAAATACATGTATTATCAAGGAAGGAATTGCTTACTTACTTAAAAGTTGTAATAGTTATGCAATATATGCATCATTTAGTCTAATATTTAATTGATTGGTTTCAGCTGAGTTACCTAACCATGCGATCGAAATGCAAATAGAATTCTTTGACCAAGACCCAAGCTTATCACCTATACCGGTACCTCTACGTCGCACTTTTCGTGATTCGAGTCGACATCCAAAGAAAAAAGGTTAAAATAAAACAATTTCATTTACAGCCCATCAACACGTTGTCGCGTTATGCCAGTACGAATTTTTATATATTTTCTTGTGAAATAATATTATATTATACAAATTAGATTACTATTTTACGGCTTCGTTACTCTTTAGTAAAATAAAATTATTTTCCTTATTCAGCAAGATCAAACGATGACCCGTCGATTGCCATAGGTATGTCATTAGGTATATTATTGTGAGTTATCTATACATCTATACAAATAAATAATAAATTTGTAGTGTCTGTTTGTAATATTAAAATAACCGCGTTTTACTAATTGCATATATATGTTTACAATCATCAGCCCATCGCAGTCCACTGCTGGACATAGGCCTCTCCAATTTCACGCCACTTAGTTCGATCTATGGCTTCTCGCATCCAGCTCCTGCCAGCCGTCTTGCGCAAATCATCGCTCCACCTGGCTTGTGGACGTCCTACACTACGTTTGCCGAGACGCGGTCTCCACTCAAGAACTCGTTTACCCCAACGGTTATCGGTTCTTCGGCAAATGTGGCCAGCCCACTGCCACTTCAGCTTGCTAATCCTGTGGGCTACGTCGATGACCCTGGTTCTTTGTCGGATCACCTCGTTTCTAATGCGATCCCTTAGAGAAACGCCGAGCATATACCTCTCCATTGCACGCTGAGCGACTTTAAACTTATGGACCAGTCGAACCGTAAGTGTCCACGTTTCGGCTCCGTAAGTCATTACGGGTAGGACGCACGCATTGAAGACTTTCGTCTTTAGGCACTGTGGGATCGATGATGAGAAGACCCGACGAAGTTTCCCAAACGCTGCCCAACCCAGCTGGATTCTTCTGTTCACCTCGTCCTCAAAGCTGTTTCTACCTAACTGCAAAGCCTGCCCGAGGTATACATATTTTTGAACAACTTCGAGAACGGCACCGTGTACCGCAACCGGTTCCGGCAGTACATGTTCATTGAACATGACCTTGGTCTTGTTGTCATATATGTTTACACGGTAGATATACTAAAATATCTATATTTAAAATTTTGGCCTGTCTGTCTGTCTGCTTTTCCGGATAATCTCTGAAACCACTGGCCCGATTTTGATGGAACTTTCACTGGCAGAAGGTATGATATAGAAAAAATATATAATTTTATTAGTCTAGCTTTGTCCCGTAGTGTTACACGCGGTTGGTTCTGCTAGCACATTATGAAAAAGTATAATAAAACATGGTTTATACAAAGGAGCAGTGCAGAAACATAAATAATTAAAAGAAAAATATTCTCGAATTTTGACCACTGGGCCAACACTACTTTAACTAAATGTATGTGAATTTAAAAATAGGCCTCAGATCAGCATATTAATTGCTATACAGTATATTTATCTAGTTTGGTATGAGAATTGTGAGGTTATTATTATTTTTTGAGACACGATTAATATGAAATATTTTGACTTCAGATAATATTAATTCGTCCTTGGGTCCTTGATGCAATATTGATACTTTTATAGCTATATCAACGCAATCTGATGGGAGAACATCTACAGCGACACCTGAAACCAGTACTGAAACTATGTCGACTAAAGCTACTGAGAATCCAGGTCATTCATTTATATTATACATACTAATAATCTTTTTCAATCGTAATTGTTTCAGTTACTAAAAATCGATATATTTAGGTGTTTGGTAAAAAAACTTCTTATAACTTGTGAAATAACTAATAGGAGAAAGTGTTTCTTACGTTTTTTTAAGGTATAGGTGGCAAACGAGCAGACGTATCGCCTGATGGTAAGCGATTACCGCCGCCCATGAACACTCACAATACCAGAGGCGTCACAATTGCGTTGCCGGCCTTTAAAACGGAGAACACTCTTTTCTTGAAGGTTTGAAGGTTTATGTTTGTAAAAGATAGCAAAATAAGAAGCAATATAAAATGATTGGAATTTCATGAATGGAAAAACAATTAATTTTAATAAGTTATTAATAAAAATGAACTTATTTTATTACTTTGTCTTTTATCTAATAAAACTTGATTGTCAGATCAAAAAGTGTCCGGCCTCCTCAATGTCCGATCAAAAGTTTCAGAAACGACCATAGACCCAAGAAAAAAGCAAGTTTATATGGAAGATTTAAATAAAGCATTAAGTAACCTTGAAAAAAAACTACTAAAAAACACAACACCGCCTACAAGTAAGAAGATAACTTATTAACAATCATCAATTAAAAGAGTTCACATAAATAAGGCAATATCAATTAAAATTGATAACCCTTTGCTGTGGGTCGCAACTTGTGTCTACACCACACCATCATATCTTTCAAGCACAGCTAATTATGCCTACTCTACTGCTCCAGCTGCAGAAACGATCGAACGGCCTTAAAACCAAAAACTAATAGATAATTTTATTTTTGTTTGGGGTTTGTCTTAACCCTCTCCTGAGAGGAGACCCGAGCCCAGCAGTGGGACATTATGGGTTGTTGATTGATGGGGTAAAGATGCTAAGGTCATGGAGTCCGAGTAGGTAACTTGTAATATGCTTAAACAGTTAGCTTAGCAACTGATCGACACTTCTCGTAACTAGATAGCCCCTTTTGTGGCACAAGGAATGCTGGCAATGCTGCCATCCTCTAGGAAAGCTACACTTACGCGATGTTGTGGAGGAATTTTCTAACGCTTATAATCATTAATAATAAAAAAAAACTGTTCAGAAAACATATACATATTACATCAGTACATGTAAATATATAGCCAAAAAAATATCTCCGGATACCAGGATTCTCTGTGTCATGTGATCTATGTTTGGTCCGCTTGAATGTAAATATTTTTGTATTGTTTCTTATTATCTAGCATTTAAATTCTTGATATAGATCACTATTATTATTATTATTAAACCATGAGACTAACTATGGAACTATGGAACTCCCATAAGGTCAATTTTTACATGAAACGGAACATTACTTGAAAGTATTGTTCCGTTTCATGTAAAAATATAAAAAAGCGTCAATATATAAAATAAGTAAATTGTAGAAGTCTTCTCAATGCTCTATCGGTCTTCTATCACAAATAGTTTATGACAACCAGCTGCTACTATAAAAAAACCCAAAACTGTCACAGCTAATATACCTTGTACTGGCACTGCAAATCCATCATTATCTTCAAAACCACGTGCCACCCGAGTGGGCACCGTACGAAATATTGCAGACATTTTACAACTACTGAAGAAAGGTTAGTTAATTCATACTATCCTTATAAGTCTACAGTCATATTAATAATTAGCAAGTAACTCTGCCTGTCTGTTACGCTTTAACGGCTAAACCGTTGCACCGATTTTAATGAAATTTGGAATTCAGGTACTTTGATTCTTAAGTATGGTTATATGTTAAAAATATATTATAAAGTATTAAATTTGGCATATATGCAGGAGGCTCTTCTTCACCGCAATAAGCGACAATGTTTCAAGATTTCCTTCTCCTTGCAGGGCTGTTGTTCTGTGAACTTGACCTCCTAAGTGGGTTCTTATAATATTCACGGTATGAACAGGGTGACACAGTGTATTCTCAGTTAGTCACCGTATGGAAGAAAAGCATATATTTACAAATACATAAGTGTGTTTATAAGTGGTTTGGGTTATTTGAATAAGTCTAATTTGAAGTAAGGATTTGTGTGAGATATTTCCAGCTATCATTATATTATGGCACATCTATTTCTGGATCATACAAATACATCTCTCATACAGGATTCAACACCAATATTCTAAAATACACATGTCAATTAACAGTACAATTTTTTTTTCTAAAATTTGGTGACTTTTGATTACACTTTAATTTCGTGAATATGTTATGTAAGTGTTATATAGAATGATTTAGTTTTTATATTTTTTTAAATGTATTTTCTTTTTCATATTTTAGCGGTGCAAGTCGAAAAACATATACCACAACCTCATGATGAAAATTTAGATTGGGTGCAAATAAAAATTCCCAAGGACATGAAATGAAAATATAATATGTGTTTTAATTAATTTTTACTTGTCGTAGTGTATTTCAAAACAGTCACATACATAAGCAAATAGTTATATGCAACACAATACGGCATAATAATTTTTTTACATTTCATTAAAATGAGAAGCTGCTTATTGCTAAACAGAAAGTTTTAGAAAATAATGACAGATAGTACTATTACATGTAATTCAAACTGTTTTAGATTAGACATAAAACAACACTATGATAGTAACTATCGTTTCTAATCTTTTGCCTTTCTGTGCAAAGGAACACTAAACTATATTAATGTCTTATTGTTGAGCCAGTAACTGTATACCTACAACAAGTATTAGTTCATTTTGATAGGACTTATAAACTTTTTTACAATTAACCAGCAAATTAGTATTAGTTATGGTATGTATGTTCATCTATTTAAGTAGACGGTATGACTCAAATTTAACCTTTAGAACTAATTTACTACTTGCTGTTTCTGCATACCATACGGCATAATACTAAATCACAAACAAAGAATGGAGCCAATTAATTATTTGGTCAGGAACATTGATTAAGAGTTGACCTCAACCTCAGAAGCGACGCACAAAAATTAACTAGAACGTTATTTATGGAGCTCGTTTCAAGATAATTCTATATAATATTATTAACTCATCGAACTTCGCTGATGTTAAATTTATGCCATATTCATAGACTTGAAACCAATCCGCTGAGAGTATTTAAAATTTTTCTAATGTTCTTAGAAGTGTTCTTAGACTTTCTTTAGTTAAAACTAACACAATACCGTAAAATCGGGTTTACGTTTTATTAAAGAGAAAAGTTAACCGTACTTGTTGTTAGGTTTGGCTAGAAAAATTGAGTTGGATTCTTTGTTTTTTTCTAGTAACAGTCTTTTTGAAAAAAAAGTAACAGATTATCCCTTATCTATTATATTTATTAGTTCTATCCCTTCAGATTTTACATAAATATATAACTATACACGTGCATAAAATTCTCATGATTGCGAAGAAGTCTTTATGGGACTTTATATTATGACTGTTATCTTTAGCTAGGAGCAGTGTGTGCTTTAAGTTTTATATAATAACTAGCTGACCCAAGCAACGTCTTTAGCATCTCTTGTTGCCCGTAGCGTTATAATTTTCTCCCGTTTTTGACGCATTTTTCATTGATGCTCCGCTCCTATTGGTCTTAGTCTAGCATTCCACAATAAATAGGCCACACTGAACCATTTTCTGTGTTTAGCGGGTTCTAGAAAACAAACAAAGTACAGATATAATAATAATTTATTATTTTCTTAAATCAAACACGCGGATAATATCAAAAATTTTAATCATTAACGTAATATGAATAGCTTGACTATGAATACTCTGCGAAGTTATGCAATCCTGATGAATAGTTCAGTAAAACACAGTGCAAGCAGGTGACCTCTCGGCTGCTGATCTCTATCTCTGCTCTGAACGCTGCCCGGCGCAATTATACTATTAGCTAAAGAACATGAATATGAGCTTACTGCTTGCTTTGTTATGCGGTAGTTATTAGTTAGTATAATGAGAAATATTTTAATTCAATTGATGTTTAAATGGACTTTACAGTTTATTATATTTTATGGTCGAATAGTCAGTGGCGTAGACGTGATGACTAATAACGTCAAAAAAATTTAAAACTTGCGGCTCACCCTTGTGTAGATCTATGTCTATGCGCTTTTTCAAGAACCAAAGTACCTTCATGCCAAATTTCATCGTAATCGGTGCAGCGGTTTATTTGTGAAAGCGTAAAAAACAGAAAGAGTTACTTTCGAATTTAAAATATTTCAATTTCATTTTGTAAGAGGACGGATATGAAAAAAAAATGATAAGAAGTAAAATCAAACTTGAAGTAGATTTTGTAGCCTTAATATGTAAAAGGTTGTTTAAGCAAACTAAATCAAATTAATCAGCGTCCAACTTTCTCAACTTTTTTAACGTGAAAATGCATAAAGTATACAATATTAAACATTTGTATATGCAGATAAATGTTATAGAATTGATTTAAAAGTAACAAACCAATTAATTATAATTAGGGTTTTATTTAAGCAAATGCTTCACTGGTTTTCATATTTTACACTCAAAAAAGTACGTTCCCTACAGATCACTTATTCTACTCACTGATATACAGCCCTATATAGAAATGTGGGACACCCTATAGTAGTTTTAAAAGTTGAGGACAGATGTACTCTCTAAGCAACGTTATCCTCTACTTCTCTGGTCTAAAATAAATGAGCAAAAATATTTACTCTTTTTTATTGAATGTCCTGCCCTATTCAAACCATGGGGGTCGCAAGATGCGAATAAGGGACATTATGCAGAACAAAGTCACTGTAAATAGAAGGAAAACTTGATACAAACATTTTTTTTAACATATAGAAACTCCCTCGTCATCCCATTGGGATTTCGGTATGGTGATGGCTTGTTGCTACCGAATATGAAGCTTTTCTCCGATAACTGCAGTGAGAGCCCGACGCTGCGTCACCCAGACGGGGCAGACCGCCACCGTGTGCCAAGCCGTGTCCCCGTTGCAGTCACACTGGTGCCGAGAGGGACTCAATTCCTTCATTACGAATGCAGGTACTTCCAGAAACGACGAAAGAACCCGCGTCACCCTGGAGGAAAGGGTCCGGTTTAACTCGCAATCTCTCGTCCATGACCGGCTGGATAGCCTTCACGGCACCAAAACCAGTAAGTGGCGACCCACGAGCCATTGTAAGCAGTACACTATTAAAGGCTGTTGATGTGATGCATCTTTGATTACAAAAGGTCACAACATTCATAAAAGTTTTATATAGTATTAAGACTTGATTTCATCGGATTTAATCTGTAGTTTTAAATAAAGAACGATAATTACTCAGTGGGTTTACAATGTATTGGATTTATACCCTCATTTTCAATATTCTATATGCTTGACGTTAGTCGCTTCATGTTTATTAGTTATCTAGGTGCCTGGTGTTTCGCAAACGATTTGATAACTTTTTCCTGATTAACAACTAGTAGAGAGAGAATTTATAATATTATTATGGAAGTAAGGAAGTAAGGTCGGTGTGGAAATAAGTATTTCCTTGGGAGAGCCACGCTTCGTCATGCATGGGCCAGCTCGACCGGAGTGATACCACGGCCTCACAGTAAACCGGTGTGAAATAGTGCCTGCGTTGCGTTTTATCAAGTGAGTGAGGATACCGGAGACCTATAAAAATACCGATTAATAATTTTCCTACTTTGATGAAGGCAGCTTTTTTTTACACATGAGGAGATTGTAGATTATTTTTGACCTGCCAAACAAACTCTACTCTGTCTGGAGGAAATCATAAGCAAGAGTGGTCACCATACTCATTGCGGATGCAGCATGGTGACCTACACTATGGCCCTAATGATGCTTCTGCGTCATTGGGCCTCCGGTCTCGCATTCACCAACGAAACCCTACAGCACTAATCCTGACATTTTTGGTTGATCTTCCGTGCAAGAGTAGTACAGCTCTAGTAGGTCCGTTCGTGCTGAAATCAGCGTGACTCTTCTACCGTTATTATTTATTACACCAAAAACATACTCAAAATTACAATATTTGTAAAAATCGGCAGCATTGAAATTTTCCTACTTTTTTAACAAATGTCTCATGTAATATTAATTCTTTACGATTGAATATATTGTGTTTGATTCAAATATATTATAAATACAAAAATTCTAGTACATAAAAACTACATTTTTAGTATCTAGGTACCTTTAAATTAATTTGTAAACTAAATTGGAAACTAATTAATACCAGCCATTGCCCTTTGGAAAATAATTGAGCGTCAATACACGTTATTGTTCGTGTAATTAAATATAGGAAAAGTAATCTACCGCCACCGACCTTAAGAGCTATCTGGTGATTAAAAACCGGCCCTAAATTTAATTTAAATAAACAATGCATTTAGTGCAGATAACTGAAATAACTCTGCAATAAACGAAATAGTCGTTTTAAGACAATTAAAAAGTAAATAATTTAAATGAAAATCACTCTGAGGTCCAGCCATTATGTACTCGTTCATATCCTAATGATCCTGTTAATTAGGTCTACCTTTCTATACAAAAACCTGTAAAATTTATTATCCGAAGGTAGTAAAATGTCTATATGCCAAGGAGAGTACTTGAATCCACGAAACGAATTAACTAATTGGCTTCATTAATTGATACACGTTACTTGATTTTTTTTTATCAAACTGGTTGCAGGTATAGTGGTTGAAGCGATCGCCACGCAGCTTCTTACTCACGCTGAGAGTAGTAGATTCCATCCCCACATAGGACTATGCACTATGTACCTTGTGTGATAATCAAGAATCTAAGTGTTCTTTATGTACATGCCATAAAGGTTAATTTTCTTTGCAACGTAGGATTTACATCTAGCGGATGATTTGATTTATTTAAAAGAAGGGAACCTTCCAAAATAAAATGAAAGAATCAATTGATACAAAAATGTCATACTTAAATACAACATGCGATTAATCGTATGCCACTCACTTACCACATAGTAATGTGGAAAATAGAAAAAGTTTGCTAGAATCTCAGGGAAGAAGTACTTATTAAATGCTGCGAGCTTCAAGGAAACCAGAAGATCATCATACTGAATTACCTGCTTTATTACATAGTCTGTATTTTAATTGACATCTCTATCAAACCGTGTTATTGCATCTTAAAAGAACTGTTAAGAAATATATGTATAAGCGTTTTGTAGATAAGACATAACTAAATAATAAACTTCATTTGATAATATAACCAGAACCTGAATTAAGTATTTAGTTCAAGAAAAAGAAACTAAATCATGATTAAAATATGAAACTTAGCTAAACAATAATTTGTTTATGAAGCCTTGAAATTTTTCGACTAAGGTCTTAAGTATTAAAATTGCAAACAAATTATACGTTTACATATTTACACATATATATAATTAATTGAGTTACAAACGAATAATAAGTAAGAGATAAGTCTACATCTGAATACCAATTGGCACCCAAGGGGGTTAACATTAAACATAAGGTCGTGCCCATAATAATGCACTCATCGGTTTCTAATCTACGACTATCAGTATAAGATTACTCTAAGTATATTTATATACAAGAATTTATGCTAATATAAAAAGTTCGAAAGTAACTTTGTCTGGCTGTCTATGACATAGGCTACATTTCGCGTTTAAGTTAACCGGCTCTAGCCGCGTGTATGTCGGTTAGAGCCGCGGTCAAAAGATAGTATAAAGATTAAACATATATTTAAAATTATCAAAATTGTAGTACTACTTATGTTAACGAAATATTATGTGTATATAAGAGGCGCTCATAGCCCAGTTGCACTCGGTGATTAGAAACAATCAGCGAGGGCAAGCAACGACGGCGCGGTCAGTACCTGGATGGGTGACCGCTGGTGGCATGTTACCATGAGCGTCTCCGTGATTCGGAGGTCACGTTAAGCAGTCGGTCCCGGTTGTTATCATAGGATAACAGTCGTGAAGCTTAGTTGGAGGCCTTCGGGCGGCTTAAAAACATCCAACGGTAAGATTACGTAGCCACAACGTTGTCTTGCCAGTCCCCAACCCGCACTTGGCCAGCGTGGTGACGTATGGCCTTAACCCTCTCCTGAGAGGAGACCCGAGCCCAGCAGTGGGACGTTATGGGTTGTTGATTGATTGATTGATGTGTATAAATTTCTAAAATAAATTAGCAAACACAGGCCTTTTTAGTAATCAAACGGTACTCTTAAAAAACCATTGAAACACACGCACTTACCATGATTACTAATAAACTGTTTCAATTAAAATAGGCCTTATCTACTATAATACTATCACAATATAATTGAAAACATAGGTTTTTAATAACAGCCTGTAGGAATATCAATATTATCCTTTGCCCTGAAATATAACGATGCCTCTAGCATTATTACTATATTCATTTGTACAAAGCATTCTGATGTCTTGTTTCCAATTATGACTCCTGACTAAAGCCCTCAAGCCCTCTAGTCGGCCCTCAAATATTTCGATAGAATTTAAAAAATCTAAAACTTAATAAAAATTCCTTAGGATAAGCATGAGTGTACACTATTTAAAGATTTTAGCTAGAAATCTCCGGTTAATCGATATACATTTGAATGCACAGTAGCACAGCAGGAAAGACTAACTTACAATGTTTAATATTACAGAACTACTTGAAAATTGTCGCTAACGCCACCCTCTTAAGAGGTTTACCAACAACAAATTTATGTAGACAACGGCAATGAATAATCTTGTACAGGAATTAGCATTCCAAAAAAGGTGCGCATATACTTTATACTAGACACTAGCTTCAGGAACTTAGCGGCGCGCGTAAATCAGATTGCATGGACACTACACCATTTTGAACAGTTCGAGGCACAGACATGTTCTCGTTTAAGTTATATTGTGATTTTGTATTTGTAATTCTTGTGATAGCATATTAAAATAAGAATGTTATAATAGTTTTAGTGGAGAATCAATCTTGTTTCTGTAGGTATCTCTGGGAGTAGTGAACGTAGTCTCAATCTTTGTATACCGATCATCGTTCATACGTTTAGAAACAACTCAATGATTTAATCTTCGTTATGATGATTGAGTATCTAGATTTTTTGGGACGGCTTGACGAAAAATCCTTCATCAAATATATGACTGTTTTGATACTCGTTCGAGTTTGAATGAGATATTTCTAAGAAAGAATGTATAAAATGAAACTTATTTGTAAAATGGAATTAAGTACGTAATTATTTTTTTTCAACGGATATGATTTTAATGACTAATAAACATGTTATTGACTTAATTACATGCAAATGTAACCTTCAATATTTACGTAGCAATTTTTACTTTGCTGCCTTATGCAAAAATAATTAGATGTCGCAATAAAAAATTTGTACCCGCATTCATACATAAAAAAGCTGCAATCGCTACCTTGAATTCCATAAATAATATTATAATGAATATCCAATAAAGCGACCTTAACGGGAATGGAGATCAAACGACGGCCAGCGCCCCGGAGCGAAGCTACACCATAACATGGCTGTAATATCGGGAGCTACAATGAACTTTAACATTTCCACATAGGGCCCCTGATGGTCTCGACTTTCACCATAAACGGCCAATTTACGGACGTCTGTCGACCGGCCAGTGTCTTAAGCTAAACTGTCTCAATTAGTGCCCGTATAGATGACCCCGTAATTTCGTCAGCAGTACCGGCCAAGATTACCGCAGTTATTAGGTTAAGTGCAACAGGGCGGACGCGCAAGCTATAGATGTTGAAGGAAATTGTACACTCATAGCTGTCAATGATTTGCTGCATGCACTCTATATTCGTAATTGTTTTTGACGTGGTATCCGTACAGGTAATTTTATACGGACACTAATACACAATGGTTTCGATCTTAGATAGAACTAACAGTAAATGTAACTGTCATTATCTTCTCTTAGATATCCTGTGGATAGCCATAACGTAAATTTACCTATCTATATATCTATGATAAATCTTATATGATATATATTATATTCTTTACTAATTTTGATTATTATCTAACGTTCTTTAATAGTAAGTCAATAATTAAAATGATATAAATATATAAACTCATATATACAAACTAGCTGACCGGCAAAAGTTGTTTTGCTATAAAATAAATAAAAAAAGAGGTGAACTTCCCTTAACATTTAGGGGGAAGAAAAATAGATATTGTCCGATTCTCCGACCTACCCAATATGCACACAAAATTTCATGAGAATCGGTCAAGCCGTTTTGAAGGAGTTTAACTACAAAATCGTGACATGAGAATTTATATATTAGATATGACTTACGAAAAACACACAATTGGAAGACAAGTTCTAAAAAGATATAGTGTGTGTGCGTTTTCACTACTGTTAAAACTAATGCTATTTTCTCTTTCCATTATCAGATATATAAGTAGTTATTAAGTACATAAACATTAGAAATATTTTTTACAGTACTACGATTTTTGTTCAAAAAGGAGATTATATATTAAAATTTATATATGAAAATTATGGCCTATTATTCGTAATATAAGACATAAAAAAACTAAGTCAAAAGGTTATAGAACTTCTGTTTAATTGCCACGATGATGCAGCTATCTCAGATGTTAATCTAAACTTACTTGATTGACAACACTAAATAGTTAAGGCCTTTTTGTGTCATAGAACTAATTATAAATCCTCAGTGGTTATCTCGATCGCTTTCGCTGTTCTCAACTCTTTTTATTTTTGAATCTAAATGAAAATGAAAGTGATTGTATATTGTACTCGAAGCTATTAGAATTTTATTAAGGCATTTAAATAGATTTCTAATTGAGTTTTTTTCATTTCAAAAAGAGAGAAATATTGAATGATACGTATTTCAATGCGCATTATCAATCTTTCTCATGGATTTAAGTTTGGTAATCAATAAATTTCTAGTTACTTTTACAAAATATGTAGCTTATTTCAAAATATTCTGATGTATTAATAATGAAGTGTCCTCAAACAAAATGAATTATAATGTATAAACATTACGTACCATTCAACATTTCTCTCTTTTTGAAAAGTAAAAAACACAATTAGAAATTTATCTTTTTAGTTTATTTATCCGTTTAGGCTGTAAAATTTAGTTTGAGTATTAGACTTTGTATAAACAAAGTCTAATATCCAGACTAAATTAAAAAAAAATTGATCGTGAATCTATAGGGTGCACAGATTAAAATAACAATTACGCAGAGGCGTGGCCGTACGACGCCGAACATGATGGAGCTTGCCACGACCTCCGCTCGCCACGCGACCTCGCTCCCGAGGGCTCTGATTCACCGACCTCTTTCCGCATTTCATTAAATAGATCTCGAATGTCACGTAATTTGTCTGCTTATAAATCGTACTTATTTAAATTGATGTCATTAAAATAACCAGTATATGACATTTACTCTTCCTAATTTATTTTCCGCCCACAGATTTGCGGTTATACAATAAGACTGTATGTATATCTTCAACAATCCATAATGTCCCGCTGCTGGGCTCGGGTCTCCTCTCAGGACAGGGTTAAGGCCATACGTACCATACTGTATGTATATAATTTTTCAGTTTAAAAGTGTTCTTATTCTTCTTGAAATGCCTCTTGGAAAGTGGAAGATTGGTGGTCAGTTCTGTTAATTTTATTTTTATTTCCTGTAAGGCGAAATAAATCATCAGTCAGTTTATCTCTACAAAGTAGAATGATATAGTTCTTATTAAGTCGGGGCTCCCCAATTTTCTTCATAACAAAGGGCAAAAATATACTCCTCCTTATACTTATACTTCTGTTAAAAAAGGTAACTATTGTTTATCAGCCAAATATTTAAAAATATTAATATCTTGCCATTCCTTTCTATTATCTATATAAAGAACTTAATGTTTGGAAGAATACGTAATATAAATTAAAATAGATAGATACCTACCTTCCTATTTTAATATATGCGATGTTGAAATCAGATAATTAAATGCAAAATATTTATTCATAGACTTATTTTTGGAACCACCTGTGTTTAAAATGCGTATAAGTATTTCTTATTTTCTATTAATATTATAATTAATCTGTGATATAAAGAACCAGTACCTAAAAATGTTTACGAACATATTATTTGATAGAAAATGACACAGTCGTCTATGTCTCTCCTAATATATAATAATATAATATAATAAATAAATAATACCTCCTAACAGTAGTGAAAGATTCTGAATTAAGTTTTAGCATTTCTTTTTATGTTAGTTACTCTGTTAAAACATGAAAGAGTGATAGTCAGCATATTCATTGCGGATGCAGACAGTGCAAAAATATAGCATAGCGACCCACACTATGGCGGCTTAATGATGCTTCTGCTTCATTGGGCCTTCGGTCTCGCACTCACCAACAAAAAGCGACAGCATAAATGTTGTCATTTGAGGTTGATCTTCTGCGGGAGGGTGATACTGCCATGGTCCAGCCGGCCCGTTTGTTCTGAAATCAGCGTGGCTTTACATTACCTAACCTTTAAAGTTTTCAATCACATGCACAAAAGAGTTCTAATCAACCATTCATTTTTTTAAACGAAAATGATAATAATTATAGCACATCGTTTAACTTATTGTTGCTTGAGATTTAATATGTCTAATTATATCTATTACACAATAATGTTACTTATCTAGAAAATCGCATAACAAGTTGCTGCACAGAAACAAAGAGCCGGATTCGATAAGTTAAAACGACATTTTAACAACGTATTTAGTCAAGATTATCTTTAAACTAGTCAGGTGTGGCTTAATGTTGGAGCGCTATTAAAAATAAATGCACAGAAATAAATTATACTAATTGTTCAAAGTTACATAGTCAATACAAACTTTGAAGAGTGGTTTTTAAAATTTAACTTTTGAACAAATAATAAAGGGTAGTAGGAGTTAGTGGAGTGAAGATTGGCTCAAGATGGCTGGTAGGAGATACGAGAAGCCCAAAATCGATTGGAGTGGCGTACAATGGGAGAGACCTATGTTCAGCAGCGGACTGCAATAGACTAATGACGATGATGAATAGGATCTAGTCTCCGGTTTAGAGACGGCTCTATTGACAGTATAAATATATGGTGAAGAGGTTTCTATGAGCTGTTGCTGTCTTAGGGCCAGTTTATCCAACTGCTGAACCCACTGCTGCCAGATGAAGTCTCTGGCAGATTCATGTGAACTCATCTGTCAAATAACTACCTATGTTGTGTTCACTAGCCTGTAAACATCAGATAAATGTATAAACAGCTTTTAAATGTTAAATAGTGTTATACGGCAGATAACTATCTACACTATTTTCAGGAACGGGTGAAACGGCCCTTTATTCTCATTTCTATATCCGAGAAATTTTGTTTTCTTTACTCATTTGATGTATCTTTTTTCTTCTTTCTCTTTGAGAATGATGACATTGTCAAAGACTGACATCAAGACACTAAGCTAGCTATAAAAGAAACTAGGCCTGCTCTATACAATAAAACACAGTATAGTAATACTTAACATAATTTGGTTTAGAGTTTAAAAAGAATGAACAAAAATGAATCATGCCAGTTTTATTTGTTTATCATCCTTGGACAAAAGTCTCGTATTTACGCCAGTATTATAAAATTGAATTTTTATGTTAATTATCTACTTTTGGATTGTCTTGTGATGTCTTATTTAAAAACTATACTTTTAAGCGAAGTAAATATTGCACCAGAGACGTCTGTTGAAATAGTGTTCTTAGCTATAAATGGTTAACAATTCAAGGGGTTTTTTCATAAGCACATAAATAAACAAAATTGTTTAAATGTCAGTTTTAAAGTAGGTGTCATAAAATTAAAACAATAAATCAACATGATACTTCATAAATATGACTGATAAAATAATAATAGTGAGAAACTATCTCCCGATGTGGTACAGAGGTCAGACATTCTCTGAGTTTTATGACCAGCCTTACAACAGTTGAATCAATTTGCTCTCGTTTTAAATCAACCTTGCGAAAAATATAATTACAAAATGTTAAAAAGTAAAATCATAATAACCCAATAATTCCACAGTTATTTTTGGGTACAATATGTCGAGAATTAAAACTTTATTAAATTTTTAACATTGTCAATGCACTTAGTTAATTTATTTATTTTTGTAGAGAAGAGAAGCAAACAGGGAAAAGCAACTAAAAACTATAACAATCATAACATCGGCAAGGCCATAAAAATTTAGAAGTGTTCACCTACAAAGATGAAGAGCAAGAAGACCCAGAGGTACTGATTCTTATAGGTAACGCTTTCCCACGGAAACTACTAAGCTAAGCATAGAAAATATTATCATTTCTTACTTTGTCAGGTTGCAATTTATCGTTGCACTAACTTAATATTTAGCATTTTTAAACGATATAGCGTTTTTAATCAATGCAAGGAGTATGGGGAATTCTCCAAAAACCTTTTGAGAAAAAAAATGGATGAGAATCCTGTGAAATACCTATTATACTTCGGTTATAGCCGGAGGCTATGAGTGGTAGTATTCTTATCACCAAGTACGTTCTACTAAGGGAGCAATTCCGAAGCACACTCCTTATTCTTAATGCGTCACAATGCGGTGCACATGTCACTGCACAGAAAATATGGGTAAGAAACCTCTTCATAAAATTCAGCTTCACGCTTTGCAACTTTTATTTTATCTGCGGTATAATTTAATTTGTCAGTTATTGCAATGTCAACATTTATAACACTGTGAGGTCACATCGTCTGTCCTCACGTCACAGAGTGAATCAACCTACTATAAAAATATACGCCTTCATATTTCAACATATTTTATGTCTTATTTTTATGGTGTAGAGTGCTAATGACTAAATTCCGAGAACAGTGTGTTTTGTTTGCAATTTTATGTGTGAATATATTTTAATATTTGCAACGTGAATTCAGTTGATTTTATATTTTGAAACTATGACCAGTGAAAGTTTTTTGTCATTTAATACAGCTTTTGTTAATAGAATAAGTTGGATTATCAAAAAAAATAACATTATATTATATCACTCTATCATAAAGTGATAAGTGATTTTACTAGGGTTTTTCGACAATATCTCCACATTATTCTTAAAAGTATATTTTCAGTACAACAAATCTTATTCCATTGGAGTTGTTACTTATTTTTTTATTTTACCTACACTTAATATTGCTTAAGGTAAAAAGCTACATAATTTGATGCAATAGGAGGTGGAAAGTTGATTCCTTTAACAAAGTGGTCACTTTGCTATTCTTCTGTATTAAAACTTTAAAAGCCTTTATAATCGTTTTTGGAACGGAATAGCGTAATTTATTGCGTCGCATGCGCACGTGCCGCGCGAGTTGAAGGCTTCACGGCGACGCCCGTCTATTGGGTACGTACAGTCGCAACAAAAATCATTCTTAAATAATATTTTAACTTACTAATATAGTATCGACAAAATAGCAAAAACATATTTCCTTATTAAATGAATTACTCGTTTCATACAACTATGGTCATAAAAAATACACGATCAAAACGAAAGTGCTTATTGTTGTTTAAAAGTTCTCATAACCTACTTTATTTTCAAAGTTCCATATGTTATATTTGTTAAGAAAATTAATTTTCTACTGACTTAAATAATTTCATGCTTGTGATAAGGAATGAAAATTACATATGCTTCTCACTAAGTAAAGGATAACAAGATAAATCGTTGAAATTACAAAATGATCATTTTTTATTTCATTTTGTGTATATCAATATCATTGAAATATAAATGTACAAAATTAAAATATAGGACGTCCACACCCATTACTTCTCTCACCGACAGTACAACAATAAAATCTTCAATCGACGGTAGGTAGTGCACGATCGCGATTGTTTATCTGCCTCTCGTTTTCACTGTTCGTGAACGGCCAGTGCCGAAGGTCAGCACAAAATTAAAAGTGTTTTAGTATCTGATTACGGAGGCTTATTATGATTTGAGCTAGACGGCACAAAGGCTTCCTGCCCGCTGTGTATAATATTAATAACGAAATTAAGCTCATTGTTTGGTCAACTGGCTTTACATGAAACGTTTGGATGATAATTTTTAATGGTCAAATTTTGAGCCTATAAAAATTAAGAGAGAATGCTATAAAAATCGCATATTCCATCGCTACAGTCATATGTTAAAAGTTTACATTATTAGTCTGAAACTTTAGTAAGTACTAAATATTTACTAAACATTAAAATTATCTAAAATTAATGAATGACTATTAATATGGCTAATAGAAATTGGAGACTTTATTTTAGAAGTATTCCGTGTACCTCTTTATTAACATTTAACGTCTAAAAATCAAAGCCGCATAACTGAAACCTCGTATCCTCCGTTTGTAACGGCACAAAAAAGTTACCGAACTTGTTGGTTACGTATCAAGTTTGATTAAAAATCTATTTTCATACATAATCATATTTTTCGTACACAATATGAAAAAAGTTTATTAGACAGCATAAATATAATAATGTGTCTTTTGGCCCAGTGAATGGGCTTAGAAAAAAGCGAATTTAAATCGCCTGCCATTCAACAAAAACTAAGTTTTCGATAATGAGCAAAAACGTCAAGCACGATCAATTTCGCTATCATCAAAGGTTTTTGTGGGGGAAATCACTCACCCATTTACACTTTGGCTTGTAGTTTATCTGAGATTTCATTGAAAAACTTTGTCGTCAATCCAATCCAATATTATAACTGTCAAATTGTAAAGGGTATTTACAGTTTTTCTTGGAATCAATACCAGCACAAAGAATCTATCAAGTTTCTTAACGAGTCTCTTCGGTGACAGTGAATCAGTAAATTAATCAAAGGTATTTGTAATACAAAAAATGAAACTTGATGTCCTATACTAAGTGACTATCTCTCTCTCTCTCTCTCTCTCTCTCTCTCTCTCTCTCTCTCTCACTTCTATTTTATAAATCGATTACGTAGCTGTACCAACTTTCTGTCGGAAACCTCAATTCGAATCGCGTCCGTCCCCGACAGGTGGTTCAATAGAGATAAGGAAGAAAGTGGGTTATGGTAACTTACTGATTGTTTATTTAGATTGACTTTGTTGCGAGGTTGGTTCGTAAACTAATACATCCCTACTTGTTTATTAGATACTCTCCTTTTTTTAGGAAACCTTTGTACCTTGTAAATTTTATACGGTATTAGAAGAAATTTGTTTAAATATTTGGTAACTACTTCTGCGGAAAGAACAATAATCTGTATAAGAATTTATTCAACATCAAATTATTATTATTTTTTTACTTAGTCAATCATATCGCCAAAATTGGGAAATATGTATTTTTTTCTAAAATGAACAATAAATGCATGACTTTATTACTTATTTCCATCATTTAAAAAATAATCTAGTGTTGCAGATGTAACAACGAAAGGTTGCATACGATAGACATGATATAGCGAAAGTAATTTGTATAGTCACTAGACCGTATCGCTCTACTTCCGAAATTAATCTACTCAAATACACATTGCTCTCTTCGAAACGATTATGAAATAGGTGAAATGCATATTCTATTTTCACAGACTTCTATTGTTAAACGAAACAATTATATCCGCAGTCATTGAGTATCTAATTTAGAAATCAATTTCAGACTTACCGGCGCTTACGAAATCAATTTTAGGTTCAAATTAGAATACTAAAAATCAAAACATAATAATATATTTTTAACTTTCGCGTTACATGATATAATAATTATTTTCACGTGAATTAACGTGATCACTTATTTAAAGATATTACATACCTCGGATTTGCCTGACGTTGCACCGGCCTAGTGCGTAGCCCTAGAAATAAGTGATCCCGGCAATTCCATTGAAAATAATTATCGAAATATAATGTTTGATAAACTAGAAGTACTATTATTATGATTTAAGTTGATATAAAACAGAAATCTTAGAATAATTTTCTCAAACCTAAATTAAATTAATCAGATCTAATCTTTTAAAATTATTCGCTATCCTTTAAGGGAATAAAATAAATGCCAAAGTTGCTCTGCTAGCTTTCCTAGTTGAGAAAATACCACTGACTATCTTATAGTAAGTCAGAGAAAAGACAGTGAATAAAATCGAAAAACTAAAAATCTCATCTAAGGTCTGAAATAACAATCACTTATCACCATCAGTAATCGTTAAAAGACTATTTCCTTTTCTTTCCCTATTTTTATCGAATCTCCTTACAACTTTTTTTAAATACTCGTTTTCGCTCGGTGTGTCTTATTTCTTGAAGTAAGAGGTATGTGGTATTTAAACTATATTATTGGTCTTTATATTGATGTAAGCATCAGCAGTAAAATAGAAATCGAACACTAACAGGCAGGGTATTATATCTCAATAATGAAAGGAAATAGGATCATTCCTTTCCAATGAATATAATTATACTTTCAGTGAACGAGTTTTTGAAGGTTTCTAGTTTCATCCAAACTCGTGTTCTTAAACGACTATGAATTAATTATTATGACTAATGATACGGAACATAAATACAAACAAAATGTCGTTGTCTAATGTTGTGTCAATATTGTTCATGTAGCATGACCTAGTAGTTTGAATCTGACATCAATTAGGTTTAATTATATAATAATATTTCGGATATCTGACACACAACGCCATCTAGTCCCAAATGGCGTTGTGTGTCAGATGTGAGATGTCCGAAATATTACTATGCAGAGCTTGTACTTTAGGTACTAGTTATTACTTTTTTAAGAAATACATACATATTATACATAGAAAACACCCATACTCCGAAACAATATGATTGATTACACAAGCGTTTGATCACGACACATAACAACACAGGAATCGAACCCGATATATCAAGCACAGCAGTAGCATACGCTACTACAGCTCCACCGAGGTAGACAAAATAGATTTATGATGTTTTAATTAAAATAACTTTAACTATAAGCAGTTTTTATGTACATATGATTATTTGTGTATTGAATATAACATATTTCTAACTATGTAAAAATATACCAGCCCATCTGCTTACTATGTTATAATAGGCCAAACCTTTCGAAGTTGAGGCTTATACCTTAAAAATCTTTGATAAAAGCAGCAAAAACATTTTTAGAATGTAAGTGCTCTATATATTCTTTGTGTGTTTTCTAATAATAGTATTTTTATTTTTAGAAGCAGCAGTCTTTTGGCATTTTGGTTTGCCAGCAGTAAAAATATTGCACTGTAGACCTATTGGGATATTTACTGTCATTCGCGATAGGGAAGGCATGCAAGAAGTTAAATTCTGATTGTCTACATTGGATCTGATTGTACTACTTTTTATATAGTAAACAAATTGAAAGATTAAAATCATCACTGTCTAAAGATATCCGGGAGTACGCATTACATTTATGAGTACAAAGACGTTGTTTTTCCAATAAATATATTTTTTGTTAGCATTCAATTAAAACATATTTTTTGCTGACAATATTTGTAGACATTAAAGCCGTTGTCATTGTTTGTCAGGAAGTAAATTAGAGTAACTAAAGTATATTGTTATTTTAGAAGTAGGGAAATGTTTTGAATAAAGGAGAACTTTGACAAATCACATCTACAAATTTTCTTCATCATCATCTTTAACGATTTCTTTTGAACATTTTCTACTTCAAGGTAGTTAATATCTCCACTGCGTATCGGGCCGATTACTTACTTACCTAAGGGCCTACTTTGGTATTCCACTTGGTGCGGATGAAGAAAACTATCTCCCTTTCACTGGTGCGCAACGATTATCTTGATATATAGTTTGTAAGAGTTCGATGAAGACCAATATATATTTCAGCTTGTAGTTAAAATTGTAGGTATTTTCCATCAAAACATCTCGGTTGGCCCTTTTGAGCTCATCACGTGTCTATTACAGTCCACCGTTCCAACAGGCAGCCGGTGACCCCACGCGGCACAGAGCGCGCGACCCATCATTTAATGTTGTGCTGTCTAGCTGATGTGACGTATCATTGACTCGATAAACGTCAATGGCAAATAATAAAAAAAAAATCCAAATATTGTAAAATAGAGCAATTCGCCCTGCGGATATTAATAGTGTAAAAGACAGCAGCGAAGAAATATTTATACAAAAAAAATGAAAAGGATTAATCTTTTTACAAAAAAATCCAGAAATCCATGGGAAACTCAGTAACAATTTAACTGTACCGAACCAAAAACCAAGTAACAAAAGAATGCAGGAAATGTAAACTGAACCTTTAGATATGTGGAATGTTCTAAAGACATTCATAAATATATAAAAACTCCTTTTCGATTTTTTTACGATAACTCTGTTTTATTTGCGATATGCACTTATTTTTGTGTGTCTCATCATAAATACTTTTTAGTGAGGTTCGGGCTGATATCGGCCCCTCGATATTTCTGGTTTATATCTAAACTAATTTCCGGTTTCGTAGATCCCGGGACGAACCAAAATTAAGGACATTAGGTTCAAGGTTATTCTAACAGTATAAAAGAAATTTGTATGCATCATTGTTGATTTGATTATTGATTTAAGAAATTATAGTTCTTGAAAACATTTTTTTTAACGTAGCAATATGTTTTTACCATTTGCCAGTGTTTATATGGTTAAAAAATTTATGAAAATAAAAAGAATCAGGTTGGTTAATTACACTGAGATTAACTTATTATTTATTAATCTTTCAAAAAATAGTTGCAGTTTGCGACAGAGTTAACGACTAAATAATTGATGAGTCTCTGTTTTGTGTAGGTACCTAACTTTTTCAGTAGCTATCAATCACCAAAGCTTGAGTAATATAGTTTTTTAATATAATTAAAATACGAACCCCAATAATAAAATCAACCTTAATTTTGTCTTGATTTCCTAAAATATTTTTTTTTTACTAGAATCAGGATAAGAGTTTTCTTGTGTGTTCGAGTTCGTTTTCTGGTTTTAGGAGTCCGTACTTGTCCGTGTGGAGACGGATAAACAATACGGAATTTCACTACTTATTCTACGGTTGCTGTAAGAGGCGTCTAATAAAAAAACTAGACAGATCAACATCACTGCAAAGAGGATGAAAACATGAAAAAAGCTTTATATCAACCACTCTGGCCGACGTAATACAAAAGGCCAAAAACTCATTTCGAAGCAGAGGCCTATGACCAGCGGTAGAATATTAAAGACTGTCCATGTGATGTGTTTTACGAAATATCCAAATCAGTTTAAAAAAATAGATACAATAAATTAAATTGTTAAAAAGGCAAAGACAATTCACCAAAAAAGAAAATCTAGCTCCTGCCATAATATTTTACTTCCAGATATATAAATATAATTGCATAGGCATTGGCTCATTTTTAACATCGAACAAAGCTTATTGGATATTATAATTGGACTGTCAAAGGCGCCTTAATTACTTCCTAATACAGACAATGCTGTTTTTTATAGTGACTTAAAGACTTTTAATAATCGGAGAGCTATTTTAATGTTCATTACTTCTTCTCGCAGAGTTTTGAAAGTATATTTCTATTAAATCTAATTTTGTTATCACGTTGTTTTTCGTGGCTAAGATAGGATGCTTGACATCAGGCTTTGACCAATAGGAGCCGAGGATGACTGAAAAGAAACACAGATGAAGTAGCGTGGGTCAGCTAGTACTTTAGTACATACAGTCGAAAGTCACCATGTTACTATTTTTGCGTTTACCGCTACAGTTCTATGTAATTTAAACTCAAGCTGTAGGTAACTGAAGATATAATAAAATGAAATGTACAATGAAAAAGGACATCTTTACATTCTGCAATTTACTTTTAAATAGATTTCTTTCAAAGAAAATCCTCTTCACTGAAACCCTTATTGTTATTGCCATATAAAACTTGCTATAAGCATGAACAAGAAGTCGATGTAAAGATTAAACAAGTATTTACGCATATTTTAATACCATACAGATTACGTTTGATGAATCCAATTAAAGTATTACTTACCTACTACTTTGTTATGGTTCACTCGTTTACTATATATAGAAAAAGATCAATAGATAACAAATATGGAAACGATTCACACCTTGATCGGGCCATCGGTGGGCTCTTAGAAAAAACTAACGGACTTTGATTTTTATAGTCTTCAAATGAAGCGTGAGGCTAAGTTCATTAATATCACCTACGGCTTTTTCTTTAATGGGCAAATGACATCACTTGTGAAACAGTTACTGTTTTAATAGACAAACAGTGTGTCCCAAATATACGAAGTTTTTTAAAAATAGATCTATTATTTATTTACATTAAGGCTTTTAAAAAAATATCAAAAGTAAATTTGAACTAAAATTTTCACTTCTTATTGTAAAAAGAAAAACAATTGAGTTGGCGAAATATAAGCGTAATTGTGTAATCAAAGCATATTAATACGTGTACAATGTTACGAATTGTCTTGTTTCATAGGGAAGTCTATTCAAATCACGTTTTACTCTGTAAACGAAAGTAGTCATTGTGATCGATGTGTGTTCTACCAGTGGGTGCTCGTGCCTGTGTCCCTTGTAAGAAACTGGAGCAAAATACAACGATAGCGAACGTATTTAAGAGTTATCTGTGAGCGCGCACGAGCCACACAAATTGTGCGACTTCGCCATCACTACGTAGCGTCACGAAGTTAGTGTAAGGAAGTGCTGTGATGGATCGACATAGGTACTAGAAAGTGATATCACCAAGCAAGGTTTTTCTTTTATTAATACAGAGATATATGTCTAAATAGTCATAATATTATTTATTGAAAGTTCAATTATAAATGTAACTGATGTAGTATTTTAATAACAATTAATTTTACAGTTTATATATTTAAAACTGAAAAAATTCTGAATTTAATTCCTCTTTATTTAAAAGATAAGAAATTTGTTTGGAAAGTACATAATGGAAATGTGTAAAATAGTAAAAATGTAAAAAGAAATGATTTATCTCAACTATACATTGAAAAAACATGAAAAAACCGACAAAATGGTAAAGTATATTTAATTGCTCCATACCTTAATGTTTCGAGACACAATTAGTCGCTCTGCTGAGATTGTAGTGATCGAACGCCAAAAAAATGACGAACACTTTGTTCAAAAATGCCATCCTACGTGTAAAACACCTGTAAAAATCTATTCATAAAAAGAAAAAAAAATAGTGCTGAGACTTATTATCAATAAGTAAACAAAACATTAAGTAAACAACTGTTTTATCAATTAAATGAAAAATCATTTTTAAACCTTTTGTGCCCACTTATCAGCGAATGAAAATCATAGATTATGAAATGTGCACGATTCAGACTTGACCCGTAAATAAACTAATCGTGGCAGTACTAACTTATTGAACTAAGTGACTATGTGAGCCATTTCATGATTGTTTAATAAATTGATTTAATATTATTATATTAATTATTTCTTTATATGTATATCACAGCGTTCACTTGCTTAAATCAGTACGCGATTGATCACCTTCAACATTTAACCACAAAATCAACCTAAATGCGAGCAATAATTCATAAATATCCAAATATCCGATTACTTCATGAAGGTATTTTTTAATTTTATTTATGGAATAGGGGTCCAACGAGCAGACGTATCGCCTGATGATAAGCGATTACCGCCGCCCATGGGCACCCGCAACACTAGAGGCGTTACAAGTGCGTTGCCGGCCTTTGGGGGATGAGGAGAGGGGGAGAGATTGTGGTAAGGGCCTCCTCATTCCCTGGGTAAAACACAGCGCAGACGCTATTTCACATCAGTTTTCTGTGGCGTGGAAGCGTGGCTCTCTCCCACGGTAAATTGACTTTTGTTTAAAAATATTCTTACAATTTTGAACTCTTGGTAACCAAATGTGTTGCGATTGAACCAACTACCGAAGAACTCGTTAAAATTATGTTAAATAAAATTGAGATACTGTCTAATTGTTTAAAATTTTTGTTTCCGCAATTTGCATCTCATGTCTTTGCTTTATATAGTTATATTATAGATATCATTGTTAAAAAAATATATAAATCATTTTGCTTTCATGGCCGAACTGCATATTTGCATCATTACACTATTACACAATTGTTTAATCAAAATGCCAAGAAACCACATCACCACGTCATTCGTCGCACAAATAGATTCGAACATATAAATCGATATTTTTTATATCGATAATAGCCATTACACAATTGTTACGTGCAAAACAGTAATTACTCGATACTCGGGACCAATCGCCTTCCGTGTACTCGTTAACAATGAAACTGATATTCGATCGAAACATTTCGTTATCTCACTATTCAGATCTCGGTCAAACTCTTTTATTACACAAACACGCAATTTGATGATTTTATTTTAAACGTCAATTCCATATCAATTTTTTTTTATTACTGAATTGTTAATTTGTCGCACGCACGTTTATTTCAATTTCACACTTTGTACTAGGTTTGAAATCGAATTTGAAACATTTATTTATTCTATATTTAAATGAAGCAGATTTTTGTCTACTTATTTATACCTAAGTTGTATTATTACAACTCGAATAATAAAGAAACAAATGAGCCTGTAGTTTGATTTTTCTGATGAATCGATTTATATTAACTAATCGATTGCTTATAAGTTAATTGCCATCAACATCTTAGGCGTTAAGCAGTACACCCACTTCATCACACATTTATTTAAGTTACACATACATTTAATCGTTCTTAATTGATTTATAACATTTCCATCAATACAAGTTAGTGACAGGTATGGTTTTAACCACTAAAGCAATCCACTATAGCATGAACCTATTCAACACACAAATAATTATTACATATAGGAAGTGGAAACGTTCGTTTAAAGGAAAGCCTAATCAGTTTATACTTTACTCTACAATAATATTTTTAGCCATTTCTTATTGTTTATAATTCTCATATCAAAAGTTCTACAAAAAAATATTTAAGAATTTACACCTTCACTAGCAAGCAAAACTTAAATCACATATTGATTTCCTTGAATTATTTTTCAAAGCTTCCGTTAAACAATTAAATTTGCCCAGTTTGCGGTCCACAAGTTACTATCATAAAGTAGAGAATGATTAATGTTGACAGTTTCTTGCTTAAATATCCTTAAATATTATTCGTATTATTTTATCCTCAGCTTGTTTTCGTATTATTACTTAATTTTAGTCACAGGACGTATGCTATCAAAGTTGCTGCTTAACTTCTGTCAGAGAATAGCAATTGTCTTACAGGGACTTGACTATGAGAATGAATATTATATTTCACTGCTGCAGATATCTAGTCTTCTCTTAGAAAAGTGGTTATGGAATATAATATCATGCTGACCAAATATCACACAAAGATGTCCGCGGTAGGAATGTTTGGATGTCGCAATAATAGCTATGCCCGGATCCCTCCTATCTCAGGCACAGAGTGGCACATCGTGCGGTTTTAGTCGGTCTGATTTTTACACACTACTCTACCGCAACCCCCGCAGGATAAAATCGCGGGGTGGTTTCCACATGTTAAAAAAGGATTTTGTGTCAAATTTCCTGTTCTTTTTTCAGGGCTATTATCTTAAACAGTTTTCTTCCTTAGTAGGTGTATAGCAACATAAATCCAAGTATATCTACTTCATTTAAAAACTAGTTATGAAGAAACAAAAGCATTTGATCCGCCTTGTAGGAAGTGACATCAAATATTAATAAAATATGATATTGAAAGTATTATTGGCGTAGAAGAGTCACGCAACAATAAGTAATGTATCAGTATCGTCATTGTAAATTCGATAACGTCTATATTTGGATATCCTTAGCAGATGACATGTGCATTAGAAAGTACATTAAGTAACTAGTAACAAGGAACTGTCATGTTAAAAGAATTTCGAATCGTGACAAATATCATTTCAGTCTTACATCGGTGTTCTGTCGTGTATCTACACAAATTTCGTACAAACGACCTCTTTATCGTAATATGACACTAGTTAAGTATAAATCTTCTGTATATAAAATACATAATGTAAGTTGAATCAATATATGAAGTTTCTTAAATGCGTTTCGAGAATAATCATCAATTACTTATTTAAAAAGAATAAAATATAAGTAAAAATATAATTTACGATAAGGAAACAAAGACTTTGATTTGATCCTGGTCATTAATAATACATTTTGTGAGTCTTGCATGTTACAAGAGTCCCAAACAAAACAACTTTCTTCAACTGTCAATTGACATGTAACATAGATTTATTGTTTATTCTACTTTCTTTTTCACTGGCGATCATAATTAATTAACGCCTGAAAATATTACTAACACCTGAATAGACAATCATATAGATTAGACTGATCACTACTACCTGTTACACATTTTAATCTTCTTTCGACACAGGTCCCTTTAAATTTCTTATTACGCCTTAATACGACAAATTCTGGACTATTCAGACTTGAGATACTGAGTTAGTAGATGTTACGATTCGATTAATCCTAAAACAAATAAAAACCCGTTGTATATTGTTCAATGCCACCGCCGTGTAACTACGCACTATCTCGCTATGAATGATAGGCTGTGTATCTAATATCAGGAATACTATCAATTGCACAAGTTATAAGTAATAGTAATTACAACAGATGGCCATTGTCCGCGGTGACCGATTGGCCTCAGCTTCGTATCGACCTTCGAGCGACGCAAGCGCACGATTTTTGACCATTACTCTGAATTTATAACCACCTTTCGGTGTTTATACCTCTCAATATTCACTGACTGACCGGCTATTAATACTGATTCAACTTTACTGATACTGATATTGACTGACTGGACTGCCTCGGTGGCGCAGTGGTAGTGTACGGTACTACTGTGCTTGAGGTCTCGGGTTCGACTTTCGATTGAACCAAATGTTAGGGGCAGGGGCTAGGGACTAAGTGGTGTTAAATATTTAAATATAAACTCTTTGAATATTACCAGAAATCAGCGCCACTAGCTGCGACGGCATCGTTATTTAGTTCAAACATGGTTTACATGTTCATTTTCAGATGTACATATCTAAAAATCTAATAGTAAATATCATTTGAATTGCAAATCATCAGGTTGCAGTCTTTATCGATTACTACTGCTACTATTACTACTACTCCCATGATTTCAATGATCCTTCAGACTAGAACCAGTTATATGATGTTCAAACATAAAATGAAGATAGGTTTGGCACATTCATTTCATTAAAGGTTAACTAAAAACTTTCCTGGGTGAATCTTTAACCGACTTTAACCGACTACCTTTTTGATTAATTTCAAAAAAAGGCACAGGATTCTTTATAACTACAGACATATAAATTTTATGATGAGAAGTGAATATTGAAACTCATATCAACAAAATGAATAAACAAAAAGGGGTACAACAAGGGGACCGGGTTTGCATTGAGTATATTCGAGGTATATTTAAGATTGCTCTAATACAGAGAGTGTTAATGGAAAGAAGATTGAGGTGGTATGGACACATTATGAGAAGACCAGAACAGCATGTCGTGCAAACAGCTCTAAGCTTACCGCAAGCCAAAAAAAGCCGCGGACCACCTCCGTTGACATGGTGGACCATTATGACCAAGCTTCTGTAAATTGTAGCTTCTGTCAATATAAACCTTAATATTTAATTTCAAATTTTAGTGAATATGTATTTCTTTTTTCTTCACTTTTTCATGGGAAATAATGAAAACATTTTCAAAAAAAACAACGAAAAAAAATTTACGATACATTTTATCCACATATATAGTCAGTCGGAGGTTAAAACAGCTCTATAAAGTTCCAAGAATACACGCTACTACTGGCCTGCTTGATATTGACACTCATTAGTCTATTTATTACCGTGTAGATTGGTTATCTTAAACAATATTACCTTCTGTTAATATCACGCTAGGTTACACGTACCCAGTAATGCAATGTCATCAGTATGTGGAATGTTAGGGGTTCATTTCAGCATTTGATTACAGTCGGTAACATTACGAAATAACTGGTTTCATTCATCGAAGCCACAGTGAGTTTAAAGACTAACATTTGCGATTGAAAGTATCTCTGGTAACAGGTGATTTCTTTGAGTTGCAAATACTTATCTACTCTCGCACTTTTATGTTAAAACAAGTAACTTTTTGCAAGTTTTTTACCGTGGGAGAACTACGCTTCGGTGTTCATGGGCAGGCTCGAACAGAGCGATACCATGGCCTCATAGAACACGTATATGCCTCAATTGTACCATCAAATAATAAATCAAGTAAGTCAATAATATGCAAACTGTTTAAGAGCAACTCAATAATTTCCAGAAATGAACTTTTATGGTTATTATGATGAACGTAGTAGTAAGCATCAGTGCGCGTTTTGATTATTTCCTGCATGCAAGTGGATCCTTACCCGCTTATAGCAAAAGCAACATTTATAAGAAATCACTGATGACACAGTAATTATGGTAACATTCCTTTTAGGTGTAAGCCGGTATTTTATGCAGACGGCAATGGTACGATTAACGTATGTAATTAATGGGAAAAATATCTAGTGACGTTGGTTTACTGGTAAAGCAATCTTAAGAATAGGTTTATCTTTAAATTTTTGTGAGTCATTGAAATCCACTGGTTTACCTGTTTTAAGTAACTGCAGATTATTTCTTACTTTTATATCTCGTAAAAATGATAAAGAAACTGAGTTTTTTTATATGGGAACTTCCTCGCGTCAGTGTTCTGGTAGCAGGTCTGTTACCAGAGCCTCGTTTACCCTCGTTAGAAAATCATCTTGGATCCCGGAAGAATTAACCGCACATTTCGAGAGTCAAGAATTAGAATTTTAAATAAAATGAAATGAAACTAAAGCTATAAGAACTCTAAAAACACACAAAGATTTTTTATTAAAAATGAATGCGTTGATGGTCTTTATTGTTTATTGATTAGGTATATATATGCTGGTTATCCGTGGACAAGGACTGTTACTAAAACAGGCACAGGCAGCAGGAATACCTTATAACATTAGTTCTTCTTGTCAACCCGACTCTTTGAGCACCTGTATTTCCTTCTACATATTATACAAATCGAATAATAAAAGAATTACACCATAACGCAGTTTATATTCGTACCTTGTTGTATACTACATTCTACATTCCGTTTCTTGGTATTAGTATCTCATATCAAACGTCAATGTTATGAGCCGACTCGATGAACCGTGAATGTCAACACACTCAAGACACTCTCGAATACTTGGAATACATTGCAATGAGCGAAAAATTACTATAAGAATCTAAGTGGCTACTTTGGTCGATATGTATATGTCACTTTCATTTTTTTTTGTATCCTGATTACAATTATTGCCAGCTACAGTGCACAGTCGCACAAAAATAACACACGCAATCTTGTTTGGGTATGTTATTGCCGGTTGCGTAATATTTTACAGCCTGACAAAGATGTTTACCAAAAAAAATAATAATAGGAACAGCCTATGGTTATCTAATCTAGCCCATCTTTCTCAACAACTGAGCTATCAAATACAAACAGTTTTTCAAATCGAACCAAATGTTTCGTATCTTAGAGGGTTCAAACAAGCAACAATAATATTAGTATATATGTATATATTTTTGTGCCCCTTTAAAATCTGCCTACTCGTAAATTTATAAATTGGGTTCATATAATTATCCATAGATTTCACTCACGATTACAAATGGATTGATAACTATTTTATTCATAAAATAGCGTTACTATCAGTCTTATAATAGTATGAAATTGAGAGTGTACGCTTAATTTTTTTTCGATAAGTATCTAATTGTATTAGCCACCAATAAAATTACTAACTCATAGGTCTGTAGCTAGGTGTCTAGGCGTCTCAAGTATTCGTTGAAATTAGTTTTAAGTTCACATCAAAACCTAAGTGTCCTCATATTATAGAATGCGTTTTAAGTTCATTTCAGCTGAAACCCCTCTCAGTAATTAATTTCAACTCAGTTTGTTCTGTTACGTTTCTGTATTATCTAAACTATTATTCCGTATCATGCATCAAGTTATATTAAACAATAGATATTTAGCAAACATAATTTATATATAATTAGTTATTGGTATATAAGATATAACATTAAAGATTTTCAAAAATAAACCACAAATTGTTTCTCTGAAAAATACAAAGTTTTGTTTTATAAATACCCTTCAATACTACAATAATTATTGTCAACAATAACAATTACACTTTTAACTCACCTGAAAAATATAAAGAAACGACATTTAAAGTTCACTAATATCGATGCCTCAATTATATCCTTTCGTTTATCTTACTACAAATTTTTATAACAGAAATTACAGAAATAAATGTCAAATGTCATTCCGCTCTAAGCGCCACAGTAACTAATAAACGCGCAAAGCGGCAAATTTGAATTAACGAAATGCCATTTCATTACAGGTATATTTTAATACACTATTGGCTAGTGCAGCAATAAAAATATAATAATAATTAGTACCACCTTGCCCTAAATAAAAAAAATCCATCCACCACTCCTGGATTCCATTCAGGCTTTACATCAGGCAGAGCTGTCATTTTGACAGCTAAAACATTTAAAAAAACACATATTAAAAAAAAATCTAGATAATAACATTACCTGCAACGGAACGTTCAAATTGTTATCAATACTTCTCATATTGAATTGGCAAACTATACTATTTATTATTTTAAAATATCTGTTGCCCGCGGCTCTGCGTGCGTATACATCTGTTACCGCAGCTAATAGTAGCCTGCATGTCACTCTTAATTACTGTAAAGTTTTTCTGTAAAGAAAGAGTAACAAACATCTATCCATACTTACAAACTATCGCGTTTGTAATATTAGTAGGATATCGTCATATTAATATATATCAGTCGATTATATACTTTCTTTATTAAAAAATGTTGATACGATTCCAAGAAAAATTACATTCAAAATAAATTTTTTGATTAACAGTGCCCGTAGTGGTTGTAAAATGATATGAGAACATAAAACGGCTTAACCTTTAATCGTGTGGCCATAACACAGATTGCACTGATATATTAAGGGTTAGGAACCATGTTCAATGTCACAATACAATCAAAATCGTCTGCAATAAAGCAGATATTACACTGTCCATAACGAAAATATAATAACATATCTTCAGACTTATATGCGTGTCCATTCTGGTTGCTTAAGAGTGAAAAGTCCGTCGTTCCGTCGCAGCCTCGCTCCGAATAACTCAAGTCTCAAATTATTTGGCGACCTTGCAGCCGGACAAAGTAACTCTTTTAATTATTATCATAAAGGATCGGTTGACATCCGCGCGTCAGAGTGACGAGGTCACCGGCCTTATCGCACGATCGCAGATAGCTATTTGATTTTGAACGAAGCTCTTACGTTTTGATTGATCGGATAGCAATAATTACAGTTTGTTGGGCTAGTATAAATGTAGTAATGTATATAATTAATTGTTTTTATGAACTTTTAAGCGAAATTGATTCTGTTACTACGCGGTAATTTATTTTAAAACAAATTCCGTAAGTTAATATTAGTACGGCCAAAAAGTACCTTTCCCCAGTCTTTCCTACTTTATTCAATACTGAATCACAAGTAAGAATAAAACAAGTTTATGCAGTACAGCTATTTTTAGACCTACAGTATAAATTAAAGAACAATCGTTTTAACACGTATAATATCAACTTCCCCATGACGATTGCTGTAACTGGGAATTTTTAAGATTGCGAATTTTAAGTTTGGAAATTTACGTGGCTAGTCGGGTAAGCCTATGAGTTTGTTTTAAAGTGAGAATAAAAAAATATGTTGAAAAATGAAAGTGAACTTTTAAATGTTAAAAATATAATTAAAGTAGACATGTCTGGAGCAAGGTCGTAAGTCGACATTTCATAATTTGTAAGTTTTCACTCGCGATCCAATTTTAATGGGTGATTATCGGAAATTTTTAGAGTTCCGTTATTTATTAACAGTAAATACACTATTAACAAGTTGATAATGATATAATTTATATTAATTATCATAAATATTATTTTTTAACTAGTTATTCTTCTTTCGGTGATTCGTCAGATTGCTCAATTTCATTTTCTTAATTCCTCTTACGTTTGATTCCAAAATAATAGTAATCAATATTATTAATATAGACTAATGTAGCTTTCGCTATGTAAATGTAATATTTTTTTCTTATATTGTAAAAATATATAGATATAATGTGATATGTTGGTTGACCTGCTAACATATTAACCTAATAGACCACCAAGAGGATACCAGATACAGCATGATAAATTAATTAGACTTATTTTAGGCTTTCTTTACGACAGAGTTTGAATCTCTTAAGTTAAATTTGTAAGTTAAATAATGACATAATTGTAATTCGAGATACAAATAAAAAGTTTAATTATTCAAGTTACCATACTTATATTCGAGTTAGAAGCTTGCTGGAGGCAAGCATTTCCCTGTCTTTTATTATCCTAGATTTATTAAAATGATAGCATACAAATCTTAACTGAAAATAATTGTCTTAGACGGATCCATTGACGTAAGGTTAGAGCTCAGATCCGGTCTTTTTTTAATAAAGTAATCGCTACTTCATGGCAACTCATAGAGCGAACATTAATCTGAAGAAATTATAATTTATTGACCAGCGAGCAATAAATCTTTGAATATTAAAAATTCATAAAATGTTAATGCGGCTTTTGGAACTTGTTTTGAATAATAATAGACTGTCATGTGCGCCGAATAGAGATCGAGAGTATATTGTATAATAGTGTTTTTTAAGATTTTATCTATCATAGGCAGTGATGACTTACGGTCGATATTAATAATCAATCAAGTCTCGAATCTTAAGATTAAAATATTCGTAATAGCAAGTTTTGGATTATATTCTTAATTCTTCAAGTCGTTGAAAAGCTGTATTAGTCATTGTTATATTAAAACCACATTTTTATACTGCTTTGTACTATCAAATAATTTGTTACATTATTACTTTTAAGTATTTTACTTGCAGACCATTTAAACATTAGTAGTAACAAAATATACTAGAGTTGTTTGAATAGTTTTCAACGTAAAGATACCAAAACTCATTAATAAAAACTATTGTATGTAGTTGTGCATCTTTGCATTTGCATTGTGCTTCGCTGTGAGAAAGGTATAGAAGGTGACTATGTAGAAAAAAATACACATATCTTGTATCATCGTTAGGGGGGATAATTTTCAGCACACCCACTTATATGTTGGAAATAAATTGTATATAAGACGACTTTATTGCTACTTGTAATCTATTCCATTCAACTTTGAGAACGTCAAATTCAAAGGATTTTCTTATTCTTTCGTGAAACTGACTACAGAACAAACTTTGTAATATAACTGTATAAGAGCCGTATACCGTGGGAGAGCCACGCTTCGGCATGAATGGGCCGGCTCGACCGGAGTGATACCACGGCCTCACAGAAAATCGGTGTGAAACAGCGCTTACGCTGTGTTTCATCGAGTGAGTGAGGATACCGGAGGCCCATACCCCAATCCAACGCCCCCTATCCCCCTCACCATCCCCTTTCCCCCCAGGCCGCCATAGTGTGGGTCACCATGCTGCATTGTTCTTTTTCGCATTGAGGATGGTGACCACCACTCTTGGATTCTGCTCATGCTTTCCATCAGGCAGGCCAGAGTCATTTTGGCAGCTTAAACATAAAAAAAAAAAATACAAGACATTTATACTTTTATTTCTAATAATTATTTACAAGCACTTACAATAATATCGAGACTTACGTTACTAACCGAAGGTAGAGATAAGACCGAATAGATAATCGGTTAGTGGAAACATTTAACATTAATACAATATATATATATATATATGGAAAATGAAGTTAAAAACAGTCATTAGATTAGTGTGCTGAATAAACTACTTCTAACAGAAGTACCATCCAAAAATAAAATCACATTTTCTGCCTCTGTCTTATTTTTTTAATTCTATAAATTTCATTGGTTTGTCCTTGCACACTGTAGATATATTTTCCCGTTCAGCTTGAAGCTAAGTTTGACAGTAGGAATGCAGCGGTAGGGCGCCGGTCGTGGCCGGTCGCGACACGGAGCGTGACTCGAGTCAACCCGCAGACCAACATAACTTGACTTATAAGTAACTATTAAATTCCTTCTTTCTCGTATGAAAGATATAGAACCAGAGGGGGTGGTGGGATCTTTTTAGCATGGTTACGACTTAATCCTATCCGTTGTCATCTCAATGCCGCCTCGGCCACGAAGACCCTAAATTTTTTCAACGTGTGTCTATTAATGATAATTAATTGTGCGTTGTTAATATGTGGATTGTCAATCGCAATGTATTAGTGTCAGTCTGTTTGTATTATTAGGTCAGTATAGATCATTATTCAGCAGTCTGAGCAATGGGCGTTTTTTCACCGTTTGTCCTTTAGTTGAATTATAGTGGTTTCATAATATATTTTTAGTTTTAATTAGGTGTATTTGCGACCCAGCCAATTGAGTCGACCTTTAGAGATAATATCCTTCAAGTAATTTATTGTTCACATTAAGAACTTTATTAATACGTGAGCAAAATCATGTGCAAAACATTTGTGTAATTACATTGAAATATATGTATGACTTCCGTTAAACTGTACAATTAGTATGTACATTTTTTTTGCGTCTACATTACAAAATATCTTACTGATAGAGAACCAAATTCAAATCTGGCATTTATTTTTTTATCCAGCCTCCTTCCCTAACTGGAAATTAAAAGTGGGTAAGAATCGGTACATAAGACTTTTTGTCTACAAAATAGAAAATCCCTTCGGATTTCTGCTGTAGAAACACGGGAGCTATAAGTATCTATTAGTTTTACTAAAAAGCCCGACCCATGTGACTTCAGGTCCCCCCGACCTGAAGTCACACGGGTCGGGACCTATTCGGAGTAAGGGGCCTGAGGCTGGTGGTTAAGCTTTTTAATAAAAGCGATAGATACTTATAGCTTACATGACAACATGTCATCAACAGCTAACTGAGATTTATTATGTCTTGTAACAAATGCTTTAATAATGCAACGTATATGCAAAGAAACACATATTTCAGAGTCTTTTTATGTTATTTTTTTTTAATTTATACTCTCTATTGTGGATATGAGGATTTTAGGATGTAGCTCAATATAACCATTTACGAGTAATATATAACTCACGGCGAGGTGTACATCCGGCACTTTATATAAATAAGGTATATTCAGATATTGTCTGTTATCTTTATTATTGATTTACAAAACAGCTGGGTACGTTAATGGCCAGGATTTTGATTCGATTATTTCCTTCGTCGCGCTGTATCCAGTAAATTTAGACCCTTAAACTGTCTGTTCCGTTCGTGTTATTAATGAATTTTGCAAGGTGGAAGAGGTCTTACATAATTGGTTGATCCGCATAACTCTAAAATCGTGACTAACTGTATAGTATGCAAATAATTATGATTGATGTGTATCTTTCGCCAAAATGCTAAGGCTCCTTGTGGGCGCGTCCTTGTTTCGTTATAAAAACACCCGAAGCTATCTTTTGATTTCAAACAATGGTGCGCAGGAGTGCTAATTTAATGCTCGCGTGCTCGCTCCACAGAAGTTGTTATAATTTATAATGATATAGAGTGCACCTTGGCATGTAGTAATTACAAAAATAAACATAACATACTAGGAATACTTGGCGAATAAGAGGACAGAACAATTATATTCACAATCCATTTTGGTCTAGTATTATATAGCTAACCCATTTTTGCCAGGATTCTGTGATAAAACCCATAAATATATAACAGGATATGGCGTTTTACGGTAAAATATTCGATATAATTTGGTAAAAAATTAATTGTGGATATGTCCTCGAACGTCAGGAAGGAAAGCAACATATTTTATACAATCATTGAAAAAATATTGTTGAGAACTAAGTAATTAAAGTTCAGAATGAGCAAGCATCATACCGGATTTGTGATATGTGTAAAATTTCTAAGAAATGTGTGCTATCCATATTTCACACTAATATTATTCGTAAGTAAATCTACCTGTGTGTTATACTTTCACTGCTAAACCACTTCACCGATTTCAATAAAATTTGGCAGGGAGACAGTTTGATTTTTAAGAAAGTACACAGGCTATTTTCTATAGCAATTATCAATGTAAACTCAGGGGTAGCCGGGGCCCAAAAAGTAGTGCCAACCAAAGTAGTATTACCAAATTTTAACAAAATTAATATCAAATATTAAAAGGTTTTCTTTCCAACTGTGTGTACACCTGTACATAGAGTTATAGACATTAAAAAAAAAGCACACGAAACAAGATGACACGTATGCAAGAAATTAAATGAAATGACTATATTAATAGAAAATAAAAAATAGAATAATCCATAACACGTTAATTCATAATCGAATGCGAGCCTCAAGTGATTTGTTAAATACGGATATGTATTTGTAATAATCACATAAAAACTATTTGTCTGGTAATTTGCTTTTTTAAATTAATAAACATTTGATACTAGAAAACCCCTAAAACATTTGAAATTTAAGAATTGAAGTTACACAACCTAACCAGTGCATTGGACCTCCCAAGGGTTACAAGTTTAAAACATAATTGTTACGTAATGTAAGCTCATTGTAAGTACGTACATAATTTAACAATATAGTAATAACTTCTTGGAACATTCGTTTACCCTTTCACTCGTAAAGGTTCAGAAAACTTCATATTCTCACTTGTAACGGTTTCATTAAATGAATTAATGTACATTACTGTTACTCTACTTTTAATGATATGCAAGTCGTTTTAAAGAACAGAAGATCTGGGATTGATTTTCTGTTCAAAGAAAAAGGAACTTCAGATTTCAATTTCATGAGCTTTGATGCGGTTGAAGAAACATTGACCATTTGCCGATAAAAAAGGCTGGTAATAGTTACCTTTAAAACACTCTCTAATTACATATCATTACATAGTGGGAGCGCCTTTACAACATCAACCGCGGGTTACAACGTGGGGGAGCAAGTTAGTATAAAATAGAAATAGCCTTAGTTACTCCTTGTATCATCAACTATCTGCCAGTGAAAATCTTGTCACAATCAGTCCAGCTGTTTCAGAGATTAGCCAAAACAAACATACAGATGATCTTATATTAATGAAAAGCAGTCAATTTAAAAGTACAAACAGACGCTTCTATTTTATTGCTTTGTACAAATTTTATTCACCCTAATAATTCACCTTATAATAGCAGTTTGTGGAACTTATTAAACATAAAGTACTCTGAGTACTTGCAATAAAAGTTATGCAATACTCTTTAAAATGTAACATCACAATAGAAAATCTAAACAGCATTAAAAAATTTAGACATTACTCAAACATTCAAGGCTTAGTTATATGGCCATCGTGTTATAGATTAAGAAAACAAGATGCAATGTAGGCCTGATTTATGCTCAATGTACTACTGACGATGTCTCTCTAACGTGGGCGGTTAACAATCCCAGTATCAACTTAATAATCCGTGAAAGATGGGATGACAGTTACACAGATTAGGATAACCACACACGATCAGTTTCTATCAGAAATTCAAGAAAAAATATTGTTTTGATCTTGTATAGATTAATCTGTTATTAAAATCTAAAATATCAAGACATGAGAAAAACAGGAAGACAGAAATTCATATGATATACAAAAATGATATCATCATCAAATGTCTAAAGGAAAAAAATGGGCCTTTAATTGCTATACCTATGACTATGAAAATTACTCTGATTTACCTAATCACAAATACGATATTTTATATCACCAATTTTAAAGCAGAATTTTCAATGAAATTTGAAATCTATTGCATCAAAATCAAATTATGTGGCCTTGATGAAACCATCAACCTGTTTCGAAGTGAAGACTGAAGCCAACGCCTTATCAAGACAGGGCATCTTAATAATAGAAAATCTACATGTACAGCCATGCAAATGAAGTTCTTGTTCCGTAACTGATCTGAAATGCAACATACCAACAATGTTTCCTGTAATGGCAGTTTACTTATTTATCCTTGTAACCTAATGTCCGGCCCATTTGGCTAACTTCTTGTATTATTTATCAGAGATACGCCTCCGACTATTATTAACTGCAATTTGTAAAGGCGATGCTAGAACGCTCCGGTTATCGCGTTCGCTGGCAAGAATAATGAGAAAATGTATTTCAGTTGATTACGATAAATATAATATTCAAGTCACTGTTCCCACAACAATACCTATAGCCTATGATATATAATCTTATGAGTATTATATTAATGTGGATTAAAACTAAAGAAAGAGGAAGAGAGAGAATTTTGTGTTACTATAATTTCACTTTTCTTCTTTATTAATGCATGAAATTTAAAAATCAATTTACGTAGGATACATGTAAGGAATATTCAAATATTAAAACGTTAAACATTAAATATGTGTAACGTTTTTATATATATATATATATATATTACGTAAATTAATTAAAACATCGCCAAAAATTGGTGACCCCTTCATTGGCTAACCTACTTTTAATAAACTTTTCTGAAAGATATCAAACCTCTATATAAATAAATCTAACAGCCGGCCTCTCAGTCAGTATTAAAATAAAGCTAAACTTGTGTCTCAGTGTAATCGAGGTATACTAGAATCAGTAAAAGTACAGTGTACAGTACAGTGGCTATACTTTGATTAAAAGCGTCAGAAGTAAAATTTTCTTTTTAACCATAATTACATCCAGTAGAAGGTTATATTTTTGAAGAAAAGAAATATTTTCTTTGGTGAGAGATATAGCTTTATTTGTCATAATGCAAATATTTTGTTGCTTTTATTAGTGGTACCATTGTACTACTCAAATAGAAATGTTTTTATCAAAGGGGAATTGGAATTACAGTGCCGGTCCCGAAAACCTCATCACCCCATTGGACTTAATAATAAATGAGTCAACATGCTCTTACTATATTCCGCATTTATCACCCGTTTTCTTACGTATCGTATCAAATACTTATTAGTAGTTTTATTAGCAAAGAATGGAGACTAAAAATTAATATACCACGCGAACGAACTTTTAACTGTCATATTATTTCTTAAGCTGTTTTAACAGTTGGCCTTCTACAGAAAATAAGGAACGTTCACGGATACGATATAACACAATAACTCAGCAGATGGTATCGCACAATCAAAGATAATGCATAAAGGCAATATTGTTAGGACTAATTGCTGCTCCCGGTCCGCCCGCCCAGGCGAGCGCCTCAGGCTCCACATTGTATCTTTATTTAATGAGTTCCGTTGAAGCTACATATTTGTACGTATAACTGTATTTGCACTATGATTAAACCAAGTAGATACTTTTAACCGATATTCTTAAAGAATATTATTGAATAATAAGAGGCTATTGACCAGTAAGAAGTTACAAAAACATTCAAAAAGAGTCTTATTGGGTCACATTTTTCGTGATCAATTCACATTCAAATCAGAGGTTTTAAAATGTGCACTTTTAAAACATTCGAAACAATCTTAATGAAACCATTACGTATTGAGGATAATGCGCTGAATTGCCAATGTTATTGCTGGTCATTTAAGCGTTATTGTTAATGAAAATAAAATAAATTTGTAGGTAATATAAATAAAAGGAAGGAAATAAGTAAATGTGGGAATTGAAATTATATAATGTTTTATATTCGGATGCGAAAGTAAAGTACCATTAAAATATTTCTCACGAAATGTCTGAGTAATTTAACTTTCTTTCAAACTTTTAAAAGGATGAGCACTCAAATGTTTTACGGCTATCTTATTGGCGCCGTGGTAGCGGATGCGACTGCTTAAGGTATCGAGTTCGAGTCGGACCAAATGTTTGTATGATTTACAAATATTTACTTCTACCTATTATATGTAACAGTAATGTATTTATATAAGTTGTCTAGTACCCATAGTACAAGCTCTTCTTAGTTTGGGCATTGTGAGTCAGATATTAGAAATAGTGCCGATAACATTTCATAAATTATATGGTACTTACAAATGAAACTATATATACCAGATTTCTGACTAGACCCTTAAACTTCGAATCAATTCGTTATCAACAAATATCAAAGACTAGGGGATTTCGAAGGAGCTGTATGTAGAAAAATAATTACTAAATCCAAGGTATAGTTGCTATATTAAAAAATCTTAATACTTTATATGACTGCGCGGATGGAATAGTGGTTTTAAACGGTCACCTTTTTCCTGCTGCGTTGAGTGTTATGGGTTCGATCTTAACATGGACAATACATTGTCTGATTCAAAAGCAGTTGGTGTGAATCTAAATTTTCGTTTTGTCCATATTAAAAACATATAACAGTTATAGTTCACCCGATACAGATATTTACAAGGTGCGGGAACCCTATAAAATTCTTACGCTTTTTTCAGTATAACTTCATTTGTGCATCATACTGATAATACATTATTTATTTATTTATTTAATCTTCATACAATTACATTGCAAAAGGCGGACTTAATGCCATGGGCATTATCTTCCAGTCAACATTTAGGTGGTGGTGCAGAGCTACGTGTAGTAGGTGTATTTTTGAAGCAAATGAAAATTATTGTTCGAATTGTACAAGGTTGTTCAAGGTACATGAAGATATCATTATATAACATAAATGTCATAAATACAATATTCGCATACACACATACGCATACGTATGCATANTCTGACAAGCAATATACGCAGACACACACACACACACAAGTATATATATATATATACACAAACATATACATACACACATACATATACATACATTCGCATAAGACATGGGTAAAATTTATACATACATATGCAATGATAAATGGACAGATAAGTTATGCCGATGACTTCGTCAACAAATCTCTATAATGATTGCGCACTCCAATCTTGAACTTTATTCGGCTGGTACACGATCTAATATCTAAGGGTAGGGCGTTCCAGAGATTTACAGCTAGTACTGTGAAGGAAAAATGAATAATTCGGGAGGATTGTGAAGGACAAAGAAGGAGGAGATTATCGGAGGAGCGAAGATGTCTGTCATGGTTGGAGCAGAGATATTGTAAGTGGGATGTTAGGTAAGTGGGTGAGTGAGGAGAGTGAAGAAGAGAGTGCAACGTTGTCAACGCCCATAAATTGCGGCATTATGATTTGCTTTAAGAAATAAAACAAAAAGTTTTTAAATCGAGTTGTAGGTACTCCTCTTTACTTTACTTAATTGTCTCGTAGTACATTCTAGAATTAAATTCACTTGCACTTATCCCACTATTTTATTTATTTATTTTCACAGCTGACCTGTTTCGCCATAAAATAGTGGAATAATTGCAAGCGAATTTATTCTAGAATATACTACAACAAGTTCCATCAAGTGCCGACAATCGAGAGTATAAATTACATATCACATATTAGTATTCTTTTACCGTGATTTATATATCAATTAAAAAAACACCAAACAGTTCTTGTCATCAACAAGTGGAACTGTTCCACATTATCATAAACGGTCATTGCCACCGGTGAAAAAACTCCTTCGTCCTATAAGGATACGTGACAATTAAATGACGAGAAGTTCAAAGATACTTTGTCTACTAATGTACATAATTAATATTGTAACTGTAATCGTTTTCTCCTTAACCAATGGTTGCTGTATACGGTAAGTCCAACCGTAGTGCACGTGCTGATCTGTCGCAAGCCTTTGAACAGTGTAAAGTTGCTTAACTTTGTGATGATACACCGCTAATGACTGAAACAAACGACCGTCGCCGAATAATGAATGCAATTACAGTGTTTATGTTTGTATATAAACACGAACATATAATTAAGTAAACTTGCTTGTGTTATTTAACCTGTATAACATCATAACATAACATCAATTGAATTTTTATTGAAAAAAATTTATATTTTCACAGAATTACTCACAAGGTAATATCAAAAGTTTATTAGTAAATATAATTAGTTAGAGACTGAAATATTTAATAGTTAATGAATTGCGTCTCAGAAATAATGCAACTTACCGCTATATTAATTTGATTATTAAACTCATGAGACCTATAGCCTTTGGAAGTGCTTTATTGTTTTTAAATTGTCAGATCAATTGTCAAAACAAAATAATATAGTAAATATGGCAAGAAAGTGATTCAAGTAAACAAGTGTAACTCAACTCTCTGACAATAAGTGCAGCCTGATTTCTTTCGAACGTCTCTAACCTTTAAACAAGTAAAATTTTAACAAAGAAAAACCTTGGGAACTGCACCAACAATGGACCTCACGGATAGCACCAGCTTTCAAATGAAAAAGAATAATTAAAATCGGTTCTCCCAGCCGAAAGGTAACAAACATAAAAAAATACAGACGAATTTATAACCTCTTCCTTTTTTGAAGTCAGTTAAAAAACAAATATTAAATATTCACGACATTGTCATCATATGGAGTATTATTAAATCATTGTATCGTGGTAATTCAATGTTCTCACCGTATAATTAGCTAAAAATATCACGAATTAATAAATGATTCATATAAAATCACTTATTTGTTGATTTCATTCCAAATTTTGTTTCGTTCTAATATTATAAATTAGAAAGTAAATCTGTCTGTCTATCTGTAACGCAATATTGACTGTGCCGCTGAACCGACTTGGATGATTTTCGGATAGATCGGTTAAGGATTTGAGTAATGTATATCAGAATAAAATATAGGCTACTATTTACCGACAAAACAGATATAAACGCGAGCGGCGCCGCGGGCAAAAGCTATTGATAAATGAATATTCGGGCCAATAATAAACGTCACCATTTACAATACATGACAATGCTCTTAAGAACAGCTGTCAAAATTATCTCATAAAATAATCGAAAAGCAATCAAGAATATAAAATATTAAGATAGGCCCAAATGACTATTGTTTTCTCAAGGATGCCGAATAATGCAATTAATTATATTTTTACCTTTCTACATTTAATTTATAAAAGATTTAACTGAATCGTTTCTAGATACTCCTGTTTACTTAGACCTTAATTTGAACTTATGATAATGTGTAAGTAATGTTGTTAGATAAAATTAAAGGTATGCTTATATGTTTGAACAACTTTAACGATCGTGCAAAGAATATGCATATATAGATATATAAATGGGTAGACAGATATGTATGCAGTAGGTTGTCCCTGTGGAGATGGATTAGGTAATTAAAATTAGGTATAATTAATTGATTTATAAATTAGGTATCGCTGTGTTTCATCGAGTGAGTGAAGATACCGGAGGCCCATACCCCAATCCAACGCCCCCTATCCCCCTCACCATCCCCTTTCCCTCCAGGCCGCCATAGTGTGGGTCACCATGCTGCATTGTTCTTTTTCGCATTGAGGATGGTGACCACCACTCTTGGATTCTGCTCATGCTTTCCATCAGGCAGGGCAGAGTCATTTTGGCAGCTTAAATATAAAAAAAAAAAAAAGGTAAACGGAATGTCACCATGCTGTTCCTCCCGTGGGTGTCGTAAGAGTCGACTAATAGGACAATATCACTTCAAAGACGAGGAAAACTCGAAACAATCCCTATACAAACCCGTCTGTCTACCGTAGTATAGTAGACTTAAAACTCATTTTTAAGGAGAGGCCTATGAAAGAAATGGACAGTTATAGGCTGTTCATAAAATTGGTAAACGAAGTTATAAACGTATATTTTTATGTATTTCTATAAAGTTATAAGAACACGTGTAAAACTTGCTGTTACAAGTATGTGTTGAACATAATAACAGCTAATTCCATCTGTTATTCTATGAAAAGCCAGACCTTCGGTATTTCAATAAAAACAAACTTTTTATTTGACTTCAAAAATATTCAGAATAACGACCTTGTTTAGATATATTTAATATCTTTATGATCAAGAACTTCTCCGTAACAAAGTGTAGATGACAAGTTGACAACTAACAAACCGGATTCGATATTTTTCAAGCACGAATGAGCACTCAGCCCTGCAAGATGTTGCGTAATTTACGAATTTTGCGGACAAATTACGACTAAGGCTTCTTAGAAATTGCGCCCACCGCATCTATATGCTCTATTTATTGACAATTAGTTGCGTAAACTTTACGCATAGGCCAACCTTTGGTGTCTCAACGTCGAGACGTGATCCTAAGCAAAATGACTTCTGAAATCGTATCAGTTACGAAGTTTTAAAACAGTTGCCAGCGCAAGTTTTGTCTCACGTATTTAATTGTTAACATTTTAGTAAAATTACATTATTAACAAATATTGGGAAACGTTAACTCAGTTAAAGGGGTATTATACAGATCTAGATACACTATTAAATCTTTGCTTCATATAATCTGCCTCAAAGGTAGGTACAATTATGTGGCAAGGTACATTCCAACAGAAGTTTTATAATAATAAAATCTAAAACTATTATATTATATATTTCAATTTTAAAATAGTCCTTATAAAACGGAAACATTTCAATACAGCACCATTATTCTTAAAGGTTTTAGGTTACACTATCACGGCTAAACCGCTGCACCGATTGATGAATGAAATTTTGCCCATGCCATGCATAGCCAAAGTATCTCCATAGCTACTTTGATTCTTAAGGAAGACTACTCTTTAACACAATAACTGTTATACACAATGCTAACCAAAGCTAGGTACTGTATATTTTACATATCTAATACTCTGGAATTTTAATTCTAAATTTAAACAAAGGCTACTGCCTACCTTAAATAAATCAGCTATGTTTAAAGTGGTAAAGGTTAGCGTAATCGATACTGTTGATCAGTAATATCTCATAATAAATAGCCTTTGAGAGTTTACCTTTACAAATCTTAACACTGGTTTAGAACAATTGTTGATTTTGAGTGAAGTTGATATTCTTTTGTTGTAAGATTGTAAAACGTTCGTTTTTCCAGAGTCCAATGAGGAGGCAGGCACTCTTGTAAATATATTTCTAAAATCCTTAAAAATCTAGAAGAGTTTCTCAATTCACATATATTTTTTTAAAGACAACTGCAAATGTTAGACAAATGTTAGAAATATATTTTATATAATACGAATTTAATGCAGCAATAATACGTTTGGAATACATATAAAGGATACAAAGAACGCCCATAGTTAAAACAACAATTTGTGTATCGCACAAAGAGTTATGAAACGCAGGGATAAATCCCCACCCATTGTAGTAGGAAGCAGCGTCTTGGCCAATATTAATAAAGGAGTTCTAGGAAATATTTTTAACGTAAACAGGATGAAAGAAAACTGATACGCCAAAAAATTAGTTAATAACAAATAATACATTGAATTTGCAATTAAAGACTGAGTTAGGAATGTTGATTGAATATTTGTTGATAAATATTTGCTTCTACACGTGTGATGGTGACGTTTAAAAAACAGAGTATCACCACTCTTACTCCTATCGTAAGAAGCGGTTAAGGGTTAAATTAAGAAGAACAATATGCAAGAAAAAGGAAAATTTGATACAATCCGTCTGGATAGAGTTTTGAAGTTTTGGGCCTACTATACTAAAGAGAGTCCAGAATTATTATATTTATTATTATTAAATATTTACTTGAATAAGTAAACTTTTTCAATGAGTTACAGGTATCTGTAACATATAAAAATCAAAATATATGTTGGTATAGTAACAGTGTTAACTGATAGGATTGCGACTGTGAGTATCTATTGCATTAGAAACAGGAATATTACGGTTACTGTTATCGTTATCAGTAATTCGACAAGGCACGAATCAGTGGTGCAGCTTGCTCGACAGAAGGCTTAATAAAGTATTCGAGCAGATGTAAATGGAACACAGAGCGGGCCCGAGGCTAGGGCGGGGTCCGGACAACACTTTCATATTATTACGACCGCATTGCACGCACACAGATTTACTTAACACGGACATATGCAGTGCAGCGATTAGATCGCGCGGACATGCGCACGCGCACGCGATCCGACCACTTTCAATGATTCGTTAGCGAAATCATTAGGAGATGTAATGTCGGCGCATTGTAATACGTGTTTATGGTTATTTAAATGATTTATTTTTATTGATTGTTTTTGCCTTGTTGCGAGACAGAAAATAATGATGGTCGTATGAATAAGGCTACCATTATGGTCTGTTATTGCGAAGGTGATCGTTGCTACTATGTTATTTGAACGTTTGGTAATGGAATTTGTTACGAGTGGAGTTCAAAATGAGTTGTCAAGTGGGTTAAGTAGGGGCATTCATCATTCTGGATCCGGGCGGTGTGCCGCTGTTTGTGCTCAGACTAGGCGGTAGTCATGTGTAGACAGGTTTCGACGATACTGTTGAGTGCCACAAGCGATGAATGATGAGCTACGGACATTACGGTCAGATATCGATAGGTGACATCAGTACATTCGATGTTCTGATGTTATATGTCTTTCAAATATTAAAAAAAAAATCCGATCCATGTGCACTTCGTTGAGCGCTAACCGCCCGCTTTTCTTCGATTTGATTTACAAATACTATTGTTTTTAAGAGGCATACAACAAAATATAGCCCATGTCACTTCTGAATAGTCTCACTTTCTGTGAGCAAATTTTTAGAATCGGATCTGTATTTCCGAATATTACCCCAAACAAACATACAATCAAAGTTAGAAATTTTGCCTCTTTATAATATTTATGAAGCAGATATAGAACATACCTTCTTTTTTATTCCTTAACTATAGTTATTGGTTAAAAATTTAAATAGTCATGAGATTTGTTTACAATATTTTTTTATTCTGAAAAGTATAATATATATATATATTAGTAAGTATATATATATATATATATACTTTTTTTTTTTTATTTTGCTTTCTCTAATTTTACTTTTTTACTTTTTTTAATTTTATAAGTATATATATATATATATATATATATATATATATATATATATATATATATATATATATATATATACTTTGTGAACAATATTTTTGGAAAAATAAATTTCTTCTTTTTCTTTTCTTTCTTTTTTTTAAAAGGCAACTCTCGCATTAGGAATATACATTCCTGTGTCACGGAGATCTTTACAAACATACATGAAACGGACACAAAGTACACCCAGACTTAGAACAACAATTTATGGATCACACAAATTGTTGTCCCATGTAGGATTTAAACCCACAACACTTGGCTCAGTAGGAAACGGTGTGGCGACCACTGAAACCACTAGGCCAACCGTGTACTCAAATTATGGGTACTAGACAACTGATATAAATATATAAGCTTAAGGCGAGGCCTTTGTCCAACAGTTGAGTTTGCTTTATTTTGAGCTTTGGTCAGGCCTGCTCTAGCTACGGCAGAGTTTTGAACCCGCCAAAACCTAAACAAAAACAGGACCAGACTCTCGAAACTAATTTCTGAAGCTTGATACTTCTTAAGATAGGACGAAATACTGAAATATGCATTAGCCTCGGGCACGTTATCTTGTCGTACTAATATAAAAACCGTCCTATTCGCTTAGAGTTAGTAAAAACATGATTCTAATCAATGATAAAGTAGTTTAAATAGAAGGAAAAGGGATGAAGGTACCAAGTTCTCACGAAAACGTTACAGACTTATGAGTAAGTCCTATTAATATTAGGCACTGCTGTTATATATTTGTGATTTTGATTTACACTAACTCAATTTAAAGTTACACGTTCTCTATATATTTATATTTGTGAATAAATAAGGTATGTCCTACAGCTCTGATTTATGTTTGAACGATTTATGTCTTCAAACACACCCAACTATATACTCAATACAAGCTATATAATACATTAAATTTCAAGTCCCCATGTATCCATACTTCATTTTGATAATAAATCTATCAAGTTCTAATTCTGTCTGGTGTATCGGGCCTGTGTCAATCCCATCAATATTGTCATTGACTGGGAGTGCTGACACGTTGACGGGTTATTAACATAGGCTTGACAGAGTTGTCAATAAAGCCCAACGCTCAATATAAATATTCATATTAATATCTAGTCTAGCACTTATTAAATCGAGACTTATCTAAATAGAAATTTTGTTCTTAAAAGATAAGATGTAAATAGAAAACTGAAATGCATTAGAAGGATACCTACCGAAAATCTTTTAAATATATTTTACAAGTAGGTATATTGTGGTCTTAGTTATTTTCAGAAGTTCGTTGATCCCCTTAAATATTTCCATACGGCTATAACTACTTGCTTATATTCTATTCTATAGGCAAATGTGTTAAGGGTTATCCTCGCAACCTTGTAATTTAAATACGTCCTTTCAGTCCATCTCTAATCTATAAATCCAATAAATTTTAATAGAAATACTAAAAGAGTGAAAAGAAATAACTCAAGTGGTTGACTTGAGAACCTGCTCTGTTATTGCCTGTTAATAAAATGTGTTAAAGAAACCGTCACAGAATTTTGATTCATTTGTAAAACGATGAAGTCTGTTAAGATTACTTTTATGTGGCAGTAATTCGCGATAACCATTTTAAGACATTTAGACAGTGTCAAGATCTCATGTATGCGACCATGATCGCAAAAGAATGTCCAAGACTTTTTACTTCACTTAATTTTGGCACGGTAACATTACACCAGAAAATAACTTAAAATATAATAATTATGGATGACATACTGATGACAGTACCCATCATCATTTTAAATTCCAGTACATGTTAATTACGTATGAATCACAAATTTAAAATTAGATTTCTTTAGTATTGCTACGCTAATCGAATACTCCACCGAATAAAACCTTATTAACAGCAATAAAATTGAGAAAATGATATGGAAAACGCCTGTAATACATGTTCAGAAAAGGTTAAAAACCCCTCAATCGTTAAAGCAATTGTCGCAAATTCGGGGTAATAAAATTTTACAATTGCAAAAATACGGTACTTGAGTGTCGGTGATCGTGTGTGAATCGAGATGTATATTAAGGAGTAGTTGATGCTCTCAGATGTTCAATAATATCTTAATTCATCGCCTTTTATGCATACCTTCGGTTACATATACATTGATATTTTGCATGTTTTTTTTTATTCAGCAATAGCATATTTTCACAATTTTAAATGTTTATTTGTGAAACAACTTATGTGTATTAAAATATATTGTAATAGTTATTCGTTTGTAACTTCGTTTAACACTATTTGTGAAAATTTTATGATATAACAAACAAAATAGGTATGAAAATTAGGAATAGTGGATTATTATTTTTTACCATAATATTTAGATATCCATACTATTTGTGTAAGTATATGAATAGGCTGAAAAACCGATTCAAGTTCGAGCAAAAATTATATTGTAATGTAAACGCAAAGATATGATGATATGATAAATGTTTTACAAATGCACTTAAATTGATGGTTCGAATTTTGTTTGTTAAATAAATTAACTTCAAACTACAATTGTAAAAATATCAATGTATAAAAATATATTGTCCTTTCTTTTAGTAAACATAACCTAAATCTATAAGAGAGAATTAAATCTTTTTTGAGTATAAAGGTTTTACGATAAATACAACCCCCGTTGTTACTGGTATAATATTCGAATATATTATTAATAAATTTTACATTAAAGATTCACACATAAAATGTTAGTAGTATTCAATTATCTCTGTATCTGCGTAAAATTTTTAACAGCCACCATAAAAATATGAGATGAGTCTCTTGAATACAGAGAAAAAGCAAGATATGTAGGTACATTAAAAAGCGAAGTATTACACTTTTTGAATATTTTTAACTTTAGGAACATACATAAGGGAAATGGAAATACCTGAGGCGAGAATGACCAATATGGAATCGACCTCATTTATAATTGTTACATCGGAGAAGAGTGTGTGAACTGAAACTTAAGGAACTTTACTGATTACGATTTTTAATCTGATAACTTAATAACTTTATTACTGTGTAACCGTTGTTCCATGCTATATAATAGCTCGGGATGAATATAAGTGGTAACAATTCGACTTTTTACATTTTTTGATAACAAATAGGATCGTTATGAAGTTTTATTCTATTTCCAAATTAGAAACATTCGAAAAAAGTGTCAAATTTTTTGTCATAGTCTTTAAGACTAGGCCAGTAGGCACTAGATAGAAATTTAGTAGAGATGAACTCTGATTAAATTAAATTAAATAGTTTACTAGGCAGGTTAAGTGACCATAGTACACGACTAGTTAGTAGAGTGTGATAATAAATTACATAATGCAAAGTTAGTATACAGTGTCATATTCGCTAGGTTGTGTTATTCAAATTACTCGATCCCATTTAATTATATTTCGTAAAGCCACAACTGCTTTAAGCACTTGGAAGCCGTATATGACGCCTATGAATCGGTGTGTGTAAACGCTCTAAGGCATCATACAGACGGAGGATATTGCGTCTCTTTGTCGGTCATTCAGGCTGTCTTCTTCACGTTCACCCGTTCATTAAGTTCGCATGTCTGTTCGACGCCGCGATTATTGCAATTATTTAAATTCACACCTTTGAAACGCGAAAAAGCCTCTTTTTATATTTTAATGTTTCGTAAGCGTAAGGAAATGACGTCTCATTCGAAAGCTGTAATTAGGGCCAGCCTTGGAGTTCAGGGTTGGAATGGATTTACGCGCTTCTGACATTGTGGAACTGACGTGCAATTGTGTGATGTTTCGACACGTATTATGGTATTATCCACGAATAAAATGAGCTTAATTGGTGTCGATATTTACATTGTGCCTATTAGGCACCATCGCTGTTCTTAAATGGGATGTTGACTCATTACTATGTTAAAAGATCGCAGCTGTGCTCTTACTGTAATTAAGGTACAATCTGTACAATATACCAATTATATGATTTTATGCAACCCAACTGAGTTTATTCTTTAAGTATCGGGTGTACTCTGAAAGCTAGATTGAATTGATTTTTTTTTTGAAAATACATTCATAGAAAACACAAAAACTCTGGAACAAAAATTTATAGATTCGATGATTTTGTATCCTGTATACAAGTGAGTTCTCACCGAAATTCGAGAATTTTTTCTAATGTTTGTGAGCCTTTTTTTGTGTTAGTAAAACAGTAATGATAAATTTAATTTCTATGTAGTGCAAAGGCTCACTACTGCGTATTAACAAGCTTAACTGCGTATCAACACACACTTGTACATGACTTAATTACTTAGCCATCAATCAATAATTCAATCTTCAAATCCATGATTAAACGTTCACTAATTGGACACGTAATAAAATTTAAGATATATTTGGATAATTGGCTAGTAAAATGCTTTATTTGAGAATGTTTCATGATTAGGGTACATATATACCTATCTAAATAAGGTTATACTGATAAGGTAATTTGCAGCCCTATTTAAGAGAATTCAATTATTCAACACATATAGAAAACCCTTTTCACTTTTAGAGGTAAATAGGCAAATTACGATTCCAACTGAATAGTAATTTCTATTTGTCTTGTTCGACTTTTGATCTCAAATACAAATTCTTCTTTTTTTATATATACTCGTATTAGAAATAAGAAAGCTACTTAAGGTTCCCGGAGGAGCCTTCAACCCCCATGGGAACGCGTCCTCAAGGTGGCGGTTCGGGGAGTACTCGCTTGGTTCTGCGTAAGTAGAACAAGGTAGGATAGGATTGAAATAAGATAGCTCTCGCAGACCAACAGGCCGCAGACGAACAACACACAACACGACACAAAAACACTGCGATACAAAACCTCTGATGCGGGTTTCTTAGACATCTTCGGAGCAGAAGCCGGAGCAGTGCTGTGAGTCTGGGCTGGGGCTCACAGAAGAGATGGTGGCGGAAGAAAAAGCAAAAACGTATTTAGGAGTATCTAAGGGATACTAGCTGGTGGGAAGAAGAAGTGAGAGGAAAACTGGTAACTAAGAAAATACTCTTCTAATTATGGCAACTGCCGAAAGACGATGCTGACCACCAGGCTTATAAAATTGCTATGAAGAGAGGAGGAGAGCCAACCACAAATAAAATGGTAAGGGCCAGGCAAAGAAGAAATAATTTCTACTAAAGGCTATCAAAAAACATTACATAGTATTAGAGATTTTGGATTACGTTTTACTATAAGCACTGAGATAAATAAAAAATAACTTAAAAATACCCTTTTTCTGAATCAGAAAAATTCTGAAAGAGGATATTTTTGTTGCAGGCTGATAGAGAAATGAATACCATCAACGACGTCAGTTACATCATCCCTATAAAAATATAGCGAAGGTATATCACCTGAACAATACATAATACAAGTACCGTAAATTAATACATGAACGTTGAAATAAATTGAAATACAGATGAGCTTCCGCGTGTTCCCTATCATACCTACACCAAATAAGTATGAACAATGTCAAATATAGCCGATCAACCAAGAACACTTGCATCGCTATCGATACCCTGCCTTGGAAAGCCACACCCAGGCCACTAACCCTCGTCGCGACTATTATGCACACACACAAAAGATGACGGTGTATTGGTCTATTAAAATAGATGGCCACCCTCCCTTTCACTGGCGTAACAGTGCCATAGTTATAGTTCGGATTATTGAATATATTAAAATAGATTAATAACAAGGCTCAAGTTGCACAATGCTACTTTTTAAAAGTAAATTTCTTGTAAAACTTACTTACATTTGTTATTATGAAGTTTCCAATTCCCCAGAGTAGGTAAAATTAAAACACTAGACAAATATTCAATTATTTTGTTACTCTTATATACAACTACTCTTGTTGTTCAACCACATACATTTTTAACAAAAATTGGTTAAGGATATATTTCAAATTCATGTTACAGTGTTTATCACTGCATTTTTTATTCATTTCGTTTATCATATTTGCTGCTCAACTTAATAGCGCTACCTAGAAATATGGTCAACTTTAGAAATTCATAAATTATCTTTTTTGACAAAGTCATCTTGTAATAAATTTTAAATGAATCCTGGTATCGAAACTTTTTGTTTGTTGTTGAAAAAATATCAAAAGATTGTCACAAGGGACCTCTTAGACAAAAGCGTTTCAGTGCCTGAAAAATATAAAAATCTCATGGCCACAGAGTTTTGTCGAGACTATGAATACGGTCAGGCATCAAATAAGGTATATATCTGTATACTGATAACAGATAAGGCTGTCACCGTCAGGCGGTGGCGGTAAATATCCGTCGTGATATAGTACACGCCGAAGCAACGTTTACAACTACGCCAATGTATCAGTGATAACGCAGAAATTTTGTTTACAGCGACAATACACTGATAAGGTGGAAATATTACAATCACAATAGTAAGATTTATTAGTGTACTGATTTCTCCTCAAGGTCTTTACATTTACAAACCTAAGTATTAAAAGATGTCAAAATCTTAAATTTATAAACCATCGTGATTTTTTTCTCGTGGTTTACTATTGATTGATTGTCAAAGCAAGATATTTTCTATAGCATATCAATCACGACTTTTACAAAATAAACTATTGTCATTCTCTTTATCAATAAAAACTGTTTCCCCGAAATAGTTACAGAGAGCAAAATAGTCGAAATTGTGGCAAAACTCCGTAAATAAAGATTTTAAAAAAAGTTACAGAAATAGGTTCTCGAACGAAACGGTTCGACTCTTCCTTCTTGTGCCGAGTAATGTAAATCTGACATTCACTAACATCTAGCTAAAGAAAAGCCACTAAAGTGTGGGTAGTCATGCTGTATCATCTGTATTTACAATGAGTATGTTAGTCCCCACTCTTGGATGCACCAGGCAGAGTAGAATCACTTTGGCAGGTCTCAATAAAAAAAGTTGAAAGAATGCCCATTAAAATGTTGTTGAGTTGATTATAATGTCGTCACATCATTAGCACTATTTCTAAAAATGTATATTCGATAAAACACAGGTGTCAGTATTAAAGTCAAGTTGACCTACTGCCGATAGCTCAGCAGTGCGACTAAGTTGCGAAATTAGAGCGGATTGAGCGCACGCGCAGGCGGTGCGCGTGCTCCGTTGCGTGCATAGCGGCCAGACAACCTTAGTTGTTATTTAGAATTTAAATTTACAACTGAATAATCCTTTTCAGTGAAATGACCTGCGGTTTTTATTGTATTCAGATGTGGATATTTCTAAGGTATTTTAGTACCAAACGCGGCTTATAGTTTTAATATTTGACGAGTAAGAATAATTAATTGTTTAAAAAAATCTTTGAACTAGTAGTAAAATTATTTCAAAGGTACCTCCTATTTTCCGACAAAAAGAAAATAATTTTGTAGCGAATATGTTCCGTTATAGAATTAAAACTATGTTCGAAAGTGGCAAAATTCTAACAACTGAACTAGGCGTAGCTACTTTTCAAAATATAATACAATATTTTACATTTTTATTATTTTTAGTTACAAAATACCATGACCCGTTTGGTCTCACAACTGCTACACGTAATATTCTTGAAGTACACTAAGTGGGATTCGAAATTGCAACCATTTTATTATAGGTCCAAAACTTTACTCATTACGCTGCCGCGTAAATTATACACAAAATTAACATTTTAATTATTACGGTTGCAAAGTAAATAAAAATATAACTTGCAAAATTAAGTACGAAAGTGTGGTAACACTTAACGTTTATTATTATTTCGTGTTGCAATGATAATTAATCTCCTGTGAATGGCCTTATTCGTATGGGTAAAAATTGAACAGCATTTCATTTGCATGTAATTCTGAAGTATAGACACAAGAAAGACAAATACATTGTCTTTCTAGAAAGATGATATGAAAACTACAGTCTGCATTATTTTATATCAACTAGTAATTAATTAGATATTGGATTTTATCGTAAAAATTAATGTTAAGCGTCAATCAGATGAAATCGCAAAATCCTTATATATAAATAAATAAATAAATATTTCAGACATCAAACACACAACGCCATCTAGTCCCAAACTAAGCAGAGCTTGTATGATGGGTACTAAACAACTGATATAAATACGTTTATACTTATTTTTGTAAATATATACATATCATACAACAAAACACCCAAACTCCGAAACAAACATTTGTAGATCATACAAACATTTGACCCGACCCTATTCTCTATTCAGTTCTAATGTTAACAATTCAAACAATTTATGCTTTTAAAAGTTGTAGTATATCACAAGGTCATTTTCTTGTGATATACTACAATTTTTAAAAGCATAGCAAACAAGCCTAATGATCTTACGTATTACTAACCTATTAACGCATGTCTCGTTAAGGTTCCAAAACGTAAAGTGAATCATAGTTATTTTTGGAATAAATAGTAAAAAAATTGTATCTTGCCCAATCGATAAGGACTACTATATGTACGGTGGTACTTATCGATATGACATAATATACGATGACCTGTCATATTAGAGAAAGCCTAAATTCAGACAATTAAAGAGACGTTTTCATTGCTTTTCTAAGGTGAAGTCGAAAAGAAGGGTAAAAGTATTACTAGTCTATGTGCCTTTTATATTCTACCGTAGTGCCTAGATTATTTGCCGGCTTTAACTGAATGAGGTGTCAATAGATTTGTAATATTTGCCTGGGTGACATGGGCTATTCAAATTTTATGAGAAGAGCTTATGTAGCAGGGAAATAGTTTTTAAGGTAATTCTTGTTTTATAAAATATAATTAGTGCAATTAATCTAAATTTTCAAAATTCATGTTGACATTCGTCTACATGATCTCTAATTGATTGCTTATACATAATAGTTGACTCACACAATCTCGTCCGCGTTTTTTACAAGCATTTATTTAGTTTCAACTGTGCCGATGTTTGTCTGTAATGAAATATTGTAAGTTAAATTTGATTAACTTCCCGATTTCCGATTGAGCTGAAATTTTTAATATACCTTTAGTTCTGATTAGAATGCAATTAAATATAATCGGTATTATTATTAATCCAAAATAACTGCCGTAACAAAATGGGGGCGCAAATATTTCTGAAATTTAATGAATATTTGGTGGGTTGCCAGCCAATATGTGTATCAAATGAAAGGGCATAAAGATTTTTTATTAACAATTTTTTTTTAATAAATCATTTGTTTCTTCAATCATCTCCTATTGGCTAAGCGTAATGTTAACCATTCTATTTAGGCACGCGAGCAAAACACAACCGGTTTCATCGTGAGCAACAACGTGACACGAAAATTATTTATAGTTTATAAATAATCACATAAATTCATTTAGAATTCACTGATTTGTCAGCTATTACTGAAATATGACTGTATTCTAAAAAGAGAATAAAATGCTACGGAATCACCCTTTATATTTTTTACAATAAATAAGTATATTTTGTAAGTTCTTACGTGTAATTTTTGTATGTTTATAAATAAAATGTAAAGGTTAAAGACTACTTGACTTTTCAGTAATTAGCCGTAAGTTGAGACTGACTGAGATTTATCAAATTGAGGTCGGTGGGGCCTCGGCGTGGTCCCTTCACCTCAGCGCACAGGTGATTTAAACTTCTGTCGTATTATCAATCAAAAGAGTAAAAGCAACATTCATCAAAGATTATCAAATTTATGCATATATTTTTGCAAACGACTTAATATATATATTTGAAGTAATTCACGATGTTATCAGGACCGTTGCTACCATTTTTGTAGCAACATAAGTAGTTAAGTAGGCTGCATTAATATAATTAATGTTCATAAGATTACGTTTACATAATATTTTTTATTTCAAATGACTATTACTAACGAGTTTTAAAGAAACCTAGATAAACAAATGAAGTCGATCTAAATATTCAAATGATGAGAGAACCGTGATTAATAAAAAAAAAAAATTTTTGAAAATAATTAATTTTTATATCCATTGAGTGTGAATTGAGAGAGAATAACAAATCTTAAAAGAAAGCTCAGTAGTTACATATATCAATTTAGAATATATGAACTTCTTATCTATTATTGTGATTTTATAATGGATACATGAATGTTAATGAAATATTAAGAAATAGTTAGATACCTAATAAATTGTTTTCTATGTTTGACTGAATATTTTTCAGTGCAAATCCAATCATTCATTTTTCGTATTTATCATCATTACAATAACAGTTGGGTAGAATTTACAAAGATATTAAAGTTCAAAATCATTTATTCAATTAAGACACTAAGTGACATTTAGGAACGTTAAATTGAAGCTACTGATAAAAATCATAGATAGACACAAACAGACGCCACAGATATACTGTATTGTCAAAGTGAATGACCTGAAAACGCCTAAATCCACTGCCTGACTGTATTGATAACTTTCAGTTTCCAAAATGCGTAGAGCCTTATGAAAGAGTACTGGCAAAGAAACTCATGGTCACTCTTTTTAAAAGTCAGATATACATGAACGGTAAACAGACTACAAATTGTTAGCAACTGAATTAATTTTATTTAAATGCTCCAAAATCTAACGTACCAATAAAAAAAAGAAAATCACTCAGTGATGCTGTTGAAGATTTAAGCCTATTTATTAAACATAGATATCAGTCAAGGTGCACATCTACTTACGTTCAGTTGCAAAATCCACTGTTCAAAATAAATCGCAACTGGATTAAGAGGCCTGAGTTGCAGCTGAACGAACCAAAGTAATAGTGTAGGCTAATGCATCGCTAACTACTAAAGTTATCAAATACTTTAGAAACATATTGTATAGGAGCTGATATAGTCATTACCAGATCACAACTGACAGGAGGCAAGGCACTTAGCTTACAGAATGGATCCCATATGTAGCTCAATGATTTTGAAGTGAAAACCACGGTGGCACGGGTTATAAACAATAGAATATTTTTGTATATAATTAAATGCGAACTTTAGTTGACAATGCCACACCTCTGATATTTATAATTTTCCCTTCGATGGCAGTTCCTATATACGTGCCATTACCTAAGTACTAATCGATAAAGATAAATGAGCGCGAGCGCATATTAAACACCCACATTGATCGATCGGCACCGGCTCTTCATTTTTGTTCAGCTTACATTTATTAATCATGCCGTCGGTAATCTTGTGAAATTTATTACCTCTAAGCGAATCTGCCTTGGTATTTATCAACAGAATGTGTGGGCCACCATGGGTGAAGTGTAAATGATCTAGATGAGATATACATAATTGAAGAGCTATAAGCTCTAGTTTTTTGACTCTATTGGAATACTATTCCAATGGACTCAAAAAATTAGAGTTTAAAGAGCTCTTGAAGCAAGCATATAAATTCAAATGTGCCAGCCTGTTATAATTTCACGGATAAACCGTTGAATCGATTTGGATGAATTTTGATCTAAAAATAGATTGAATTTTGGAGAAGGAGGCTACTTTTTGTCACGATAAAAGACATTCAAAAGAAAGCAGGATGCAGTGTAGATTTTTAACGACCTTTTGAAACAAAATGTTTAAAAAAGACAATGAAGAAGAAAAGAAGAAAAGAAGGTAATACTATAAAGATCAACACTTTTTGTTGCTATATATCATATAATTTACACTGTAATTTGAGTTAGAAGTCAGATAAAATATCAGTACACCAAGAATACATAAACTAAATACGTTACATTTAAAAAAAAAATAAAAAAAATATATTTCGGATGCACACAACGTCATCTAATCCCAAAATAAACAGAGCTTCTGTTATGAGTACTAGACAACTGATATAAATACATATTATACTTTTTTGTAAATACATACTTATTATACATAGAAAACACCCAATCTCCGAAACAAATATTTGCAGATCATACAAACACTTGGTCCGACCCGAGAATCTAACCCGAGATCTTGAGCACAGCAGTCGCATACGCTGCCACTGCGCCACAGAGGAAGACAAAAAAGCCAACCGTTCGCAGGAACCAATACTAAGAGATATAGAATTCCCTAAATCTTATAGTATTTTTTAAAACCCATTATTGACTATCGTCATCTATAGTAATTTTAATATCATAACTTTTATTTCCAAACACATTGTTGCAAGGTATTCAACATTGCCATCAAATAAATCTATTAAGATATTTAAAGACTGCCACTGCAATTAATTCCACTTCATTCATACATTTTAACATATTACTTTGTACGTTTGTTAAATGATTTGATGACGTTCAGCATATAAATCAAGATTAAAAATTAATCATGTACATGATACACTTAATCTTAAAATTTTTAAATTAGATTGATTATTCATATCGGCGGTAGGTGGGTGGTTACGTTATAAATAGCAGATTTTTAATGGACATTAGCAGATTCTTATATATCAGTCGGCAGTCGGCATTATTTTATAAAACTATTGTGCATTCATTAGTATTTAGGCTTGTCTTTAAGCTTAATAAGTCAAGCCAAAATAGGAAGCTTGGTAGTGAGGCCCGGAATTTACAGGACATTATGATTTTGTTAGTGATGTTGAATAGTATTTCAGAAGTAAAATTAGAATAAAGAGTACACAAATTCAAATTCAATGTGGCGAGATCTAACAATTCTCAAAAACACATTGATTTACATAAAATACGTTGTATAATTTAGTAATGTTCTTCAACTATTTAGTGGCAGTTGATAATTGAGGTGCACAAATTAGGAAGAGATGAGTTGTATCTGCTGGCACTAACAGAAGATAAGTATGAGTTTCTGTGTGTAAAAATAATAATAAGAATGTTCTGTGTTATTTTTATCCGACTCTGAAAGAAGGAGGGTTATGCTTTTCGAGTGTATGCATGTTTCTTTGGAACGCCCTAGTACCTAAACGGCTTGTCGTATTTTATGTGACTGGTGTCAATAGATTCATCTTAGTCGTGACAGTGATACTAGATACATCAAAATAAAAAAAAAACAAATTAAGGACATTTGGAGCCAAAAGTAATCTCTAAAAATCATTTTTATCATAATAAATCTAGTGTGGTATTAAATTAAAAAGTTTTTAACGGTGATTACAAACATATGTTTTATATGATTTACATATGATATTGACGCAGTCGGGTTTCATTTTTTAATAATTCATTACTCGTTAACTTTAGACTTATATATTTAGAGTTGAATATAACAAAGAATCGTTACTTTAGGTTAAAAAATAACGTTTATGCACAAGAGTGTAAATGTATGGACAGTTAAAAATTTATTTGATGATATGCCACGGCGTAAATCACTTTACTTAAAAGAAGTTGTATAGTAATGCGACCCGTGTGTTTTAGAAGTCAATTAAAGTAAGAAGACTTTCATAAGAACCTTATCGAATATACATAATATTCAACATAATTTATTCTTTTGGATGCAGTATGACAACTACTTGAAAGATAGATTGATACTTGTGCAAATGGAAGTCATGTAGTGTAGCCATGTATGTATAGATTCGTGCACATCACATAAACAGCCTCTAGTAGTCCATTGCTGAACATAGGTCTCTTCTATAAAGGAGATTTTGGCCTACTAAACCACGACCAATCGGGTTGGTATAAGGTTTGTTTGTAGTTCACGTTAATAAATAAGTTTTCCATTTCTTTGAAATCACGTTGTCTTGCATAGTTTACTCACTTAGTTACTCCGTGTTTTTAATCCACTACTTCGGATTTGTAGAACTAAAAAGTCTTGGAAGTCTTATCCAGCATTGTTCCATCCTTGTATACTAGCATAATAGAGATGACCGGCCACTAACAATTAGCCTACGCATATTAATAACGTTCTTCAGACCCAAATAAGATACGTCCGGCTTTCTAATTTAGAGCATTCTTGAGTACGACATCTCAAGATCGATATGCCTCGCTAGATTTAATCAGGACATTGTCGTAATTTCACTCTTGTTTATCGTATTCACAAGGAAAAGTGTCGCCATTATATTACATTTAAATTGAGAACATGAATCCGTTACAATGTTACGTATAATTGCAAAGTTTTCTGAGGGAACATTTTACTTTCTTTGTTTATTTATAATGTAATTTATAAATAATAGTTATATAGAGTTTTTTCTATATAAATTAAGATGTATGTGACATAAAGGTAGCGTATTTAGTGATTATTAGGTTTATCATCATTTATTTTAAAACAGAATAATATTATGTAGATTGGTCATCGTCTAGTAGACGGAGTCGCTAAATGTGACCTTTTCCTTCTAACTCGTTCTGTTGTTTACTACTGCGACTGAAGTGAAAATTCTGCTTAAAACACATTTGCATTTTACCCCTAAACTCCCTTAAGTGGAGTTGGTGAATTTTGGCAAGGCAAACTTCCAATAGTTGACGTATTGTGGCTGAGATGATGATTATGAAGATAACAAGAGTAGGAAAACTTTATTCAAATCATATTCACGGTGGTCAGATAGTTTGGTATAGAGCAACCTGTTGGACTGGAGTGACATAGCAGACCAAAACCTCCTTTCTCAGGAGATGCCTGTGTCTAGCAGTGGATTAACTTTTGATGTGATTTAATGATGATGATCTAGATATTCCACGAATATAGTTTTTGGGATAGGCTTAATTTCAACCGGTACTATCTTAGACTTAAAGTTAAGGTAACTGCTAACAAGAAATATATTCGTTTGATAAGTATTAAACATGTACAGGATAACTTTATTGTAGCATATCCTAAATTAAACTAACAAAAACTTTACATATCAACACCTTTATTAATGTAAGTACTATTGACGTAACCGATGGAAGTATATCTTAGTAGATACGTAACCGCTATGCGGTAATAAACAGTGGTGCGCGCTCAAGATCGAACCCGCTACCTTATTGGCCGACCCCACGCCGAGGTAGATAAACAATGGACTCTTGCGCAGAAGATATGCGCTGCCAAATGAATCTAGAGCTATTAATGTTTAGAAAAGGCATATTATATCTCAAAAATGAATTAGTTTTTTCTTTAATACCTTACTACATATTTTCTGAAGCAATACAAGGTGTTTCATGTATGACTTTACTACTTGTTTATGACTATGTTAATGAATGATTAAGAAGGCAAAATGATTATATTGCAACTACTACTACTTAATGCAAATTGTTAAAATTCTTAAAAAAAAGAAAGTCAAGAAAAGGGTAAATATTTGACAGGCTATGTATGTATTTGTGTATTCCATCGTAGCGCCTGAACTTCTGAATCGATTTTAATTAATGAAGTGTTAATAGATTTTTAATAATAGTACAGGTAATATTGACTACACGGTTGGCCTAGTGGTTTCAGTGGTCGCCACACCGCTTCCTACTGCGCCAAGTTCAAATCCTACATGGGACAACACTTTATGTGATCCATAAATTGTTGTTCTAAGTCTGTGTGTACTTTGTGTCCGTTTCATATATGTTTGTAAAGATCCCCGCGACACAGGAATTTATATTCCTAATGCGGGAGTTGTCATTTAAAAAAATAAAAATAAAAAATAGGCTACTAACTGACCCATGTAACCTCGTCTACGTCTCCTCTTACTCGTGGCGTGATGTTATTTATGACAGCATGAATAAATTTGTTTACCATAACAAAGAATACAGTGAGCTAACCTCAAAAAATAGATAAATGTTGCCACAGATTTTCTTTTAGTGATGATCTATAGTTTATGCCTTTCTCGATAACTGGGCTATCCAACACTGAAAGAATTTAACAAATCGACCTAGAACTTCATGAGATAAATATGTTAAAGCAATTAAATAAACTCTTCAGCTTTGTAATATTAGTGTTGAAATTTCTTTGTGTAAACCTTTGACATAGTCGGTTTACCGTTGCATTTAAAAGATTGTTTTTACACAATTCCTTTCATTGTTTCATCGAGTAAGTAAGGTTTTCGATAACCTAACTTACTCTGACTGACTGACTCTCCCTTTTCTATGGGTAGAACCAGTCACTTGAAGTCAGATTGACCTCCAGCTCGCTGACCCACGTTTACCATAAAAAATGTATCTATTTATAAAAAAAGTAACGATTATTATGATTTAATTTTACCTGGTTCACCGGTATTTTATCGTAAATCATAATAAAAAAACGACTATTTGGTTCACACGTCCTTATATATCTAAAAATATTCATCACAACCATTTATGGTCTGCTATGAACATTTACGAGCTGTTGTGATAAATAGCCACAAAACGCTAGACGAATAAATACTACACAATGGTTATTATCTTATAAAATTTATAAAATTTTATCTCGAAACATATTAATATGATTACAACTATTAAGTTTGGTAAACATTTAAGCAATCTAGACAGAGAAATTACGATTAACTGCATTATTTATGTGAATAGAACTTGTTATTAGCTGCATACAAATATTTGAACACACCTCAACATTTGTCAATTTCTGAAAAATGCTTATCTACTGGATTAAATGCTTTGAAAATAATAGATATAAACAGACCATAACCAAGTTATTAGGATACTTTGACTCCTTGCAGAAGTCTCAATATCGTTGTGACATATGATCAGCTTCGGAATACGTCTGTCATTCTGCCCTGGAGAAAATATCCATCGTCTTTTATTTTTATGTATTATAAACGTCAAAATTTTTCTTGTAATTGTTGTTATGTAGATTAAAAAAATTGCCAGGTAAAAGTCGGACTCGCGCAGGAAGGGTTCCGTACCATTATCTATAAATTTCAAGCGCCTACCTGTTGCCGTTATCAATACCAAGCAAAAACATCACGTATTTTGTATGCGAAGAATATTTAGGGGACAGTAAAAATACTAAAAAAGTTTTTTAGTATTTGTCGTGATAGCGGCAACAGAAATATATCATCTCTGAAAATGTCATATGTCCAACTATCACAGGTCATGAGATACAGATTGGTGAAAGATGAACGGACAGATGGACTGCGAAGTCTTAGTAATAGGGTCCTGTTTTACCATTTGGGTACGGAGCCCCCGAAAAAATAACAAGTATGACTTCAAAAAGTAAGCACATATTTTTAAGAGACTACCCAATGCGTAGTTTTTGCCGTCGTGTTTCAGTTTTTCTCCTTCTGAGGGTTTACATTTTAACTGACATTCGCGTTACAAAAAAATGTTGGATATCTATAAGGCCGCATTATCAAAGTCCACGGGAAGCGGAGCGATGGCGGTGACGGAGCAAGTAGCGGCGCGGTAACGCAAACCTGTTTCCGAAACCAGCGGACTAGGCAGCGGGTGCTAGAGTCGTGTGATGTTGTGTTATGAAAAATGATACCTTAAAATTTAGCTTGATACGGATGACAGATTTCACGAAAAATATCAGTGATTTCAAACAATTAGTGCATTCCATCAAGGTTTGATAACAATTAGTTTAATTAGGGTATATAATTTTATATAATAGCATCATAAATAAATAATATATAGTATAACCCAAGGCTTAATAATATCACAGCTAGCAAAAGACCGTCGCAGGTGATTGCTATATATATACTGGTGCGCACCGTTCGTCGATCACTTTCCGCGCAGCCGTGTTCGTAAACACTCCCAAGTATTTGAACGCGCCGTTGCCCGCTCCGCTGTCACTCCTGTTAAGTTCGTGTACACGGCCTAAGCAGTACCTTTAACTGACTGACTGACTACATTATTCCGACAGTGACATTTCTGTCAAGTTCTTCACCCAAAAAGTTAGAAGAATAAATTCAAGTCTGATGTTTTCTGATATGTAAAACTCTTCTAAACTTTCTTTAGTGCAGTTATGGTAGCTTATCCTTTTGCATTCTCCGGGCAGATATAGGGCTATTTACCGCCATCGACCGCATTAACTCATAGCGTACACTTTAATGTATGGAATGTTTGATGTGCCCTGCAATAATGGAATTCTTCACGCACCACCGTCGCGTGCGTTTTCATATAATTATCTTGCTGTGGCTACATGAACAGCTAGAATGTTCCTTGCATTTTGACTAGACAGACAAAGTTTTATAATTTTTAATGGAAAAATTTAATGAATTTGAAATTAGTATTTAAAAGGAAAGCTAGTAATAGTTCTTTTTTACAGAAGAATGCCCTTACAAATTTTCAACTATCTTTCAATGACGAGAACCTTTGGTGGAACTGGTTGCTGTTTACATAATTTGATCTAAATTATATTTTATTTCTTTATCATATTTAAAATTCGAAGCATGTAACAGGCACATTTGCATTCTGAGAATATTTATTTTACCACTGTTTTCAAAATATATATGCTCCTTTTTATATAAAAAATTTAATTATTTCTTAAAACACATTATTCTATCTATGCATTTCTACGCCATTTGCTTCTTGCCCTTCTAAGCTACACAATCAGGCTTAAGATAAAGAGGTCATTTTGTTTCTCCACTGACATGGACATATATATCTCAAGTTGTGAGTAAATCTTAGCAGTGGGAGCTACGCGCGTGGGCTAGGGTCCCGCGGCGCACATCTGTTTGTGCGCCAGCACATAAATAACTGTGAACTCTTCAGCTCCCGGCTTTGATAAATCCCTATACACACAGTACTGTGTGGTGACACGGACGCATTATCTTCTAATGTGAGCGTTAAGCCATAATGCTAGCTCAGGACGAATTAAATGTTATAAATAATCCTTGTTGTATAGAGAAACATTGTGTTGCATTGCGAAACTTGTTATTGATCATCTTCTTTGTAATCTTATTAAAACTTTTAGCGTGAAATATCTACAATGTAATAAAACTATTGGTGTTAATAAAATCTTGTTACATAATAAGTCAAGTAATTTGGATATTAAGTATACATTATTATATACACAATTTGAAACTTAAAAATCCTTTAATTACTAAAGAGTTTAAGTGTGTCTATATTTGTGTTATGTAAATGACACCTTTATGTCTTCTTTATGGAACCTTTTATCCAAACTAGGTTAGGTCGGCTTCTAATTCTACTACGATACGGCTGAACTTAGATTGACTTTGGACCTCTTTACCCAAATACTAGGCGATTTCAACATTCTGTAGAAAGACTGTGGTCATATTTTTAAGGCATATACAACGAACTCAACTACCCGTAACGATTGCCAAAAAGATGTTCTTATGGTAACCAGGATCGTCGACTTAACGTACTCTCCGAGGCACGGAGGAACCGCAATATATAAATGAATCAGCACCATTCATTGACTGACATGTCTAGGCTTGCTTAACTTTGCAATGTTTTGACATACTTTTTTATGATGGTAAGCGATTGCCGCCGCCCATGGGCACCCGTAAAACCAGAGGCGTCACAAGTACGTTGTTGGCTTTTTAAGAAGGAGTACGCTCTTTTCTTAAAGGTTTGGCTACCAAAGAGCCTATTGACATGACAGTATAAGGTTTTATTAATTTTTTTATTTATCATCATTTATCACTCATGTTTCCTCAGGATTAATGACAAAGAAGGATAGTTAGTAGTCATCAGAATCATCAGGGGAAAAGATTGCCTACTTTCTATTTACACTAAGCAAGTAGAGACCACACTGCCACGTGTGACAATTACACTATATATTTCTAGCGTGAACAAAAGCAATCAGATAATATTGTAATGCTTTAAACTGGGATGTAAGGTTTAACGTTAAATAGGGGAATAATGTAGCAATTTATATGATGATTACTTACAGTAAAGAAGGCCGATTACAGATAATGTTCAAATAAAAGCATGTATTGACTATACAAACTATACGCGGTTAACTGTACGCTTGTCAATGTTGACTTTCGGCACTAAATATTGATACATGTTACAGAATTAATTTTGTTCTCACAATTAGTGACAACAAAATTAATTCGGTAAATAAAATACAAAATATTAAAATGATTCTTAATTGCTAAGCATTACTTAAAATAGACTATCTGTCGACATAGTTATTTATTTCAATAAAACTGCTTCTGTATTTTTGGACTCTGATTTGATTGGTCATCATATTTTGAATATTTTTTATTTCTATAGTAATGTACTATCATTAAAAATGTCTATCTTGCCGTTTAACTACACTTTACTTAAAAATAACATATTTCTTAATGTATTATTTTAGAAATCTGTTGTAGACATTGTTCCTATGAACAAGAGAGTGGGCTCAGAGCTTATTATTCTCTGCAATTTGTATGCCTACAGAGAACGTATCTTTGCTATTGTAAGTGCGTCCGCGATCCTGCTGGCTATCAGATTGGACTCCATATCGAATGCCATGGATACATCGCGATGCATCGCGCGCGTATCCTATGAAAACAATAATATTATGAGACTTATCTAGATCAAGAATACGGTTAAGATAATATTTATATGGCATAAGGAAGTTGTGATTATAACGTAACTGGATCTCAGATTGGATCCGTGCAGACAAAGATATTGTTGATATCCTATTATATTTCTAAGCTACTTTGGACCTTGGATGTAGGATCGGAAGAGCTTTGAATGCAAAATTATTTCCTATTAACATATTATTCCATCCCTGACAAAGGAAATATTTAACAAATTTGTGAACTAGTTTTTTTACAGAATGTATTAAAAAATTTAAAATCGTAAATAAATAAATTCGAAAATTAACTGTTCATTTAAAATATTAGATAATATAGATAAATAGAATCTCACATATAGTTTCATCTTTATCTCTGCTGGACCTAAGCCTCTTTTTAAAAACGGGGTTTGTGACTTTTCTAGTTTAACCATCGTGGAAGAGTCACGCTTCGGCATGAACGGGCCGACTCGGCTGGAGTAATACCAGGGCCTTACAGAAAACCGGTGTGAAACAGCGTTTGCACCGTATTTCACCGAGTGAGTGAGAATACCAAAAGCTTATCCCCTACCCCTACCCCTCTACAATTAATACATTCCCTCCTCCCCCACATGCCGGCAACGCACTTGTCGAGTGTCCATGGGCGGCGGTAATCGCTTACCATTATGCGATACATCGGCTAGTTTGTTCCGTGATCCATAAAACATGCTGGCTAGACGGATTCGTTCTATAATATTCGATATATGCTTTCTAGAGGAAAGTGTCTCCGATGTTCCAGTCCATGGTAACTTGTAGTTGCGTATGAAGCTCCCAAAGTAAAGAGAATTAAAAGGAGGACTTGAATAATTTTATAAAACTTTTAAAGCCAATAATGTCCATGATAACCGAGAATGCTAGCATCATAAGTTGTAATTTATTAAAGTGTATCTACAATTTGCAAATATAAACTTTATGAAAAAATTGTAGATCATAATTTAAAGATTATTCTATTAAACTAGTCAATATGTAATCTTGTATATCTACGTAATCTGAATATGGAACGGAGACGAAAAAGTAAAAACTGACTTTTAAACTAAGATTTAGTCAGGTTACACGTTGTCCTTCGTTCTCGGTTTTTATTTATTTTATTTTTTTATATAATATATGCAACTATTATAATGAAAGACATAAAGCAAAAACAAATTAGTCTAGCAAGTAAATTCATTATTCAGCATAAACGAAATAGAATACAGGTGAAGAAGATTGCTTCTTCATTATGAGAATTATATTTACAAGTGCGAAAGCCAACTCTGGTACAATTTATGAGCAATATATATTACATAAAATCTTTTTAGGCTATTATTACCTACATATAGTAATAATGATTGCATTTTTTAGAATTAGAGATGGTGTCAATGTTACGCAAATACCTATCACCTGCTTACAATAAAAAATAATATCTTTAACATACTTATACGGTATAGTAGAAATATACTTCCAATTGCAAGTTGATTCAAATAAACATAGGATTTTCTACACTACATGATGAACTTAGTAAGCCTCATTATGACCTTTGACCTATACACAGATTGATAACCTCGATTGTAAGCAATTACAATGCCTGCGCCTTTGTCCTAAGACATATGTCGCATTCCCACCCGGATAGATAGCACAATATTTACAGTACTATTCCATGGGATATTCTATTAACTATTTAGAAAGATTTATATTCATAGACCATCATAAATTGGACTTTACTCGTATTTAAATAATAGTGCAACTAAACTAATTTATATTTGCTCACTATGAACAGCTTTTATTATCAATCAGGCTACAGTTCACCACGATACGTATGCCCAGACGTGGACTATTTAAGTCTAGGGATGATATAGTCTACCACGATGACCCTGGTGTGAGATGCCAAGCTTAATAAACAGGTTTTTGTAACGGAATTACTGTAAGTCACACAATTTCAAATGAAGTTTTGGTCACTACTAAACCACTATGTTTCGTGGAATACTAAAGTCAAGTTGACAAGTTAAAACTGTTATGAGACAACTTTCATATTTTTCTGGTTTCAAATTATTTGTTTATCAAGTTTTTTTTCTTTTTGTAACAATTTTCATTGGTATATTATTGATAACGTTGCACTAAAAATAATCAAGAACTTTTTCATTTCCGACTTTCTCAAGTAATTTTTATATTTCATATTTCACAATTGAAATGTTATCCGTTCTAGGTTTTGTTCGCGGCTCCGCCCGCGTATATGTCGGTGAACGCGTTGAAGTACTCTATATCCTTCCTCAGGAATCATGGTATCTCCATGCCAAATTTCATTAAAATCGGTACAGTGGTTTAGCCGTGAAAGCGACATTGACAGACGGAGTTACTTTTGCAATTATATTACTAAATATATTATGAATTATATTCCCTACATCCATATCGAATGCCATGCAAACTTAAATAAATATAGCGCGACAATAAAATCTCTGCAATCTTTATTTACGAGTATACCCATTCCAAGGAATTGAAATCTAATCGTAAATTATACTATTGACTTTATATCAATAGCTGCTTTCACACATCGCATTTGGAAATTTTCAGTTAGAAACTCGATACACTGTGCAGTGTAAGGTACACACAAATGCTATTTGAATGTGCAGCAGGCCTTATTCGATGTCTGTAACTGGTCTCCGTGAACATCACTAACATTCTATTGAAATAGCAGGCTGCGGTGTGCCGCAGAGCATACGCTTGTCAGCAGGCCTTGCACAGAACATCTCAATAGGACCAGCAAATAACTAGGAAGAACCTTATTCGCCAACAAGAATGCCCTCTGTCTTAAGCGGATGCATTTTGCGTGCTCTCTAGATGCCTAACTAGACTTTTGTGCCATAGAATTTCTTGTAGCTATCGTAATTTATTATGTAGTACTGAATAGAAAATCTCATTGATGTTTATCTAAATAGACCCTTGAAGAACAAATGTAATAAACTCTTTTGGCCTCCATATTACAAGTTTATACTTAGTTTGCAGGCCAAGAGACACGTATATGTAATTTTTGCAGTGTCAATAAACATTTTTTGATTTTTTTTAATAAACGAAGAGTTGAACTAAACTGGTCCCATATTACACATTCGCTCCACAATCCAATTTTGTGAAATTAGATTTAAATACTCATTACTAGAGGAAATATTTTATAGGTTTACATTCAAAGCAGTGAGTTAATAAATAAATGGAAATATAGTGACTTAGAAAGTAGTTAAAGTATTATCTGAGCACAAATGATTTTGCTAATGTAGGCTAAGGTCTTCAGCTCACAAAGATGTCGATGTTTGAGTAAAACACAACATCAATGCTCCAAACCTTTTCCCGAACTATCACCCACTCACTAATCTTCTTGACTTATGATTGCTTAACTTCAAAATATGCTAACCTACTCGGCTTACACTTAACCAGAAGGACATATTCGCACTTGGCTGATTGTTTTGGTCATGCTACTCAGCATGACTAAAAAAATCAGCCAAGTGCGAATCGGATTCGTACAGGGAGAGTTCCTTACCATTATCTATACATTTCAGGCGTCTGTTACCGTTATTAATATCTAGCCAAAAGTGGAAATAGAATCAAGTTTATTATACGGCAACCCCTTCTAAATTACTTATTTTTATTCTGTATTTAATATTTGTTATTATAGCGGCAACAAAAATCCATCGTTTGTAAATATTTCGACTGTCCAGCTTTCACGGTTTATGAGACGGTGTGTTAGAGTATAATGTTAGTAACAGGATCCCGTTTTTACCCTCTAGACACGGAACCCTAAAACACACGACACAGTTTTATGATTTATAATATCGTTTATTTCATCCCAACAACTTCCTTAATAAATTAGACTGTGGACTTATATCCTACTAATATTATAAACGCGAAAATTTGTATGGATGGATGTTTGTTTTGACTCTTTCACGTAAAAACTATTTAACGGATTTGAATGAAACTTTACAGTAATATAGCTGATACATTAGAATATCACATAGGCTACTATTTACCGCGATAACCGACATATACGCGGGCAGAACCGTGGACATAAACTAGTATAGAATAAAATTCTACATTAAATGAATGTCGCGTGTACAAAACATGTATGACATCCTTAAGAGGAATACCATCGTATTCCTTCACAAAAATGGAGAGACCAACAGGTTGTTAATTACACTTAGCAATATGTCAAGTATTTCTCACATTTTTTTAAACATTACCATGTTATAATTTAATAAGCTGTTACATGAATAATTACTTGCCGCTTTACTGTTTATATAGGTACTAGCTGAGGCCCACGGTGCTACCCGCTGTTGTTGTAGTAACGCAACCGCGAGTAACGTCGCAGGGTGAAAATAGTCTTAAAATAGTCATTTTTCGTGAAAAAGCCACGCTTCGGCATGAATGAGCCGGCTCGACCGGAGTGATACACAGCCTCACAGTAAATCTGTGTGAAACAGCGCTTACGCTGTGTTTCATCGAGTGAGTGAGGATACCGGAGGCCCATACCCCAAACCCTCCCTATATCCCCCTCCCTATTCCCCAAAGGCCGGCAACACACTTGTGACACCTCTGGTGTTACGGGTATCCATGGGCGTCGGTAATCGCTCACCATCAGGCGATAAGTTTGCTCGTTTGCCCCTTACACTATAAAAAAATGTATGGACGGAAAAAAAAAAAAAAAAATTATTTTAAAGTTACAGACACTTAAATTTTATTTATTTGTCTAGATATGCACTTCTATCATTGTAAGCCTCAATACAAAAGATTTCAGTAAGTTTAGTTTTAGGTCTATCGATACAAAACATATGTAATTACACAGTAACAAATTCACTACGGCTTAAAGATTTATAAGTGCAGTTAGTTTTTCATAAAAAATGTTCACACACCTTTGCAAGTCTGTGGTACCTAACAACTGTATAATTGTCACTATTTCCTTTTTAGTCTAACACTTTAATTCGCACGCGTGACTCAATAAAAATTCCAAACAAAATATGTTCACAGCAAATCGTACAATAAAATATACAACAAAGCTTTGTTTGACAAGTCTGAAGAAGTGAAACGGCGACCTTGACATACGTGTCAATCTAAGACGAATCAAACTAGATTCGCGTGATACTAATCTACATATAGTCACCTTTAAACCATAAACACATCACATTGCAAACTTACATCACAATATAATATCATCAATCAAGAACTACAAGGGCCATATGCAGATTTTATTCAAATTGGAGTGCGATAGTCGGGCTCACCCACGTTACGATATTCGCGTTCGATACTCGCTTTCGTATCTGTAGTGTCAAACAATAACAACACTTTGACGCTGCATAACTTTAAGGTTGAGAATCGTGTATAACACCGTGTCTATTAAAGTTACACTATTTCGTGTGTAGTGAAATGTATTAGGTTATTTTGCATACAAAGCATTATAAATATTTCTTATGGTTAAGTCTCAGTACCCTCGGTGTTTGGAAAGTTCTGTTGGATGACACGCGTTGATACATCCGACTGTCTCGTAAGCGTCAAAATGGATGTAAATATATGTAAAGCGAAGTCACCTCGTTATGAAACATGTTTCTCGAAGAGAAAATTGACGACGAGTTATTGTTTTACAATATTTAGCGGTACATCTAATGTTTAAATACAAAATAGTTTCTGGAATTACAATATTTTTAAATAATTTTAAGAGTTCAAACATCTACGTCTAATACATAATTGGCTTATGTAAATTATTGTTAAGTTTTCTACAGTTCCTTTAAAGTGAGGTTAATAATAAACGAAAACAAATTAACTAATTTGGTTTTTAAGGTTTTTACACTATTAGTTCTAGCCTTAATAGGCATAAGATACATTTTACATACCAATAAGAAACATTATGATGATACAATACATGCAATAAGGTACATTGTCCGATAATGACATAAAGTAAAAAAAAAAAATTTAAACTGTTTGAAACCAAGGTTTTAGTATTAACACACACATTTTAATCACACAATTCCAGTTGAGTGCATAACAAACAAAAAGAGCAAGCATTCAAATCATTAACGAAATACAGCACCTTTTTGTCGGTCAAATGAGTTGAATACCGTCAATAAAACTATTCCATTCAACAATAAGCATTTTACACCTTACGTTATGGCAAAACAAAGACCAAGTATTCACGTCTAAAACAGTTGATATTTAAATAGGTCCAAGCTGGGTGGAACACTTGTACGATTTGACAGGTGATAACAAGGTAACCGGTGAAATATTGCTATTCGACAGACGCGATACCACGCAGCTGGCGAACGATTATACGGTACTCGGTAGAGTATAGGAATCCGCTGAATACGCGTTTAGTGCCCGTATCTGTGACAGCGAATTTATGATTTCCTCAAGTGTTGATGGCAAGACCGCCTTGTTACGACAAGCACCACGACGCACCAGTGCAAATGAGAATCTCAGTGATTTGGTATCAATTGCATCAACTAGTATTTTTCTCTATTTTAGTCACAGTATAAATAGACACAGATAGCAAATTCGTATACGCCACCACAGCTATAAGACTAGAGACTTTTTGTTTGTTTCTTATATTATGTGTGTCTATCTGGAAAGTTTATTTTGTCCAACCAGAATTAATGAATCGGAACGGTACGGGTTTATCGTTTAAGCCACTTTTTTATATGTTTTCACGGAACAACGCCTGTCCAAGAAATAAGAAGATAAGAACATCTACAACATAGTTTAACTGCAAAAATTCATTGACAATGCAAAATAAATTGAAATAACGATAGGGAACTACTAAAAGAAAATTTCAACAATTGTGAAATTACAAAAGAAATTACTCGTTTGAACGATTTAAGCGAATGTCAGTAATTCTGAGAAGGTTTGTATTTTAATTACCATTCATAAAACAATAATTAATTGAGTAAACAGATTTTATATGATGCGTCGTTATTTATTAGATTTATTTCGTACACTTATAAGTACTGAGCCACGTCCTTGTAAGTGATACAGTATACGGAAACTAACCTAGAAACGATACACAAATTAAACACATCTTTACGTACATTGATGAATTAATTCTTCTATAAAAGGATCGAGAGAAGCGACACAACAACCATATATAGAAAGAGGTTTCTGATAAACAAATTAAATAAATGAATACATACACTTGTCATCTGTTTCATTGCAAGATGTTAATAATAGTGTCAGTACCTTAAACTAAGATGTCTCATACGTACCACTTTAGCAGTAAACTTGCATGCTTGGCACAGGTACAAATTAAAGTAAGAACTGTAGATCAAGTTTCTTTTTAGAAAATTTTGCAGTGTACAACACTGGTGGTATCATGAAGTCTTCATCAATGACTATTATCTGTCTTAAAAAGGAGGAGGTTCTCTATACGACTATATTTTTTTTGTTTGTAACCTCAGTAACTTTTGACTGGGTAAACCGATTTTGATGATTCTTTTTTATTTGAAATCTGATGCTTACCGTGTGATCCCATTTTAATTTGATCCCGTTCCTCAAGTTGTTTTTTTTTTGTTAAAATTTTTGTTATTCCCAATTTTTTGAGTGCTTTGTGCGTTATTTTTATTTTATGATTGTTATATACCGATCGTCAGCTCTTCTTAGAAGAGCAATATTTTTCCAACAGCTCAAAGAAAAAAGTTGGATCGTGCCAAAGAAATCTATCAAGTGAGAAGGAAAGAAAGAAATGAATTTGTTTATAATGACGTGAGAACAAACAGTATCTCACTCATACATATAAAATTATTTAAATATAAATATGGATCAACCAGAGTATCACCAGAATGCAGAAGGTTTCGGGAATGCAGAAAGTTTCGGTGATACAAATATTGAACGTGTGAGTTTAACCAATTCAACTTTGTAGTGAAATGAATGAGTCGACGAGGAAATCTAATTGCGTACATTTAAAATTAATGCGACTATAACACGCCAAAGCTCGGGAGGGAATCTATCAGGCCATACTTACTCTTTCTTCATAAAGTGTATTATGAAAAGGTTGTATGTGAGGTGATTAAACGTTTTGTCAATAAATATCTTAATAATTTAGCTTATTGAAACAGTGCATAGAGCTGATTAATTATTGTCAATATGCAAAAGTGTGAAGCTAATCTGTAATATATGCATGATATGTCTGTGCTTGGAAGCATACATATTTAGAAATGGCCTGCCCTCTATCACGTCATCAACACATCATATAATTATCTTTAGCAGTTTATTGCTTAATACAGGCTTCTCCACAAAAAGGAGGTTTTGCACTAATATTTAAGCAACAGTAGTGAGTTATATATTTATTTTCTTGTTATTTTTCGTTGGATTGGGGAAAAAGTTCGTTATTAAAAAAAAATCTATTTGTCAAGTAAGCTACAGTTTGATATTTAAAAAAATATAGTAACTATTAATTTACTTCTGCTTACACTAAGTCACCCTATAATTACGTTTTAATTTGTAATCACATAATTTGGATCCAAATCTAATTTTAGCTTAATTACTAAAAAACCTCATCCGATCCATCCCTTCAGGATGCCACAGACAAACACAAACAGACATAGCGGGTCGGATGTTAAAACCGTCATCATCCTCCGAGCATTGGTCCCGTTTGCGTCCAGTTTCAGGTCCAGGGTCAGAGACAGGGTCCGCCATCCAATTATTTGGCCGGGAGTCCGTCGGGGGCTATAAGCATTATCATCAGCCTATCGCAGTTAACTTCTGGACATAGGCCTCCCCTCAAAAAACACTAACTCGCGAACTGTCACTCTGATCTGTTATACACGTGTCACAAAACAATTATTTGTACAGAGTAATCAGCAATTCAGCAAATTCTTCAAAGAATGTTTTACACGCTTAATATAGTTAAAAGGAATAAATAATCTACTTTTAGTCTAGTATAATATCCGGTGACTATCTCAGTTCTAGGCACATACTGTTGACCGCAATCTCATGACTACCTTTGGTAGTGTTCACTTATTTGCACTAAATTGGGAATCAAACCCGTACTTTTAATCGTAAGTTATCTAATTAAACTAATAAAGTGATCTTAGAAACGATAACTGTCATTGGTTAACTCGGTTTTTGTTAACACATACACACACAGCATGATATATTTTTCCTGTTGGTTGGTAATTAAAGTTTTAACCTTTAATACTGAGTTATTTACGAAGCGGCAGTAATCTAGTAGTTCTAGGTTACAAAATTCTTTATGTAGTCGCCTAAATCCTTTATTTCTATATAAAGATAAGACAAAAACTCTCTCCATGATCTGCACTCTGATCGATGAAGTGTGATTATAAACATGATAACACTATGTATAGCCTGTTTATCGTAGTTTATTCTTTACTCTTTGAAGACGTTTATATCGTAAAATGGGAGGATCTACTCTTTTTCTAGTAAACCCCATTGTGTCTCACTTCTTAAGATTTCTTTCAGTTAAATATATACATTTTATAAAATAAATTATTATGAACCTTATTTAAACTAAAATGTGTTTCCTAACACTCACTCTGGAAAGAAATGTCCCAGCAAACAAGAAAGGTATCGTATAAGTCCGTGAACATTGATTAAACGAAAACTTTACCAGTACAATATAAGGTCTGGTATGGCCTTTTGAAGAATAGACCAAAGTATGAAGTAAGCTATTAAATTTCGCCTAAAAGGCTATATTATAAAAAATAAACATAAATATTCAGACATCTTAACACACAGCGTCATCTAATCCCAAACTAAGCAGAGCTTGTACTATGGGTACTAGACAACTGATATTAGTACTTATATACTTCTTTTTTGTGAATACATACATACTATATATAGAAAACACCCAAACCTCGAAACTGAAATTTGCAGATCATACAAACATTTGATTTGACTTAGGAATAGAGCCCGAGACCTCTTGCATAGCAGTCGCATTCGCTACCACTGCGCCACAGCCACACACTATTATACAAACAAACAAAGAAATTTATTTTCATTGTACTTTGATGTAGTTAAAATAAAATTGTATATTTCCAGTTGAGTTAAACTAGTGTTTTTCTAAGCAACTTAGAAATAAACTAAGTATAGACTATGTAATTGAGTAATATGAAGTTAATTAGCGAAAGCTAAACCATCCTACATGCGAGCGCGAGGCTAATCGGACGCGCGCGACATAATTATCCTTATTTGAATATTCCACACTGATTTGAATATGAAATTGTTGTGATTCATACGTCGGGACTATGGTTGTTACACTCTTGACATATTATAGTCAATGATATGCGTTCTTACTAGTCGTTACATTTTGAAGTTTACATTCATTTTCGTGTTTATTTCCCATCTGGTTTTGGTTATAGCTGATTCATACACATATTCAATATTTAATAAAAGTAAAACCAACACAACAATAACAACACTACTGTTTACTAAAAAGGCAAGTTTTTTCTGGTGCTGGATTTGTATCTAATTAATATAATTTGGGTATTGTATAGTCTAGAAAGTCTATCTTTGTGTATCCGGAATGTTAGTCTTTTTGGTTAGTCCCGTCAACTTCTTGGCTTCTCGCTGAGTTCCCTGCGAAGACATTGTTAAAGGCTTTTGATAATGATGTGACCGAATACTGTATAGTTTTAGTTTTTTTGACACACCATTGTGCTCTTAAGTCTAGTCAGATTGAAACTCATCAGGTTTTCCATACTAAAAAATAAAGAATAAGTAATTATTATCAACAATCTAGTTACTTTGAAATGTTTTGAGGCATAAATGTTGCTTTAAATGATATAATCGTGCATACGCAATATTTACCTGGCATCCTATTTCTAGATCTCCTTTCCTACCTCAAACTAGACGTATAATCTTTAAACATATTCAATTATAATATACCAGCAACAACGAAAGCTCAACCAGGATGTCAAGCGGCCTCATTAGGGCACTTACATGTGCTGTAGGAATGTTTATGGACGTATGTATAAAGTTTTGTGTAACAAAACTGCTGCGGACTCTTAGATCTCCAGGCTTTTGTAATGAAACTGGTCTTACAAGCATCTGCGTCCATGGTAAAGTTGCATTCACATTGCATGTATGATAACATTAACGTTTTTTTAACAATTTCATTTAATAAATGTTTAATCAAAGGAAAACAGATACTGGCGGCAATAAATACATTCCAAACATTCCAAATAACCAAAGCGTTGATTTTCTTACATAATTTTTTTTAGTCTAACTTTTTTCTTCATAATGACATTATTAATATTATGTTGCTTGAAATCATCTGTCACAGTAAAGTTTGACAAAGCTTTTGAAAATACATAACAAGATGTCCTCAAAAATAAATAACGTTGATAAAGAATTTTTATTAACACGACAAGAAATTATGTATTTTATGTCTTGGAACTTGACTTAAAATTTTCTTGTATTGGGTAGCTTTCTAGAATTTTTTTTATACAATCATACTATCATTGCGGTTGTTACCAAAGAGCTATGCTGTCTGTAAGTATCCTATTATGACAGCAAACACCAAAGAGTAATTACATAATACATAAAAACTTAATAGTAATTAACAGACCTCATAAAGACAATATTTACAAAGATCCTCGCAATGAAAAGTGATAAAGGTATGTACAAAATGAATCTAAATACATCAAAACAAGCACGAGTCTCTTTGAATTGCCCCTTCTTGTGTTCTGAGACACAAATTGTATCGCAATAACGCTAGGTTTCGCAATGTTTCAATTGAATAGACCACTTAGTTAGATAAACCACTATTTATTATTTTGCTCTCTTGTCTCCAATGTTACTCTGGGCTTTCAGTTTTAATGGAATACTCTCTCCGACTTTACTTTCCTAGTTTGAGTATTGCTTAAATTAGATACAGTGTATTAACTGGGATTAGGATATGGTTTATTTACCGATTTTGTTAGGAAATAAATTTATACAACCTTAATATTTTGTTTTCTTTAATACTTACATACCAATATAATATTTTTATATAATTTGTTAAATAAATAAATATTTTCGGACATTTTTTTTAACACACAACGCCATCTAGTCCCAAACTAAGCAGAGCTTGTACTATGGGTACTAGATAACTGATATTAATACATATATACTTCTTTTTCGTAAATACATACATATTAAACATAGAAGACACCCAAACTCCGAAACAAATATTTGCAGATCATACAAACATTTGGTCCGACTCAGGAATCGAACCCGAGACTTCTAGCACAATAGTCGCATACGCTACCACTGCGCCACATTACTTGAACATTGTATATGCAACAAAATAGATTGTTTTTGCGACTAGTTTTTTTTAATTGGAAGGTAAATAAGCATAATTTAAGACAGTTAGTACATTTCAAGATTTTTTAAGATCTAAATCTATCCATCTACTAGATAAAATCTAGTAATTTTAAACTAGTCATTTTCAGTGTGCAAAAGTAGCTAAGTATTCACACCATGAAATATCTGGTGTCTTGATAATTAATAGTAGAAATAAAAAAAAATTCGTTACGATAATCACAACTCAAAACCGTTATCAGAATACCCAGAGGCAATTTCAAATTCTTTTTGTTAAGTAAGACGATTTGCTACAATATAGGCAATAGATAACTAATACGCACAGTTGGATAAAATAAAACCACACGTATAACATTACTGTATAATAAAACCAATGTACACATAAATTAGCAATGACACAATTTATGATTTCTCGATTAATTCTCGGGAAGCAGAATATAGACATCAGGAATTTAAAAAATCTTATAATTTAAATACATTGTAGGTGAAGCTTTACTAACAAAGATTATTGAGGTAAACAAAATGAAGTCATTAAATGGATAACAATCGTATAACACCATTACATACAAATGATTCACACCGAATAGTCGTAACTTATCCCTTGGAGCAAAAAGCCATTGACGGCGACAGACACCTGCCCGAGCCGCGAGTATGTACTCACAACTTTGTAATTGGTTGCAAGTTTTGTACGTATATTTCAAGTTAACACATTGTTAAGCATTAGGCTGACCACATACCGTGTAGGAAAGATAAACAGGATGCGACACCAACGAGTAGGACTAAGACATTTTTGGAAAACGTGGATACCCTTCGGTGTTTATAATGCAGTTGCAGTCGTATATCGCATTTTGAACTAGTCAAGACCAAATGGTGCGCGACTCTACCGCTATAACGGAAGGATTTTGGGAACAGCTGCTATTTGACACCCATATAAAGATATGTATAAGAAACGCATTAGGGTTGTTCTTGACACCTTTTCTGGCAAATTTGTAATTTTTTGTTTATTTTTGGGCCTGCTAATATGGCTGTGTTTGCACAAACTTTTCATTATTCACTATCCTAAAGAGTACTATTTGACATACATTTAATTTTTGAAATGTTGAGGGTGAGATCTAAGCAACAAGTATTTATTAGTATATTTTAAGTGCCGTACTTTAATGGAAGTAGTAAATTGGTTTTTCACAAAATGTTACCTAAAAGGATTACTTTTAAGAGAAGATAGGTAATTAGGACACGGATAATAAAAGTGTTAAATCAATCATCAGACGACGAAGATCATAAAAATTTTAACAGCTAATGGAAAATTTATAAAGTTATTTACGTTTTTTGTGTAGTGCTTTTCTTCCTTACCGAGAGAACAATCGTTTGACCATCGTTTATCATTAAAAATTTAATTAAAATTATGTTTTTGGTATGAAGTTAATTTGTACCGATGTCACAGCATTTCATTTGGAATTTACTTCGGAAGGGTAGAAAATGTGAAGATGAACGATTTAGGAATTAATTGAAATTTCTACTAGTAATAGCAACCTATTAGAAGAGCCAAAATCGGTAATATATCCAACTTGGAACAAAGCTAGACATTTATAAATTTTAATTTGTGAAGCTATATTATTGTTCATTTTATTAACTATTAGCTAACCCACGCAACTTATTATTACCCGTAGCGTGATGCTGTAAGCCGTGAACTAATGTGTTTACAATTAAAAAGCTTAAGTATAGGGGAAGACATACGCTATCATGTTTTTTTAACGTTTAAAAGGGAAAACCTATCGCTTAAACAATTTTAATAAACTTTAACCGTCTTACCAACACATGCCATGAAAACTCCCAAAAGGGATATTTGCTCCCGTATTTGCTACACTTTTCATTAATACTTCGCGCATGCTATGACCAATGGCATAGCGTGATAATATATAATCTTAAACCTTCTTCGATAAATGGGCTATCTGACAGTGAAAGCTTATTCTAAATCGGAACAGTACTTTCTGAGATTAACGCGTTCAACTAAACAAATAATCAACATCTTCAGCTTTATTGTAATAAGTATTAAGTATAAATTAGATATATTTTATAAGACAGAATAAAACACTTACAAGTACAAATAGAATTGATATCGATGATGTAGCCAGCCTTACACACAGACGCATGTTGCATTAAAATCAATGCAGCTGTCTATAGAAGGCGAATTTTGTAGCACTTGTTGTTACCTTATCTGCTGTGAGTGCTATGACGCTAAGCACAAGATTTTTTCTTGTTTCATAGGCGCCTTTAGTAGTCCCATACTTTTTTAGTTTCAGCCGGTTTTATTCCGTAAAGGAACAATAATGTGCGTATACACTAGTATACAACCGAGATAGTCTTTAGATACATGTAGTCTGAACTTTTTAATCTAAACTACCTTATTTTATGCAACCTCTTCTTTTTTCTTTGTTCATGTATTTAAAAATATACCGAAGTTACAAAATACAATATTATTTATTAGAATTAGTTTGTAATTAAAATTTCATTAATTTCAAAGTTTGTAATAATGTAATCAATATAAGTTAATAAGCAATATACGACAAAATGACTATGTTTTATTACCCCGACGAGCATCCTGTACCTGCAATCTAATCACTGCGTTTGTGTTCACAGATCCCGTTTCATTGGATTAAATCGAAATAATAATAAATAATAATAATAAATATTACGAACATCTAACACACAACGCCATCTAGTCCCAAACTAAGCAGAGCTTGTATTGTGGGTACTAGATAACTGATATTAATACATAAATACTTTTTTTTTGTAAATACATACATATTATACATAGAAAACACCCAAACTCCGAAACAAATATTTGCAGATCATACAAACATTTGGTCCGACCCAGGATTCGAACCCGAGACCTCATGGACAGCAGTCGCGTACGCTACCACTGCGCCACCGAGGCAGTCTTAATATATTGGGCAACGACACTTTTTCTTTGAATATTGTGCAATTGTAGTCCCATATTAAAGAAAAAACCAGTTTCGATTCTACTGAACTTACATTAGATGTTTCAAAACCTTTTGTATTTTTATTCATCCAATGAATAAGATGCACGGGGAACATTGTCACGGGAAGATCAATCAAAACTCTTGAAGCACTACATTACTCGGAGTGGACTCTTTCTAATACAAAAGGGATAGAGATCCCTTTGAGTTAACAGAGGTTAACTAACTTAAAAAGGCTGCCAAAAGATGCTAATAAATGTCATTAATCAATCAATCAACAACCTATAATGTCCCACTGCTGGGCTCGAGTCTCCTCTCAGGAGAGGGTTAAGGCCGTACGTCCCTACGCTGGCCGAGTGCGGGTTGGGGCCTGGCAAGCCAACGTTGTGGCTACGTAATCTTACCGTTGGATGTTTTTAAGTCGCCCAAAGGCCTCCAACTAGGCTTTACTGACTGCTCAACGTGACCTCCGAATCACGGAGACGCTCATGGTAACATGCCACCAGCGGTCACCCATCTAGGTACTAACCACGCCGTCATTGCTTACCCTCGGTGATAGTTTCTAATCACCGAGTGCAACTAGGCTATGAGCGCCTTGTCGTTAAAAATTCTGTAAATACTTTTAACGGTACTTATCTAATAATATTTTGAACATTGTTCCGGGGAATGAGGAACTGACAGTAAACTTAATATTCAAATTAGTGTAAATTAAGTAAGCCAACGTATATATGTATAATGTACAGTCTAACAAAATTACATAGTAGAATATATCGATAAATTTTATAATATATTTAACGATCGTTTTACTAAATTCCACTAACAAGTTCATATAATCCATCAGTCAGTGTATATCTAGCGTTTAACAAGAACTCGTAAAGATCGAATGAGTAACGCATGTCCAGCATCAGTTTACCCAATTAGAATCGATAGAGCCTCCTTTAGTTCTAAATAGTAATCAGTACAAATTCAAATTCGCTTACCATCGCTGCCTCTGTACAAAATAATTTTGACTAACGTTCAATAACATAAGCATTGCGCTTAATACGATGCGTCGTTGCAAGTAATCGCACTCAAGTCTAGCTTATATGGTACAGGGTTGCATTGTCGGCCACAAGTTGTGACATCTTCCACATAGCAAGCATCGTACAGACTCAAGTTATGGTCAGCTTTCGGAAAACGTCGCTTCTGACCTAACGTTTTATGTATCTGCTTCCTTATACACCGACAAATTGAACTAATTTCCTACAAAGTAATTCATTTTTAAGTCATTTATGCTCATAGCTGACCCCCTATGTTGCATTTAAGTAAGTAATGAATTAACGCAAGATGTTAACATTCAATTAAGTTCCATAGATGAGTTGTTAAATTCCATGCAAGTGAAATAAATTGTATGTATTTAATTAACATCCTTTAAAGGCTTAGCGATCGGTACTTAGTATACGTTGAGACAACGTGCAATAAAGAATATAAATAGAAGTTTGCTTGTAAAAATGTAACGGTGAACTTAGATTAATTCAATGATGAGTGTTTTAAAAAGTAATGACAAATAATTATCTCTTAACTTTTTTACTTACTTTGTAGTTTCAAAATCAAATTTGCCAAATCCTACAACATCATTATTCAGACGGTTTTAGTATTGTAATTCAATATACCTAATATTCAGGACAAAATTAAGAAAGAAAAAGGAAAGGCATTGTTGCACTTTCGCTTATTACGATAAATTTTTGTAGTAATTGGAGTTAACATTTTCATTTAAAATGTATTGCATAGGCACTGCCTTCTGACTGCACGGCGTAGTGGTATAAACGGTCAACTCGCTCTACTGCGTTGAGAGTTCAAACCCTACATGGGACAACACTTTGTGTGATCCACAAACTATTTTTCTGAGTTTAGACGTTCTCTGTACCTATTATATGAATTTCGGAAAAGTATTTACCACAAAAGAAAATAAATAATTGAACATTTCGCTTAATTGAAAAATCGGAACTGAAATGATTAAAAAAGAGCTAAAGGATTCCAACTATATTTTTTTTAGAAGAAAAACATTCATTTGGATTAGAGTAAGCTTTGATACGTTTTGCTCTCAAAAAATCCTGATTTGATTAAATATAGCCCTTTTAAATTAGTCGTGGGCTCAGCTTACAGTTCAACAAACTCCTAACATTATAGTAACTCTACCATATACAACGGGCGTACTGATTGGCAGAAGGAATATAGCTTTTAATTCGAATGCAATTAAATAGTCAACTGCACTAATTGATGCGATAACATCTTTAGCCCGCGCGCTGTGGCGAGGTGTAGTTTTTATAGAAGTAATGTAAGCTGGGTAAGAACCTTTCCAAGTTGAATCGCCTGGTTTGCTGAGAATCCTGACACATTTATCTTTAGTTTTACAAACCCAATACAGTATCTTTATTACAATATAAGAGTATATTTGCTCTTTTATACGATTTTATGAATTGCCGGACGGCGAAATAAGATGAGATTACTGAATGGGTCTAATATGTTCATAGATGTTTAAAACCAAGTGACAAAGTTTTTCAATTCATCGATAAATGATTGAATTTACACGTTACTAATGTTCAGTATAGTTACGTTTAATGTAGAAAAAATTTTATCAATCAACTTAAAAATGTAAACACAAATTTGTTTTTTGTTTTAGTTATTTCAATTAAAGTAATGCAGTATTATTTCTTTTCTAAATCTTTCTTAATTATTCAGAAAGTATTCAATATCTTGTTCTTTTTTTCAAAACAAACATTGTATAAAAAGAAGCCCTTTAGCTTCTTTGAACCTGTCAGTTCAAATTATTAATACCAAGGAACCCTAAATATGTGTTAACTTGTTTCCGTTATAGTTTAAGGAGTATGCGTTTTTCTAGCCCACCCATTAATTAGGTCGAGAGTGGTCGTCAAAGTATGTTTGTAGCAATTTTGTAATGTATCCTCAGCCTTATACGGTTTGAAAACAGAGTCCAACTCAAGCGGAGTGGTCTATTGCAAGAATGCAGTTGATCTGGATGTTATTGTAACATTGATACGTCATGTTACGTTGTATTTTATAATATTAGTGTGTGTTACAGTGTTATTGATTACGATCTCAAAACGTAATGCATGGATTTCCTATTTGCCAGGATATTTTTTAATGCTGTAAATAAAAGGAGTAATATAATAATACTAGCTGACCGGGCAAACGTCGCTGTACCATAAAAATAATAAAAATATTTAGGGGTTGATCGTAAATTGGCACGGTTGCTGCCAAACATGAGGGGGCCCGTTGACTCCTGCAACAAATTATACAAGGGGGTTGTGCGATCCATGAGCCTTTACGGGGCCCCAGTATGGGCGGAGGTCCTGAAGGCCAGCAATATCGCGCTATTGCGACGACCGCAACGAGTGCTGACCATCAGGATCATAAGGGGGTACCGTACAATCTCCTTTGAGGTAGAAAGTCTCCTGGCCAGAACTCCACGTGAGGTGTAATCTCGTGGCGGTCATCGGGTGGGGGTTCTCTCGCTCGGGAACATGATTGCGGCAATGTTGCGGAGCGAGAGCGCGTGGAACTCTGCCGTCTCTTTCTGCGAGCAAGCCTGCTTGCCAAGGCGATGGCGTAGCGGGACCGGGAGAGGTTTAGAACTCTCCCTGTCCGCCAGGCCCGGGAACGGGCCAGGTACCGTAGACGACTCAGGCGCCGGAGATCACTNGTTCTCTCGCTCGGGAACATGATTGCGGCAATGTTGCGGAGCGAGAGCGCGTGGAACTCTGCCGTCTCTTTCTGCGAGCAAGCCTGCTTGCCAAGGCGATGGCGTAGCGGGACCGGGAGAGGTTTAGAACTCTCCCTGTCCGCCAGGCCCGGGAACGGGCCAGGTACCGTAGACGACTCAGGCGCCGGAGATCACTAAATGATCTTCGTCCTCTATAAGCGCAAGCCTGAGGGTGACAGGTGAGGCCACCTATCACCTTAGCAGAAGCAGGCCGGGGTGGCGGCGCTAGCCCTAAAAAGTGCTCGTGCCCTTTTCTGTTTAGAATAGGAACGCGAGGGTTCCTACACAGGAGGGGCCACCTACAAACAGTGGGTTGCCCAAGGTACGTCGTGGTTCCAGGGATTTCCTTCTGAGGTTATACTTGGTTCTCTGGATTCTAGTACCCGAGGTGGTGTACGATTATTAGTCGATTGGAGGCGGACATAACCATCACTCGGTGGTATCCGATGGGATTTCCGCCCAAAAAAAAGGTGTAGTCGTAGAGGATAGAAAATTGAGGGTTGTATGTATTTTTAATACTGTATCATAAAAAATAAAAACAAATTTTAATTATTATCAATATCGAGCAAAAAAATCAAGTTTATTGTATGGGAATAAATAAATATGTAAGGGAACTCCCCTTACATATTTATTTTATTCCAGTTTTTAGTATTTGTTGCAATAGCGGCAACAGAAATACATCATCTTTGAAAACTTAAACACTCTAACTATCACGGTTCATAAGGTAAGCTGCTTTCTGCTATGCTACAAGAATCAATTTAAAGACAATTCAAATTACTAAAAATACGTAGTGTTTTAAACCAATATAGTTCAGAGCATTATTAAAAGTTTTGAGATAGAGAAAACTCAGTTTTTACACGAAATAACTCTAAAATCCTAAACTATATGGTCAATAAGCTGTGTGAAATAGACCACATAAGCCATCGTTTTTATTTGTAGAGTACAAGTTATAATTGTCAAGGAAATTAAATAAATCATTTATAGCAAAATAACTGATATTATTAGGTGATTTTAAAGATAACCTGATTTTACTTTTAAAGACATTTATTGTCTTTACATCACCCTGAAGTAATTCGACCTCGGGTTCAGTTCCCGGGCCCATGAGTTGGCGACGGTGTTTATTGGCATTGCTGTGACACAATCGGATGCAATCTGCGTCTTGAACTGAATCGTTCATTTTATACTTAAATATTTGCTATGAAACAGGTGTAGTGAACATTCGCTTAGTTGTATAGAAAGAGTTTATTAATATTTGTTAAGGTTTTGATCACTTTTTACATAATATCTTTAAAACTATACATACGAACTCTAAAACAGTTAACACCATCACACAATTTCTACTTATAGCGATAGTTAAGTCATAATTATTCTTGATTATTGCTATTTCTGTTAGTTGAAGTGTACCTAAATATTTGGTAAAAAGGCAACTTTTTTTTGGAATTGATGATTGGTTCAAATTAGTTTTACACAAACACACTTGACACCTTGAAGTATCGAAATGGTCTTATTTGATTCTCTGCTTTGGCCTTGCAGTGGCCAATCTCTTAGTAACACGCGTTATAACCTTCAAAAACTGTTTCAAAGTGTCAAATAATTTCCTTTATACTTTCTTTATCTCCATGAAGTAATACTGTATTTTATTTTCGTACATTGTAGTCAGTATAGCCTGCGGTTGTAAGGTCCATGGTACACAATAGTGCAGTGGCGCGCTACATGGCTACAAATAAGATCGCGAGCGGCGACACGTCATACGGATTGCGGAGATTAGGTCAGTTTCAGACTCACGGGTAGGACACTGCATTTGATACTTTAAATAAGAGAAAAAACTGTGATCAGAATGTAAACATAACGTAGCTAAAGTTATTTCAATCAGTGTTCTTGATGTGCCAAAAATCTTAATTAAATTTATTTATATTTTTGATAGAGTAATAGTTTTAACAACAACATGCTTTTCAAATATGCTTATGATGATGATAAACTCCAAATATAATTTTAAAATATTTACCATAGAAGCCAGTACTAAAGCTTTCCCTATTTGCGCGCGATAAAATTTAAATCAGATCCATTGCAGTAACATCAATCTGAGTATCAAAGTACTTGGCACACGAACTCGCGTGCCGTTGCGACACTGCCGCGCCCAAGTAGTGATGTGCGTGCGCTGAACAATATCGATGTTATATCGATCGCCATCCGCCACACTTCCGCCATCGACTTTATATCGACCGCCATTGGTAACGGTTTCTATTTCCTTACTTATTGCTCTTGTTGAATGTGTGCTGCTAATAAATTTGATTATTGTGTAACCCACGAATTGATAACTTCTTTGTGCACATTTCACTGACACTAAAAACAAATTGGACACAGTATCACAACTCAAACTACTAGACTAAAGTTAGAACATACCTCTCCAAAATTAAATATATGTAAATTGGCGCTTGGCATAGTAAATACGTGACGTTAATAAAGTTTAGGCTTCATATCTGTTTTCCATATATATCTCGAGATCAACAGACGCTAAAATAAGTAATAGAGTTTAGTTCAGGTCATCAGCAAGTTATTTTAGAATGATAAGCTCGATGACCTTCAAAATTACGTTAGTGAGTTATTCAAATTATTAATTTTTTTTCAATGAAGTTAAGAATCATCATAAATAAAATTACACGCTTAGTTATCACATCTTTTATTTATTCAAATATTATATATACAATTAATAATCATACGACATTAAAAGAATAAAATATATTACACATAACTTCTTATTAACATCAAACAATTAATAACACAACTACTTAGTCCATACGTGCAATTATCTTGTTAGTACAGTGTTACCTTATTTACTTATAATAGGCAACTTATATTGAGCACACAGTATCATTACTCATATGTGATATTAATTGATAACAAATTATAGCGTGGCACATCACTATGAAACGGGGCGATAGCACAATTAGATATAAGTTTGTATTCACAAGACAAGCGCACGCGCTGCCTTATGTCCACACAGGCTTTCTAGAAAAACTACGCATTCACATTTAATTAGGAGCTTCTTATTTTATTCTTATTATATTTATACCTTTTATACTTTCAGTTTTCCACTACTATTTTATTATATTTATTAAATAAACGTTGCACGCTTGAATCTTCTAAAATATTAAGTACTCTCTTACTTGAGCAAATTCAAAACCTTGAATGAAAAAATGAAACTGGGGTATATCGCATAGCATATAATGTCACCACGCCGCTTGCTAGAGCGCTAAGATGTTGAGTATTCAAATCTAACATGGGACAACACTTTATGTGATCTAGGTTATTGTTGTTCTGAATTTGGATTTTATTCGTTTCATTTATGTTTGGAAAGTCCACAGTGACACAGGATCTAATGGTAACGTGGGAGTTATCTTTTAAAAAATGTAGAACCCTGATCATTGCGTTCATATTTACATATAAGGCCATATTTTACATATATATATATATATA